>VXBT01009062.1:354765-443306 GCA_013400235.1 Oriolus oriolus
GCCCTGCCCCCGCCCGGCCCCTGCCCCTGCCCCTGCCCGATCCCTGCCGTGCGCCGGGTGTGCCGAGCCTCTGCGTGGGCTGTGTCCCCCCCGGGCCCCTTCCCCGGTCGGGCCGCCCGGGAGGGGCTCCGCCTGCGGGGTGATGTGCGTGCCCCCAGCCCTGCCCGCTGCCAGCAGGTGCACGGCCTGCGCCGCCCCCGCCGCCGGGTCGGTACCCTCGGGTCGGTCCCCCCGGGGTCGGTACCACAGCCTTAGCGTGAAAAAGCGGCCGCAGGAGGCCGGAGGGCTGCGGCTGCGAGCGATGCCTTTGGCAGATGCTGGAGGAGAGCACTACTGAGCCAGGGGGGCCGGAGTATGTCACACCCGGCGTGTCTGCGGGGTGACACTCTGGAAGCATTTGTCCCGCTCAGAGCCATCCAGTTTGCGCGGCTCTCGCAGCCCCTGTGCTCAGCGTGCCGGCACTGGCTGCTGTCCGCAGCGGTGCTGCCCCTGCCTCCATCCCTGACCACCAAGGGTGTTACCCTAACACTGACCACCGTTTTTCCATCTGCTCTTGCTCTGACACTGGTGGCCGTTTCCACTGTAAGGTTATTTTGTATTGCTGGCTTGTTTCAAACATGGGCTTTGATGGAAGGTGTAAGAAAGTATAAACTGATCCTTTCAATCCACATTTAGTTTAGCCCTGGAACGGCTGTGCTTTCTGCCCGTGTCAGGGCAGACATTTTCTGCCCCTCTCCCCCTCTCTTTAAACAGTTCGAGCCTCACCCCATGGTACACGCAATCCCCTACGGACTGAGTCCCTGCCCTGCCAATGTATGTGGGAGGATGGAGCTGCCCTTGCCATGCTGAAAAGGGTATTTTTACACCCTGCCGCCTCTGGAGCATTTATAAGAGCAGCAAGGAACCTTTCTGCAGCCCAAGCTGCAGGACAGAGCTCAGGGTGCTCCTGCTCCCCATGTCCAAATCACCGAAGGCTATTTTAATGGCTCTCTGAAGGCAGACATCTGGGCAGCCCCTGCCCTCCTGCAGAGCTGGCGAGTGAGCCCTGCAACATGGAGAAAACCCACCGTCCTGCATGGGGAAAAGTGATGGGAAATGCTGGCTGCTGTGGGGTGTGGGATGCTCATAGAGGTACCCAAAGCAAAAGGCTGTGCTCACTGGCCTCAGAGGTCCCATCCTCCCACCTCTTCCACCAAGCTCAGCTGGAAAACCCACTGTATTTCAGGCAAAAGCAGATCAATGGCTTCTGGAGATGGGCTGGGGGTGGAGGGTGCCAGGCTGGGGCTGCAAAACAATCCCTTAAAGGACTGAAATAAAGGGAAACACCAAGATCAAGCAGATAATAAACAAAAGGTGAATTGGGACACAGCCAAAAGAAGTGTCAGGGGACAGAGATGCTGTTTTTGGCTAAAATAATTTAATTAAAGAAGGAACAAAATATCCTAAAATATTTATGGGGTGTGTGTATGTCATGACACATCCAGGCATGAATTACAGAAGGTTTTCTAAATAACAGCAAGCAGGCAGTGGGGAAAACTGTCCCAGTGTGTAGCACCCACATCAGCTGGTCCTCAGGACACTACCTGCCCTTGACAGCAATTCCTGTCACTGCAAAAGCATTGTCTTTGCTGAGATAACTCATCAAAATCCCTGAGGAATTTCACACCACCTCCTCGGACGGTTAGCAGGGCAAATAATGGGGTTTGCATGCCTCTAGATTTGGCTCTGTGGGCAGCAGATGTAATTTAATTTAATTTTTCTTCTGCTGACTGTGAACAAACAGGGATCACAGAATCACAGAATAGTCTGAGTTGGAATTAGGCACTGGAAAAGCAGACAGAGAGGGAAGGGAAGGGCTGTGCCACCACCGCAGGAGCTAGCTGCTCACTGAGCTAGCTCAAAAGCAAGGGCTGTGGTCTGGATAGGGACAATGGCCATCACCTGGCCCCAGCACTCCAACACATCCCTGTACCAGCTGTTCCCTCTTCCCCTCTGGCTGGGGCTGGAGAAGAGCCTGCAGCTATCTCCAGTGGTGTCCAGGCTGCCTGACCTTGGCTGGGGCAGGAGAGCAGGGGCCAGTGGGTAGGCACTGCTCTGGTGTGAGACAACATGGAACTGCACCCGAGGCTGGGGAGCAAAGGCTGGACTGCTCCAGGGGAAAGAGGGGACAAAAACGGCCACAGGATGCAATTACCCAAGGAACTGATGCATTCGTTATCTGTTTGCAGATGCTTAATAGCAATGTTTTATCAGCTCCTCAAAAGGATGGGGTTACCAAATATTTCATCCTCCTCCCAGTTCTTGTCTCTGGGGGATCCTTGAGAGCTGCTGGTGACAAGGGCTGGCTTTGAGGAGCATAGTGTTTGCAGGAGGTGCTCCCAGGGTCTCCATGCCAGAGGACAGTCAGGGGCAGCTTTCAGGCATATCAGGTACAAAAAAGGAGGGATTCCTTTGGTTCCTGTTTCCTGGCTAGTGCCCAGAGGGTCTGGCCAAGCTGCTGTGAAGGGCATGAACAGCTGCTCAGGTCCACCAGTCACAGGGGCAGAGCAGATCCTGGGTATGAAGAGCTGGGGGATGCTCCTGCACCTGTTGGCAAGCCACCACCAGTCTCAGACTACCTTATATGAAGCAGTTGCTTGGGCCAAAAATGTTTTCCAGAAGAGGGCACTGGAAAAGCATTTGTTGGTAGGAGACTGTGGCCATATCTTCCTGATATTTCCCCTCCTCATTTTCTCTCCAAGCAGGGCCCTTGCTGCTGTGGAGGCACAGGGGATGAGGAGGACTGTCTGACTTCACCATAGCTGTCACTGTCTCCTACATCTTGCAGTACAGCAGCAGCAGCCTGGTGGTCCCTCACCCTGCTGAATGATGGATGCCCTGGCTCTTACAGACCCCCGAATTTGGGAGGAGCTGGAGCCAAACCCCAGGTTCCTTCAGCTTTGGCCAGGTGGGGAGAGCTGCCCAGTGGGAGAGAGATGAGCTGGCCAGCACCACCACAGCAGCTGGAGGAAGCCTCAAGGTAATGCCTGGCATTTCTCAACTGCTTTCCTTCCCTCTGAGTCTATCCAGGGACTTTGCGCTTCTTAAGAAATTAAGCCCTGTGACAGCTCATGGAGGCTGGTAAATAGTACCTCCACTTTACGGCTGAAAAAGTGACTCAGAGGAAGATTCAGTGACTTACCAAGGATTGCAGAGAGTAAATTCCAGATAGGGGTGTGCTGAGCTGTGGGCCCGTGCGAGGTGGAGGTCCTCTGCGGGCTGTGGGGTGCGGGATATGTGCATGGGGGAACCTCATGGGGCTGCCTCCAGCTCTCCTGGGGCAGCAGCTCTTTGTTCCCTTTCAGTTCATTGACCATTGCACAGAGAAAAGAAAATCTACAAATTGTCCCTGTCATCCAACAAAGACCACTACAGAAAACCACATTTCCAGGATCCATTTTTGTCATCTTTTATTACACATTTTCTAGGCATTTGAATACAGTTTCTTGCCACTCAGTGCTACAAATGTGATGTTACATCATTTTGAGTCAGAGCAACAAACTAAATAAACTCCTTGCAGTGGCTAAACCAGAGGAGATAGAGTAACCAAAATTCTTGTGAAGTGACTGGAAAGCTTTGCTTTGCAGCTCAGCTCCAGAAATGCTTATGGATCTGTTTTCTGGCTTGCCTTTTTTGGGCTTAGTAGCCCAGTATGGTTAAAAATTAGCTCAAAACCTCACATGCCATGAGGTGAAGCACATAACTCTGACATTACAGCACCCGTTTTGTGTCTGAGCCTTGTCTAATCCTTCACAATTACAGATTTGAGATATATATATATCTATATAAATTAAAAGTCAGTGCTATCATATGCATTTTGTTAAATAAACTTGATACATCAAGGTGTTTGAGTATCATCATCCTCTGTAAGAGCTCAGCACCCACCAGAAGTGAGCCAAATCATGAGATTTGACTCTAGCATTGTTATAGCTAATACATGGATTCTGTAGGCAATATAGGATGGCATAGCAGGGTTTTTAAACACTTTCTATTTTAATAGACTTATCATCTTGCTCTCAACAAAGACAATATCAAAATTCTCTGAGAGTCAGGAAGAAAGAGAAGAACTCGTGCAAGCTGTTCAACATCAGCTTGAAAAGCAGAGGTCAGCCTGTTCTGTGGGATCAGTGGAAAGGGAGCCATGGAAGTGACAGGCAGATCCTGTGTGTGCAGCCAGGAAGCGGGGAGGCAATGGCCAGTCCTGCTGGCACAGCACTGCGGTGCTCAGCCCATGCACTGCATCTCTCCCTCACGTGAAGGACTGTCTTCTGCCTCAGTGAAGACATTGCTGGGGCTACAGGGCATTGCTGTCACACATAATTCACAGCCAGCTTCTGAGCCCACCCTGGTCAAGATCTTTGACTTACTCCAGAAGCAGCCTGGAAGTTTGAGCAGTTTTGAGAGAGGAAGCACTCGGTGCTTGTATGCCCATCGAGTATCACAATTAAATGATGACCACTGACAGTGTCAGTGCGGGATCTGACCCCTGTATGTGCCCTCTCTGGCACATACTGCAATGGCCACTCAGAAAGGAGAATGCTGTCTGATGAGAGCAGCAGCAGGACCTGAATATGCCACCATTTGTAGAAATTAACACTTTGCATTTTTAAATCCTAAAGTCTCTCCCATGCATTAGATCTTCAGGTGTTGTGCAGACAGAGTGAGATTACAGACTGCTCCAGCAAACTATAGTTGCTGGTGGGGAATCCACTGCATGGTGTGAAGATGCAGGGAGCAATGGTGGCCCATGGCATGTGTTGGTGAGCAGAGCCCAGCCCTGTTTGGCTCTGTGTGTGCATGTTGCTCATACTGACATTTGCCCATGAAGGTTTGTCTTCTGCATAATTTATGTCCCAGCGCAGAGCTCTGAGGACACACTAATGATTTGCAGTAAAAGTAAGGACAGCTGGAAAGCTTGGTGTCTTGGTTTTCCCCACAGCCTTCCTCCGACTTTTGCTGTCTTCAGATAGATGAGTGTCAGTAACATGTAGGACATCTTTTTCTCTTAGGGCAGTGGAAAATTTAAGAAGCCCGTCAGAAGTCAGCATGGTTTCCTGGGGTTTGTGGCAATACTAGTCTTCTGTTATCACCTTTGATAGGAAGAATTGATGATGTGAATGGTAGAAGTGAATTTATTGAATAGTACATCAAACCTGTGACAGGGCTCAGAACATTTGGGGGAAGAAAGAGACAAGTGTAAAATTTAGGAGATTATAAAGTCTGGATATGTTAAACATAACAAGTATTCATTCTGTTCTGTCGTAATTCTAGGTATATATCATGTAGCAGACAGCTTCCCAGACTGAGAACTGCTGAAGGTTTTCATGTCAGGGGAAGGGAATAATACATTTCTTTATCACACCTTCCACTCCTCAAAAGGCTCTCAACAGAAGTCTTTTGAGACTACACAATGAGTGATGCAAGACTTTTAAGTGGTAGAGTTCCTTACTTTTATTTCACATTGAGGGAATATATGATTTATAATCTTACCTACACACTACCCAGTGCAAACAAAGTAACATCTCATACTGAAACCCTCGCATTTTGGATTAAGACTGTGGTTTAATTTGGGATTAGTTTAATCTGGTGAAGAGCAGTTTAAGAGGTGATTACCTGAAGGGTAGCTACTAAGATGGTGCAAAATTCTCAGTGTTGTCCGACGTTGTAGGGAGGAGCAATGGCCATAAGTTGTGCCTTGGTAGTTCTGGTTGGGTATCAGGAGAAACTTTTTCTCCAGGAGAGTAGTGCAACCCTGAGGGAGAGGTGGAGTGCCCACTCTTGGAGGTTTTCAAGTTTAAGCAAGAAAAAGCCATGGCTGACCTGATCTGGTGCCTGCTGATAGTCTTACTTTGGGTGTGAGGTTGGGCAGGAGACTTCTTTTACAGCTGGTATTTCTGGCACTGTGTTCTGCATTCAGATAAGCCCGTGGGTGATGCAGACAACCCTCGTGACATTTTTCTGACCCAGTCCTTTAATAGTGTGAGTTGAGGTGTCTGTGTGCCAGAGATGTGGTGAGGAAGGTACAGAAGCATGTTGTGATGGAAGATGGGTGACCACTTCTCTCTGGAACCTGCTTCCTGACTGTTGCACAGCCCCTGTGCTGGACCAGTGCTTCAGGCAAGGACATTGAGCAGGATGGTCAAACGTCCCTCGCAGGCAGGGGGTGGGCAGCGTGGTGCTCCAAGCCTGTGCAAGGGGGAAGGAAAAGCAGAGAGCTGTCTTTGGGAGGGTCTGCAAAGCTTGTGCAGCTGTGGCCTTGCTCCCTGCAAGGGGATGTCCTTTGGCAATTTATGCCTGACAATGTTTGCTTGCCAAAGCACACGGTGGGACAGGCCAAACTGGCACGTCTTATGTGTCAGGAATGACATTGGGCCGTGCTGATGGGATCCTATATCCGTTAGTGGGCTTTAACCTCCCTCGTTCTCTAACAGGTTAAATAGAGCTCTGAAAACCTGAGTTTTGGGAGGGTCAAAATTCAGATCCAGATTTTGTCATCTGTTCAGTCCTTTCATTAATAAGATGGAATAACTACTGACAGCAGTAGTGGTTTTATGGAGTGAGACAGAAAGTTATATGTCTCAATGCAAAGCCTGGAGGCACACAATGCTCTTTTCTTTTCCTAAACAAATTGAATCCTGCAATTGTCCCATGGATAGGACCTGCCTGATGTCAAGGGCAGCTCTATGCATGAAGTGGTGGAGCAGTAGGAAGGATCAGGCCTTCAGAGGTACATTTTCATCATAATGTTTGAAGATTTACGTGTATAACTACGCAACTCAGGGTGAGACTGTGCCTCTAAGGCAAAACATATGAGCTCATATAAAGAATTTATCATTATAATAACAATTTGCATTTCTATAGAACCTTTAATCTTAGGATCTCAAAGTGCTTAACAAACACGAATTAATTAATCCTCACAACTCTCCTGCAAGGTAGACATGTATTATGGGGAGTCGCTAGCAGCTAGCTTTCCATTATAAGTCTCATTTTAACTACCTCCTAACTTTGCCAAAACTAAACCAATACACACAAAAATTTCACAAGAATGATCTTGTCCTGGGGTAGGATCTTTTTAGAAATTGTGGGGCAAATAGGATAAGATAGTTTAAGATAAGTAGGTTAAACAGGGAAACCAGAAAGACATCTGTGAATGAACTAATGCACATACTCCATCAGTCCAGAGTGGAGGGAAATGCAGAATTTGGGACAGACACACACTTCTCCGTAACTTGCTGGAATCGAGAATCCAAGGTGATAAATGATTATTGATTATTCACTCTATTATTTACAAAACTGGTGAACTAGACAAGTTCAGGAAGTGACCTGCTTTTTTCAATGGAAGAATCCTTTATCTGGAGCTTCACTCACCCCCAGCTATGAAGAGGAAATCACTGGGAGCCACTTTGGAGCCTCCTTTGGAGAGTTACTCTGTAAAACCTTTGGGAAAAGGCTGGATGAGCAGACCCAGCAATGGTCTGGTGTTCCAGATGGAATATTAAGGAGAAGATGCCAAAACCAGCTTGAGAGCCAGTGTCTGGCAGCACCCCCACACATGGATGGAGAGCAAGAACAAATTCTTCCTCTACATGCAAAAAAAAATCCCAAGCAACCTGAACAGAAGGAAGAAAACAATCCTGGGAAAAAACACCTCTGACAACTCAGAGCTGCTCAGACCTGGGGCCCAGGCGTGGAGGAGAGAGCCAAAGCCTTTCCTGTTCCCTTCCTTCCAAAACAGGAGGGTGAGGTGTAGGAGGACAATAGAGTGGAGGCTTGTGCCCTTGGCCTCTGATTGGGGTTTGCTCTGGCAGGATTACACGGATAGCAAATTGCTGCCACTCCCAGGAGGAAGGAGGAGGACAGGGGATTATGACTCAGGTGTTTGTAGGGTGGTACAGCCTCCAGGGATGCTTCCTCAGCCAGGGTGCCCCACGCTTGCTCTGGGGCTCCACTCAGCACCTCGTCCCCATGGAGCAATCGGTGCAGCACTGTGCCTTGTGCTCCTTCCCGGCTGCACCTTTCCCCGCGCCCGCGGGCACGCGGCAGTGACTCAGTGCTCCCTGGCACTCACCCGTACCCAGGCCGTGCCGCAGCCCTCGGCCCTCGGCTGCCATCCCGCACGCCGGCCTGCCGTGCACAACTGCCCGGCTCAGCAGGTGCTGTGCTTTGGTGACCCTTCTTAAGATGCATTTAAGAAAAATAAAGCAAAGTCTGAAAATAACTCAGAAAGGTTTTGTAAAATCCGTGATGAACTGGTTGTTGGAGCACTTTTCAAGAGTGTGTGGTTGGAATGTGTGGCAGATAGTACCTGTAATGTTGAAAGCATTTGATGTAGAGCCATCAAGGAGATCCAGTGGTAATTTTTTATTAAAAAATGAGGTTTTACTCAAAATGGGTAGCCAGACAGACTCTGCTCCTAGTATAGTCCTTTGGATATAGATAAGAGGAAGAATCCTCTTTGCAAAAGCCATCCAAGAAGGGAGAAGAGAGGTGGAAAAGAAAATACAGTCTGCCTTTTGCAGGCAGGTGGGTCCCGTGGCCCAAGCAGACCTGGAACACTGCAGGGGCCATGCAGGCAGCCCTCAGCAAAGCCAGCAGCAGTGTCTGCTGCCAGAGCAGAGCCTGGGAACCAGGCCAGGGGCAGCCTGGGGCACCCTACAGCAGCACTGCCTCCCTTTCACCACTGAAAGATTGCACAGATCAACCAATTGATATTGAAAAGAGCTCCGGAGGTGCAGAGATAAGAGTTATTTATGACTAAACACAATAGACCAATGGTGGTTTTTTGTAGCAGCTCATAGTCCAATGCCAGGACTTGGCTGTTATCAGGCCACACATTTAGCCAAATTCTTGGCATGTTTTCTTCTACTAACTGTGATCAAATGACCTTGTCCTTGCGTAGGTAGGCAACATTTGGCCTTTGTTTTCATTGCATTCATAGCTGTGCAACAGGTACAGCACATGGCCTGTTGTTATCAGCCTTGTTACAATGCTATTATCAAGAGAGAGCAGAACTGCACTTCACTACGAGACCAAAGTATTTTGTATTCTGAGGAATGAAGACCTTGATTCCTCTGCTCTTACCCATGTCAAATTGTATCTTGCTCTTCAGACAACCTTCTGGATTTCAACAGGATGAGAAGATAATCTAAATATTCAATCTTAATGAAATTTAAATAGCCTTCAACAGTTGCTTAATTTTTCATATGCATGTGCTGTTTCATACAAAAGGGCATGGAGTGGACAAAAAACAGAATGAAAATGAAACCTGTGGGTTATTCTCTAGTAGCCCTTCTGGTCAGTATTGAAGTCCTCTGCAAAGCTGCACGCATCTGGCCCGGCCCTGGGCAGTGGCCTTCACTGCATGCTGTTGTTAACAAGTGCTCTGAATAGAGCCTCAGACACAGAGTGGCACAGGAGGAGAAATGCCTTGAGTTTCAATCCATGAGTACCAACCTATGAACCAAGAAGTATGAGAGAATTGATCCATATAAGCAGCTTGCTCTGTACAGGTAAACCATACTGCAGTTATCTAGTTGCTGTTACTTTCTTGAGTCTTTCCATGGGTGACAACAAATGAAACTGATTATTGTGGTATAGTAAAGTCTTGTATTTACCTTCAACATTTTCTTTAACCTGAGAGCATTTTGAGAGTTTTCTTCCCAGTCCAACCTCCTGCTCAAAGTAGGCTGAGTGATGTTGTTAGAGTATTTTGTTAGAGGTTTGGTTTTCCCCGTCCCCAAACCATCAGATGAATGCCCTGATCACAAGGCCAGAGTCAGGCTTTCCTGCCTGCTTTCCCTGCTCTCACATTTGGCTGCACAGTGACTCAGCCTCATTCAGCACGTGGGTGTTCCCAGGTGAGAGAGCAACAGCAGCAATCTCTCACGGCACAGCCAACGTCCTCCTTCACGACTTCTTCTCCACTTGGCTGGTGTGCGGGAGAGCACTGTGCTGTCACTACCCATCTGACTTCTGAGGAGTCTCCCAAATTAACTCATCTTGGATTCAGGTCACCAGCACAGGTGGACTCTTAGCGCTATTGAAAAGTGAGAGCTCTCCAAACTGGATATGGACATCCAGAGAGCTGTCAGACCAAGCATGGATGTGCCCAGTGAATTTGCCTGTCTGTGGGGTTACCCCATCCAGAAACCAGGCAGGCAGGACTGCTGGCTACAAGGCAAGTGGGTTTCACAACCCAAGTCTCAACTTTGGGGGCATCTTATTAGGTTGGATGCCCTTCAGTGTGCATAAATGCACAGCACCTCTCTGCAGGTGGGCTGTGAGAATCCTTTGTGCATTTTACACTTGCCTGCTTTAACATTTGCATTAACACATTGACGCTAATGCTAGTATGTGTGTGTGGAATTATATGAATAGCTCCACTATTTTCTCTATTATAAGTGTCATGTTTCTTAAACATTTCCTGTGTGGAAGTTGCAGTATTTAAAAGATAACTTGTGATAGATTTTATCAGAATAATTACAGTGTAATGAAGGCCCAGGAGGGAAAAGCATATCAGAAACACACAGGGAAAACCACCAGATCAGTCTGTGCCTTGGGTGAAATCAATGGTAATAATGCTGACACTGTCCACTGTGAAAGAAAAAAAAAGTCAATTAGGGAAACTGTGGTGATGTTAGGATTACATTCACAATGGAAGACATTAATTCAAGGACATTTCCATGGCCAAAGACAGTCACACCTCATGATGATTCGTGACCAGCAGCTGATTTGTGGTGTCCTTGGTGGAAGCAGAGCAAGCTATCAGCTGGGTGAATTTCTTGTCATGACTCTGGCTGCTGTAGACCTGCAACAGGAGCATGCTGGCTAGCTCTGCTTCCACCTTTCTTCCCCCCCAGAGCCATGGCCAGACGTAACACAGCAGCAGGAAGATCAGGTTTCTCAGATAAACTACTTCACACAGTTTGGATGTTTAGGAAAGCAGGGCTGCAGAGTACATTGAGCGCACGTTTCTTTCAGTAATTTGTCTACTATACCATCAGGCATGGGCAGACAAAAGTTGCTCTACCACAAACCCAGCATTAAATCTTGTCTACACAAGGACCTATGTGTCGTGGTTTAACCTCCAACAGCAGCCAAGCCTCACACACCTCCTCACTCACTCCTCCACGAGCAGGACTGGGGAGGGAATCAGAAAGGTAAAAGCTGGAAAGCTCATGGGTTGAGACAAAGGCGATTAAGTTGGGAAAGCAAAAGCTATGCACACAAGCAAAGCAACAAGGAATTAAATCACCACTTCCCAAGGTTTGGCAGGTGTTCAGCCGTCTCCAGGAGAGCAGGACCCCATCACATATAACAGTGACTTGGGAAGACAAACACCATCACTTCAAAGACTTCCCCTTTCCTTCTTCTTCTCTTCGCCTTTATATACTGAGCGTGATGTCCTATGGTATGGAATATCCCTTCGGTCAGTTTGGGTCACCTGTCCTGGCTGTCTTTCTGACTAACTTCTCATGCACCCCCAGTCTCCTTGCCAGAGTGGCAGTAAGAAAAGCAGAAAAGACCTTGCCTGTGGTAAGCCCTGCTCAGCAAAACCAAAACCATCTCTGTATTATCAGCCCTGCATTCAGCACAAATCCAAAACACAGCCCCATACCAGCCACTGCAAAGAAAATTAACTCTACCCCAGCCAAAAGCCGCCCATCGTGCTAGCCTGGCAGCAGGGGTAATGCTGGAAGCACCCTGTTGTCATTATTTCAGAAAGGAAGAGAGGGGACACAGAATGAGGGTGGGAATCAGGAGCTGGGCTCTGTTTCATTCTCTGTTGTTGAACGAGTAGAAACCAGGCACAAAGGATCAGGCTCTAATTCACCCCCCAGGCTTTAGTTTTCTGACAGCAAGGCACCCGGCGACTCCTGAGTAGGAGGGAGTCACAGAGGGGACTTGTACCTTTCAAACAGTGACTCAGATCTCCTTGCATGTGTCTATCTTGCTGTCTTCCTTCAATGACGGCAGAAGGATCCTAGATGCCTAAAGCTAGAAGGAACAGATTGGCCTTTGTCTTTATCTCTCTCTCATAAAGGGAGAATAATGATGATGACCTTTTTAAAGAGCTTATGACATCCACAGATGAAAAAATTAAACTGGTAAGGGATTATTATTATTGTTATATATCTTTGGACAGAGGCAGCAATGACATTTCTATGACATTTTATAATCCACATGACAGGCTGCCATAATAAAGATAATAACATGTATCATGGTCAAAGTATGCTTAGCTGTGGTATTTGGCAGTGATCATTTGGCTTATTTCTTTTCCTATGCATTTTATTCAGAAAAAAAAAGAAGAAAAAACATTAGCAGACACCTCTTGCAAATCCTGCTAAAATCAAAACTCTGCTGAACTGAATGCATACAGAACTTTTTCAGGCTTTAGAGAAACTATACAAGTGAAGCTATTTTAGAATCAGGTATTTGAAAATGGAATTGCTGATCTCTGTGGATGGCACCGTTATTACACTGGTAAGAACACTGACCTTCCTGGAGCTGACCCTTCTGCAGAACATGGGGCGTGAGAACTGTGCTCAGCTGTAAGGGATGCTCATTCTTGACTCCAGGTGTGGTATTTTGCCATCTGCCTTTGAGTGGGTTGGGCACTGCAGAGGTCTCTCAGGAACAGCCTGGGCTCTGCTTTGCCTGGTGTCTCCTTCCTATGTGCACACGAAGATGCTGACAGAAGGGGTAAAAGGACTTTAGAAAGGACCTGAAGTGTCAGACCAGTGATGCACACAGGCAGTAACCAGCATCTGAGGACAGCAGCAGGAGGTGCTATTTAAGGAGAGCATAAGAGCATGGTCACCTTCTTGGTCAGCTGAGACATTCAGGCCTGCAACCCCATCCAGCCATTCTAGTATCCATCTATGGACCTCTCACCATGAGTTCATCAAACCCCATTCTGACCCTGTGGCCACTACCTCTACAGCTCCCGATGACAGCACAAGAAGTGAGTCTGTGGGTTAAACGTGGTAAAACCCCGGCACAGGTTTCCCAGAGAGGTGGTGGGTATCCCATCCCTGGAAACATTCAAGGTCACGTTGGGTGGGGCTCTGAGCAACCTGATCTAGTTACTCTCCCTGCTCATTGCAAAGGGGTTGGATTAGATGACCTTTAAAGGTCTCTTCCAACCCAAACCATTCCGTGATTCTATTATTGGTCCATGGCTACTAATAATATGGTTTCACTTTTCATTCTTTTTCTAAGAGTTTTTATTGGCTATCTTCACTCCCTCATTTTTCAGAGCAAGTTTAGCCAGGCTGATTTAAGTGGGAAAGTGAACCATGATGTAATCAGATCTTGAGATCCACTGCAACTGACTCCGCTAATGAGGCTGAATGTTGTACATGGCCACCAATTCTGTGGCTGGAGAGAAGTGATTACAATTATGACACATCCCCATTTAATAATAAAATGGAATAAAAATCTTCTTTCCCCAGGACTATTTGGCAGAAGCTTCCAGGAAACAGAAGACAGAGGAAGACCACTGGATGAATTAAATACAAAAATTAATATTCACGTAAAAGGCTCAGTACTACTCACTGATCTTTGGCGAGAACACTGTCAGAACAAATCAGGAAGAGTTTTGAGGCTAAATATTGCAAGAAAAGCTTGCATGAAAATCACTGTCCTCAATGTAAGACAAAAACTTTGATCTATCCCCTGGCTTAAGCACTTAACCTAATCTGTGTTTGGATTTATGTATCTGGCCCACCTCCAGCCATATCAAGACTTGGAAAGAGGCAGCCCACTGCTTTATGGAATGAAACATTCCAAAGGTTTGGCAAACAAGCACTTCACCACCAGACATTCTGAAAACCATACTAAAACTTCTCCACTCATGGAACCAGACAATCAAGAACAAGGGTAGAGGGAGCACAAAGGAATGAACCTTTCCTCTGCAGAAACATCAGCAACACCTGCAATGGCAAACAAATTGGGCTATGGGTTTTTTGGTCGTGAGGCCAACAGAGAGCAAAACAACTCAAGCCTCTGAAACAGAGGGTCAGGTTGACATTGAGAGATCTGCTGTTGGTAGCCCTTGACCCATACTATCCCCTGGGCTGGTCCTGGCCACTGTTTGGGACATTACTTGAGTCTCTACCAGAACCACTCCAGGGACTGTGCCAACTGCATGGGCAATCATATGCCAAAGCCCAGACCTGTCCCCTGCTTCTGTTCCCTTTCCTGAGACAATTGTGGCATCTTTCCCACCTTTTGGGAATATTTCTGCCTCAAGGGATGGCATATGTGGATGAGCTACAATGGGGCAGAACAAGAGGGCAACTGCAGTTCACAGGTGTGGCTCAGGTAAAACATTTGACTGTCCTGTAGCTTACCTCTCAGTGCTCAGCTGCTCGTGAGAGGGTTTGTGGGAAAACGAGAAACAAAAGGACGCTGGCAGTCTTGCTTCTTCCTAAAGTCTTCTTCCTGCTGGGCTGGCCACTCAGCTGATGAAAATGCCCTTGCAGCCACTCATCCCCAGAGCTGCAGGAATCCTGGGCATGAGTGCGAGCCACCACGAGGCTGCTGGAGGGAGGTTTGGGTCTGCGGGTGCTGCTCCACGTTACAGCATTTCTGGCTGCAAAGCTGCTCTGGGAAATGCTGTCCTAGTTAAAGCCATGGCTCTGTTTTGCTCCAGCACTGCTGCTTTCTGCCTTTTCAGGTGAGCCACCATAAATGTCTCTAAGGTGATCCACAGGGACTGGAAGAAAGAAAGCAGTCTTTCTTTGGAGGAAAGAGGTAGCTGGTCAAAGCAATCTTTCATTTTTTCTACCTGTTTGAAGAGCACAGCACAATATCTGCCGTGAACAAATTAATCCTCCATTTCTAGAAATTATCTAATAAATAATTTCATCTTTCAGTCTTATTGTGTCCCCAAGAGCTTTTGGTATGATATCAGTAGCTGGTTACTCATTTCAGTGCAGCTCATGTGAGCACTACTGATGCCAGTGACTATAAAAGTAGTAGCCTCCTGACACCCACCCATGATTTTCACCTCAGAATCACAGAATCACCAGGGTTGGAAGAAACCTTCTAGATCATCTAGTATGGTAAACCCAGCACCACCATAATCGCCCTTAAACCATATCCCCAAGTGCCAAATCCAGACACCACCCGAACACTTCCAGAGATGGGGACTCCACCACTGCCCTGGGCAACTTATTCCAATGCCTGACCCCTATTTCAGTGAAACAAAAATTCCTGATATCTAATTTGAACGTTTCCAGGCATGATTTAAGGCCATTTCCTCCCATCCTTTCACTTCAGATGTGGCAGAAGAGACCAATCTCCACCTCACCAACCTCCTTTCAGGCAGTTGTAGAGAGCAGTAAGGTTCCCCCTGAATGTTCTCTTCTGTAGAATAAACAACCCCAGTTCTCTCAGCTGCTTCCTTGGACTTGTTTTCTAGACCCTTCACCAGCTTCACTGCCTTTCTTTGGACATGAAGGTTTTCACTGAGATCCATCCCGCCCAGATATTTGGATACTCATGGCTGTAAAGCCATAGTCTTGGTACAGAAAAGGACTTCATCACATGTTCAAATTTAACCTTGAGTTCAAGGCCTGCAATCTGCAGTCCTTTAGCACACTTCTGAATGCTGGTTTGAACTGGGGCCTGAGATCTGAGCCTAGGAGACACTGGAGAAGATCACCATCATGATGGCTTCATCAATCTTTGAAATCTCTGCTGACAGAGCCAAATTAGTCAAAGCTGATCCTTCAGAGGAGCCAGAATAAGCACGCACCGGTGGGGCTGTCCGAGTTGGATCTCTGGATGGACATCAGTACTACATTCTTTCCACCTTCCCCTGACTGCTGTCTGACACCTTTGCTTTACAGGAGATCTAAATCCCCCTTGGTCTGGCAGCCAGAAGTACAGGAAAGGTCCTGCATCTGTGAAAGTCCCTTCACACAGCCAGGGGATCTCCCCAGAGCATGACTGTACACATGCACAAAGCCAGGTGCTAAATTTGGACTATACATTGCATTCCCCATGGTGCAAGGACCTTGTCATTGGGGAATTCTGTTTCCCACTCAAACATCTGCAGGATCAGGGCCCTTAAAGTGCAGGGGAGATTAGGATCTGGTTCTGTGTGGTATTGCTTGCAGGGCTGTGCCCAACTCAAATTGCACCTACCGTTGTGAGCTATGCACTCACCAAAGGGAAATGCCTGTCTTGAAATGAGCTCATGCTGCTGCACTGTGTTCTGTGCCTGTCAGCACTTTTGTGGACTCTCATGTTTGCAGATATATGAATTATCCCTTGGCAGATGGCTGGTTTCACCCTCTTCTATTCACACACATGCTTAAAGTGAATATAAAATCGTATTCATCATAAGCTTTTTATTCATAGTCTTATTATTTAGGTGGATAAGAAAAGAGCTTTCTACGTATGCATGTTGTCAGCCCCAGCAAATCGTTCTGCAGGGAAGGATCATTGGAAAGAGACTAGGTGATCTTCTGGTGTTCCTCCAGCCTTATAATTCTCTGAAAAGACTATGGGCAAAGCTGATCTCATGGCAGGTTAAGTAATCACAGTGTTTCTATTATACTGACTCCTAATTGTGTAAATTAGGCATCTCTTCGTACTTATTTTTCATATTCCGTGTAAAAAAAAAGCACAAATATGTGCTATCTTCATACACAGATGTCTGCAGGTAAAGGCAAACACAATCAGTAAGTTAAAATCCTACCACTTCTTAATTTTTCTTCTGTGAATGACTTGAGCAGGGATAATTCACTTGTTTTATTTACCACAGGCTATAAATATATTTTTAATATTCATTTATTTATTTGCGTGCATAAGGCAGGATCACTTCTGGAGCCTGGATTTGCCTCCCACTTTGGCCGTAGCCTGACTTTATGCTACCTGAGCATGCCCAGGATCCTTGCTCCCTCCTTGCGCCCAACTCTGCTCAGGGCTATGGGGGATCTAAGCTTTTACCCTACATGCAGAGCACGCTACCCCACCCTAGGTTTGCATCCCTGCCTGTGAGCAGACAGGATTCACAGGGGCAGGACACTCAGGCAGTGACAAGAAGCAGTAGGAACAAGAGCATAGAGTGATAGAATCATTAAGGTTGGAAAAGACCTCCAAGATTGTCAAGTCCAACCATTAACCTCACACTGACAGGTCCACCACTAAACCATGTCCCCAAGCACCACATCTGTGCAACTTTTAAATAATACCTGCAGGGATGGTGATTCCACCACTTCTTTGGGTAGCTGGCTCTAAAGCTTGGCCACCCTTACCACGAAGAAATTTTTCTTAATATTCAATCTAAACCTCCCCTTGTGCAACTTGAGGCCATTTCCTCTTGTCTTACACTTGTTACCTGTTAAAGAAAACTGACCCTCACCTGGCTACAAGCTCCTTTCAGGTAATTCCAGAGAGTGAGAAGGTCCCCCCGAGCCTTCTTCCCTCCGAACTAAATGACCCCATGTCCCTCAGCCTCTCCTATAGTTGTGTAGCCTTGCTGCTGGGTCCCACACGGTGCAGCTTATGCAGTGGCATAGGGTGCATTTGCTAGCAGGAAACGAGCCCCAGCTGGCCCCCGAGGCACCCGGGGTGCGTGCAGGCTCCCGGCTGCGCCCGCTCCGTGCGCAGGCAGACGGCACAGCACACACCCAGCAGCGTCTCGCCGAGCCCATTAAACTGTTTAACGGGGGAAACAAAAGCCTTTCAAACATGATGCACTAATAAGAGATTAATCCACCCAAGAGAACAGTCATAAACTAAAACGGCTTATAAAATAAAACACATCATTAAGTACAATTGAGGTATTAAGTAATAAAGGTTGAAATACAGGATGAAATCTCTTCTGGTGTGCAGGGTCAGCGAGTGCCCCTTTGCTCCACACTGGGACTGGCAAGTGGACCAGGAGGAGGTTTTGACCTGGTCAAAGGGCTTCACACTCCAAATGTCCCTCGGGACAGCGATGACCATTCTCCTGTCACTGAGTTTTGACACAGCACCAACTCTGCTAAAAATTCTGTTTGCAACAACACGAGCAGGTCTGTGGTGAACACGTGGCCAGACCAACATTTTCTGCCAGGGTCCAGTCCATGGTGCCTCTTCAGGGGATCATGGTGCAGGAAAGGTGATTGCACAGTGGTAGTGTTCAGGAAAAGCAGCCCTCTCCTAGACAGACACCCCCAGTCGTGTTACTGGTGATGATGTATTTGGCAGTGAGAACCCAGCTGAGCTATGGGAAGCTAAGTCAGGTGTGCTGGAAAGATGCTAGCAGATGACACCACTTGTAAATGTAAACCCAAGCAAACTGGTGAAGTCACTGAGACCTCTTGAGTGAACACTCCTGAAACCCTCCAGCTTTTTAGAGCAGCTGTACCCTAGATAAGAGCTGTATGTGTTTGACTGGTTCTTGCTATAGACATGTATTTACCCTTCCCTAAGATAATTCTATTTCACCTTTTTTTTCTGACACTCTTCAGGCAAGTAGGCAAAAGACCAAAAAGGCTATGCCTTGCAAAATAAAATAAATTTGACTTTTTTTTCCTTTTCTTTTCTTCTTAAAAGATGCCTATCTTGAGTTCTAGGTGCCCTGGAAAATATTAGAAACACAGAGTGGGATTTTTAGAAGTGTCCTGAACTGCTTGTCAAGTTGCAGCCTATGACATCTGCTTGAGTTTTTTGCTTTCTGCTAGTGATTCCTTATGTCCCACTTGATTTCAGAAGCAGCAGACAGTGAGCCACCATGGATAAACTCCTCCAAAAATCTCCAGACCTCAGAATAATGGTGAAGTTAGGGAACACAGTAAATCTCACTTTATAAAACTTCATTCAGCAAGGAACTGGCCCTACCTGCATCACTCAGTTTTCGTGGTGTCCTATGTGCAGGCTCTACACCACCTCCTTTCCCGAAAATTATGGGCTTTGCAGCAGGCTAAACGGTAGAACAACGGGCTTACCAGGTCTGAATGGAGAAAGGGATGGGTGCTCCCTCACACACCTCCCTCTTTCAACTGGAAATTTTAATTGATGGACCCTTGTTTGATGGATCAGCTTGACAGGGAGGAGAAGCAAGGCAGAATGCAGTTATGAATCAACTGGCAGGTCTGTGAATGCAAAAAGGGTGGAATATTTTGAGTCATCATCAAATCTGTTTCTCAGCTCTTCTGTAATCAATCTTTTTGTCTCTTGCAGGCTTGTCAATGACTCATTCCTTGACATGCCTTTATAGAACTGCTAAGTGCACGGCTTGCCAGCCTCCCCGGTGCTGCTCAGTTTATCGGCTGCACAGTGCCAGCAGAGGTTAAAAAATGGAACACCTGATTGCTGATGACTTCAAGAAACAGAGCAAATCGCTCCTGTGATAATGTAGGTAGGGAGCACGGTGGGACAAGGACTTGAAAAGTACTTGATGCAATCCTAATGGATTTCTAAAATGTTCATAAAGCATCATCTCCTTGAGCACAGCAGAGGGGAAGATGATGAGTGCTGAATCCCCCAAGCTCTGTGGCCCAAGAAGCTCTGCCTCCCTCTTTGCAAGGCCTTGCTGTCCACCCCTGAACTCTGGGCGCTTTGCACCAGCTGTGTTTCGCCACCCTCCCCCGTTTCCGGCTGAGCTCTGCCCAGGCACTGCTGCGCTTCAGGCTGTGCCTTTTATTGATACAGTGTGTTCTGTGCTGTGCTCCTTTGACCCATCCTTAAAGAAGCCAGCTTGGCATTGGCAGCGGTGTTAAACAGGTCTGAGACTGCAAATGGCCCTGGCTGTCACATTAATCATCACAGTGACACATTCAGTACAGACTTCTCTGGACTGGAGCTAATCTGAGACTTCCCATCAGTCAAGGTAAAACTGAACTCTGTGTCCCTGTGGATGAAGCCTCAGGGTTTGGCTGCTCTGGCCATGACACAGGAAGGCACAGTGACGGTCCTGGCCAAAGAGAGCCACAGAGCTCACCTGTCCCTTGCTGCTGGCTCAGTTTCTGTGTACCTTGATACAAGCCAAGGAGGACCACAGCCATTTGTACACAACTTCTCTGAAGTCTACTCCCCCTCTGCTGCTACCTCCCAAGCTAAATTCAGGGCAGCCTTGTCTTAAACTCCTCTTCCACCCACCCCGCAGTGACCATTCCCATGGTCGAGTCATCTCAGGGGTGTTCAGACTGCAATTTTCTTCTCCATTTCTTTCCATTTTCCTTGGTTTTCATCATCTCGCTGCAAAGAGTGACAGACCTACCCAAGAGCTGTTTATCTATCTCTTATCTTTACACCCAGGCTGAGATCAGAAAATGAAAACTGACATCATCCTGTTCGTCAGACCTTCTCTACAAGCGCCATACTCAGGCCAAAATAAATGTTTACATCACTTTTCTTCTGAGTAATGTGGCAAATCCAACATAGCCAAGACAGAGTAAGTGGATTTACCTCTTGAGGAATCACTTGTTCCTTTGTCACTAGAGACAAAGAGAGACTCTTTAGAAATGGGAGGTATCTAACCAGCTTGCAGAAATGGCTAAAGAGAAAAGTGCCTTTTTATTGCATTTGCAAATTTGCAAATTAAACTTGGTCTTAGGCATGTCCTTTTCTGCACCTGTGATGGCCATCATCATGTTTTACTAATACACTGGATTTTTGTCATTCCTGCTGTAGTCATTGATAAGGATATTAAGTATTTCCCACCTGAATTCTCATCCTCTGCAGAGGAACTTCTCCTTCAAGCCCATCAGCTTGCCACTGGACACATCTATCTGCCATCCTCTTTTCAACGAGTTCTTTTTCACCCTATTGTAGTTATCTCATTCGGTACAATAACAAAGACCTTACTGAAGTCCAAGTTTACTTGGACTAGATCTGTTGCAGTTTCCTAAGGTACCATTTGTCTAGAAATGTGTTAATTCTACAGTCTTCATCATTAGATAAATCTCTATAGCATTTTTTCATTTCCATTTACCTGCATGACTTCAACTAACTTTTCTGTCACACTTTTAAAAAAAATGTATTTACTTCTGTGTCAGACTAATGGCTCAAGGTTCCCAGATGGCTTTTCATCCACCTTTCAAAGTGCTATGACTGCAACCCTACAGCCAGAACATACCAAGCTGGATTTGGCAGTCTAACTCCTCTCTGTAACTGCAATTTCACCTAGAAGCTCTTTAATATCGCCAGAAAAACACAGTCAGCTCCCTTTGGTGTGTACATAGTGAACCTCTGGCTTTTGCTTTCACCACAGCTGCTGTAGTTTTCATTTACATAGAGATTCTCCCATTAGACAAGGTGTCTTTGCATACAGGTTGTACCATGGTGTCCCAATGACAATCTCTACTGAAGTACTCATCTAGTTTTGGAGCCAAACCTATATTATCTTTCATCTCTGCTGCTTTTCACTGCAAAGTAGAACCACTTCCTCTTCCTTGTTCTCCTTTTATTTATAGAGCAAAGAAGTCTGCCATTTGTTACGATCCATTTTACAAGGCTGACATTGGTTAGGTTTTGGCAGTTGTCCAGACACCATTTTCCTTGTTGATCCATGCTTTCTTCCATGCTTTGCAGTCTTACTGCTAACTCCTAACACCATGTATCTCATCTAGTCTGGCATTACACTTGACAGGTCTGTAATTTACTCTGGCCACCTGTTAAAACTGGTTGTCAAATTGACTCCAAGAACAATTCATGTGGCAAGCCAGGATACTTTGCTGTTCTCTGCAAACATGAGGACAACCAGAACAGAAATTCTTCTTGGTCAGCAGGGCCCATTTGTATTGACCTTCCTTTTGCCTGCCCACATAAGTCCTAGGTTTTTGACATCCTTTTTTTCTTCCTTCTATCTACAGATGACTCATAATTCCTTTCTCTGTTATGCTGGTGTTAGCTACGTTTTTTTAAACTTTTTTCCTCCTTTACTGCCTGGGGTCTTTCTCTTTCTTGCCTTTATTATTCACATGTTCTTGCCAGACAGTTGGACCTGGACAAGGAGGATATATGCAACACCACCACATATGGAAAAATCTATCTTGTGTGAAGGATCTCTTTAGGATGAAAGACAACTACTGAGGCAGATTTAGAAATGGACCAAGGAAGCAAAGTGATCAAGATGCAAATCACATCTTCAGATGCTTGTCCCAATTCTGTCCTTGTCTGCAAGTGTCCATGGATCCAAAAGGTCATCTCTTCCACTGACTTTATCAAGCAATATCTAGACAGTTTTGCTTGTTCAAGCACAATATGCAGATAGCAGGTTCTGTATCTAGCCAAGTTCTTTGTTTTCTGTCTTTCTAGGGTCCCTTCTAAGACTGCCTTCATAGTTGCTGTCAACTTTTACCAAATGAGATGGTCGTCCCCTTTACTTTTTGTATTACTCATCCTAATGGTTATGGTAACACATTCAATACAAGAAAAAAGTATGTAAAGCTCCACTGTACTGTGCAAAAAGCATTTGTGGGACATAAATGTGTCTTCTATGTAATGGTGGAAACATCCAGGTTTAGGGTGATTCCTAACAGGAAAGAGACAACACCAGATTCAAACAGGACTAACATAGCAATGACATCAGTGGAAATCCCAGAACACTACAGCAAACTGTTGCTTTTCACTAGGCTGTCAGCACCAGGCCTGTGGGAGTGCAAAACCATTACAGACCCGCTTACAACAAAGGTTAGCAGTCATCAGCCCTGCTGACCTTCTGCTGACTTCAGTGCACAGACATACACCAGTTTATTGAGGCAGATACCATCTCACCAGGCAAGGATCACACCCCGAGACACTGAGGGAAGATTGTAAAGGAGCTTCCTTTGGGATAAAGGTATTTTTGATGGGGGATGGTGGGCACTTGACAGGCATGAGTGGGAGGCTGCTCTAGGAAAAAAAGGAGAGATTGAAGCATGGTGCCAAGTCAGCAGTGAGACACAAAGCCAAGGGAGCGGTTAAAGCAAACACGAGGAACAGGTGAGTGTGAGGAAACAGGATCAGGCAAGATCGTGTGCCAGTGCTGATCCCCTTGACGAGGACTGATAGTTGACTCAGAATTCAGTACTTGACTGACTCCTTACATTCAGACTTGAAAAGGAATGGAGCAAAAAGTCAGTTCTGAAACACCTGATTTTGTATTTTTCCCAACAGAATGTGGTTGTGGATGAAATGAAGAGTTCACAGCACCAAGGATGCATGAAGTGCTCTTACAGAAGCTGCAGGTGCTCTTTCATTTCCACTTGCCTTTTGTCCTTGGGAACTGTGGGCCAGATTTGCACAGGTACTTTAGTGCCAAAAAGTGCAAGTGGATAACTAATGATATTTCAAAACCAGCAACCTAACCTCAGTAGAAGGTTGCAAAAGGTCAGTATTTAGCAATCTATTTCTTAGCTACCTAAATAACTAGGGAATAGCTTCAGGACTTCATTTTAAACACTCACAACTGAAAAAAGAAATACTGACAAAATTCCTTAAGATTTATTTCACTAATAAATGAGGAGTTTTTTGGGTTGTGAAATAATATCCCAACAACATCTGAGAAGAAGCTTCTGTGAGGTCCTACTCCCAAAAAGTAAAACTAAATTAAACATTCTTTTCCAGTTGCCTCTGGATAAAAGGGCTCAGACAGGGCATTTTCCTTTTGGAAAGATGCTATTTTTCTTTGAATGTCACAGTCTACCTTAATCCAGATAAACTCCCTCTTCAGTATGACTTTTAGGATATCAATTTCTAAGGTAGTGGCAGAGATCCCATTGGTTTTAATGGGGACAAGATTGGGCCACCATGAGCACTTCCACTGGAATGAACATGGCTGCAGGGGACAAGGGAAAACACGGAAAGGCCAGGGAATGGTTGAGTAATTAATGAAAATTTTGACTTCGCTCTTTGGGAACAATTCAGGAGAGCAAGCGGGTTGGCATACATCCCATAAGTTTCAGCAATATTAATGACAGATGTCAGAACAATGATGCTTCTCAGTGAATAATTAGCAGAAATGGTCTTGACACTACCACTGTACTTTGGTGACTACATGGCAGAGGTAGGTGAGCTCCCTGTTTGATGAATAAGGAGTCACTGGTTCTGCACAGCCCAAATGACACATGGTCTTACCTGAACAGCCATAGCAGATGGGTGACATCTGAGCTTTTCCAAAGTGGTCTGTGAGCATTTTCCCAGCTGACCTGCAGAAGACATACAGGAAATCTGCAGAAGAGCAGAAGCAAACATCCTCTCCTCTCTGTGTGTCTGCCCCATGCACCCATCTCTTCATGTGTCTGCAGGAACCTACTGCTGTGGTTCCCAGAATGGCAAAGCCTGTGGAGATGCTGTGCATCCCAAAGCAGTTTTAATCTATGCACCTTTATTCTGTAATCACAAGGCATGAAGCAACACAATGCCCACAAAAAGTGCTTTATTTGCATCTCTATATGAATACAACCTATGGCAGATATTCAGTTATTGTAATCTGCCAGAAACATCAAACCTTGAAGGCAAGCTCAGATAGGAAACGGATCATTGACTCACCCTTCTGGCTTGATAATAATAATACTTAGCACTTATTTAATTCTTTACACAAATTAAACAATAAATCAATCTTCACTATGTGACTGTAAAACCAGCAGACATCCCAGTTTTAGAGATAGAGGAGCTGAAGAAGAGGAGTTCAGCACTTTGTCCAGCAAAACTGCCGATGATTCTACAATTACCATTCCTGTTTCCCTGGTCCCATGTGAATTTGGGGGCTTAAAGAAGTCTCAGAAGCATCAGTTATTTAGAGCTGGTGCTCACACTGGGACAAAGGCCATTCCACAGTCATGGGTAGTCCTGCCACTGCATTTATGATCTGTATAAATAATCTACACTCTAAATAAAGTCGCCTGGCATTGAGAATTCACTGTCTGTTTTTCACAGCAGCGAAGAAGGGGCAGAACATTTAAATTAATTATGCCATACTCTAGAGACACTCAGCATCTGAACCAGAAGAGCTGAGAGCCTCTTCCTTTCTTTTGGCGACTGAATTCTGAAAGAAATCCCCACCCACTCCAGCCTCTTCTATGAAAAATACGATCTTTTGAAGCATTTGTTCTTGAGTTTATTTCCCAGCAATTTATATAAGGGGTGACCTCTGAGGCTGATGTACCACGTACATCTCCTCCAGACAGGAGAGACCAGAGAGTGAGTGCGTGTGTAGTTTGTGCATATGCCGAGCTCTAATGGAGGGTGTCTCCAGCCAGACATCAGCACACAGTCACAAAGCACCAGAAGGCTCCTCGTTCTGGCTGTGCTGTGCCCTGGGGCTCAGCTGTCTCAGCCCACTGTGGCTGGGGCTCATCTGAGGCTTTCTTGGGCAGAGCAGCCAGCTCAGGGCTCTCTGTTCTGGCCTTGGGGGAGATGCTGCCTATTTCCCATGTGTTCTCTGGGATAACCTCCCCTATAAGGCTCCCCACAGCTGCTTGTGGCAATTGTTTTGTACCACCCAAAAAGGCAGCTTCCTCCCCACAGAGAAGTGGCAATCCCACGGATCCCAGCTCTCCTGGAGCTTCTTTTGTCTTGGGTCTCTGCACAGCGACCTTACTCTCGGCTGCTGGCAGGCCACGCACCGTTGTTCCCAGCTTTAGTTGTGCAAAACATCCGTAGATGAGAACTGGAAGAAGGTCCTTCCCTCGGAGAAACAGCTTGGGTTTTTTCACCAGGAAGGTAAACCACTCATTAATACTCATAGCAAGTGCTCACAAAGGAGAAATAAGTGTTCAGAGAGCAGCTTCCTACACTTGTCCCTCTGAGATGAAGCTGCCCCTGACTTGAATTCCCAGACCTACACTGGACTCCTCAATATACATCTCTCTAAAACATATCCCCTATTTCCACACAACTGAGTTTCTATATTCCCATCAGTTCTTCAGCTCTTTCCCCATGTGATGAAGGCTATTACAGACAGTTTAGCTAATATATGACATACTTGGGTCTCCTTCCAAAATGACAACTTCCATTTCCTAGCTCTTGAGCATTCCCATGTTTATTCTCCATTTGTCTGCCTTCTGATCACTTCTCTTTGTCTTGCCACAGCTGTGTCCTGTGAGTCTGATAGATTTTCCACCAGTTTGTTGGACTGGGGATAATTGTACTGGATGGTTTCATGTCAAAGCCCGTATTTGACAGCAATGTGTTTAAACAGCAGATACCACAGCAAAATTACTAGATTTGATATGCAGGATCCCCTGGCTAAATGCATGACTTCTTTAACTGAAGGACAAAAGTTTCTAATAACACCTTGTTAGAGAGGCTCCATCTTCTAACATTGAGCCCTGTCATTCAACAGGTCTATGCTTTTGACAATGGGAACTTCTCTCAGCACTTCCATTTGCTCTTCTTTTAGGGTTAGGATAAACCACCTGAGGCCTTTCCTGTTCTCACATGACTTTCATGCATGTTTTTTATAAGTCTGTCACAACAACTTAAGAAATGTCCATCTCAGTGCAGTCAATAAAATGTCACCTAGTCTTGAGAAACTCTCCTTAAAGTCATAGGGGATCTGCTGAGTTATCAGCATGAATTGCATTGCCTTGCAGCATCTGAGGCCCCACCTTTCAGAAGACCGTCCACATTCTCATCTGGAGGTTGTGGTGACTTCTGCTTAGTAAAATTCAGTTATTTCATCAGAGGATGATGTGGGGAGTCTCAGAAGGAGACTTTGTCCATCTCACTCCTGTCACATTAGTTTTAGGGAGATTCAGTTCCTCTGTCCCGTTCCAGCATCAGAACAGCATGTGGGCTGGTGGCTCTGTAGTGCTGGGACCGTGGGGACTCCGCATGGAGGTCTGTCATGGAGGACCTGGTAGCCAGGACCCATCTCACCTCCAGCAAAGAGCAAGGTACTGGGTCAGCCCCAGCCCCACACACCGGGCAGCTCCATGGGGACAAGGACAGTGTGGTGGTGGCCATCCAGATTAGAAGCCATGGCCTCAGGTCAACTGCAGATTTTCAGGTGTCCTCTTCTTGCTCTGTTTAGCACCCTATTGCTCATGAGCTCTATTTTCATGTGGCACTCAGCATCTCTCAGATTAGTGCTCTGTCATATGAGAACCCCTGGGAGCATCCCCCACCCGATAGAATGAAAACCACAGTGCAGTGCTGCAGACACAGTTTTACTGCCAGAAGCGTGAGTGGGTTTTGCCTGCTTCCCTCCTGGCACCCATCACTTGACTATATGCAAACAAATATGGGTTAACTTCTCTCTGCTTCTAGAGCTGTGCTTTAGATTTCCTGTTTTTCCATCTGGTTTCCTTTCTTCCTTCCATAAATAACTCAGAACCAAGAAGTGTGCAGAGTTTACAACATTTAGGGCCTAATGAGTTAAGAAGGCTAAGAAGCAGAGCAGAACCTGCTCTGTTCCACTGGGCTGTCCCTACAAACTTTAACTTTGCCTTGTTGTATTTTTCTCCACCAGCTGGAATGACTGTCATCCAGCCCTTGCACTATTGTCCCTCAGCTGGAGTTTAGGTCCTTGCTCAGAAAGCCAGACCCAGTGAGCACATGGAGCCAAGATCCACCTTCTAACCTTTGACGCCATACTCAGCAGAAAAGCAGAAATGGGCTTTTATAGAACTTTCAACAAAGAAGAAGTTGTGCAAAACTTGTTCACTGATCAACTTAACCTATGCATTTCTGCACGTGCTCTGAGGCAATTAATTTTCGTTGACATTTGCATGCTCTTGTCATTCTTGTGTAGCCTTGCTGTGATTCTCCACTTCGAGGACCCCAGTACCATGGCTGGTTTCTTCACAGACCTAGTCCATCCTGGGTCCATCCCTTTTTATCAATGACATGTTGGTCCAAGAGTGCTGTCATGATGCACCCATGGCACAGGTTGGTCGCCCGCCGGAAGGAACTGCACCTTCTCCCATTCATTGTTTCACTGTTTCATTTGTAGGTGAAATAGGTGCAACCTAGGAAGGTTTTTCCTTCCCCTAGACCAGAGGCCATCTGAGCTTCACACCCAAAGTGAAGAACTGCCTGCCACTGTGAAAGCTCAAGAGGAAGAAATGACTGAATTATGGCTTTGGTCTCCTGGAGAAGCTCGTAGCCATGGGAGGGGTGAGACACACACCCTCAGAGCAGCCCCACAGCCCTTTGGAGAGCTCAGCAGGCTCCCTTATCTGCCTGCAAACAGGACAGCATCCCACCCCACGGCAGCTCCATGATACTGCTCTCCCAACAGAAATACAGCCCAGGGTGGCAGAGGAGGCTTGGTGCAGATATTCAGTCTCCTTCTTTCAGCAGAAGACCACCCAAGATAACCACAATCTCTCCATGTCCATGGCTGCCAGAGTAGTAACAAGCAATACTGCACGTGGGGTGTCACAAGGGAGGGGAGAGAGGGATGGCTGGGTATCACAACACAAGTGACACGTGGATTAGACAGCCGGCATCACACAAGTTTAAAATAAGGTTCTTTCTCCTACCGGTTGTGTTACGAGCCATAAAGCTCCTTTGTTTTGCAGAGGAGAGAATCTCCATTGCCATTTCAATATGCTGCAGTGAACTATATTAATGTGCAATTAATTGCAGAGATTAATCATCAGGCAGTGTTATCAGATGAACACCATGACATACATGAGCATAAGCTAACCTCTGCTTCATGCTTTGGCAGGCTGAGGAAATGATTCTTGTGCGGCTGAGCCAAGCTCTCAGGCTGGGTGGCCCACATCTCAGGGGTGACCTTGATTCTTTCATATGCTGCATCCACTTGGTTTCAAACACACGAAGTAGCTCAGCAGTCCCAAAAACTATGTCATCTCATCCAGCATTTCTTTCCAAACAAAACTCCACTATGAAAAAAGTGCTGCTCCACCTGACATCACTGAGCACCCAGCTCTGTTGCCACACCTCTCATATACACGTTTTTGGAGTACAAGGCTATGATTTGACTACTGACACAGCTCAGCACTCTGTAATTTGCCAAGTTGAATGACTTAATACAGCTGGATCAGCCTGAACACTGAACAGGGGACACCAACACCCAGGCCACCTAACACATCTGGCTATATTAAATAAACTCAACTAGCTCTTCTGTCTGCACTGTCTTTCCTTCCTAGAGAAATGCTGCTCCTCTTTTCTGGATCTGACTTATACATGGGCAAGTCAGCAGCCATTCTGGGCCAAGAGCAGCAAAAGGATTTGGGCACTGATGTCCTATGGAGTTGTCTTAACCATAACCTTGGTTCACTGAGTTTGTATGATTAGCAGGATCAAAATTGTCCAAATGCCCAAAAAACCCTCTTTTGTCTTTATGTGAAGAACACACCTGCATTCTTAAGAATGCCCATGTGTGCCAGATCAAGGATCCATCTATCTGAGGATCTTTTCCTTTCCTGGCAAAAAAAGATGCCAGGAAAGAGTATAAAAGGACAAGCTTATAATACTGCTGCTCCAGGATGTTCTTCCACCCTTCATGGATATCCTGGAGCAGAGGTTGTGGTTTCATATTTAATAACTATCAATGGATAATTCTTCCATGAATTTGAGCTCATGTAAACACTGAGCACCTACCACCCCTGGCAGCACTGGGTCCCACACCTTCACCTCCTCCCTAGGAGCACAACTGCCTCTTTTCCTTTGTACTGACCTTGCCATCTGGGAGTTTCATTTGGCATCCCCCGATTCTGTTACTGGAAGATACAGTGATCCCCTAGGTGCTTTCTTCCTAGCAGTCATGATTTTGTGGATTTGTATTGCATCCTCCTCCAGCCATCTCTCTTCCCAGTCTATTCCACCCCCTGGACAGAAGCCATTCTTTACCTTTTATCAGCCCTATGGTCTTTTCTGTACTTTTTCAGCACTGCTATCCACGCAGGAACTTTAGAAAAACCTTACAAATTAGAAGGCATGCCCAGCTACGGACAGCAACCCAGAGCTAGAGGAGCAAACAGAACGGTCACACTCTTCATGCTGAGGGACAATCCCACACTTGACTCCTGGCCCTGTCCCCTGCTTACCCAGACTCGTATTTCACTCCTTGGCAGAGCACTGCCATGGCACCTTTCTCTTTGGTCCTCACCCATGGGATGCCTGTGCCTGGCTCGGTCTGTGTCCCGCTGCGCAGCCGTGTCAGGCGTGTGGCCGCTGTGGGAAGACCAGAGCTGGATGCTCAGAACCACAGATGCAGGGGGGGTGCCCCATCTCATTCTCCAAACAGCTTCACAAGGAAGAGCACCTTCTGGAACTCATTCTGTCTGGACTGGCACCAACAAGGACAACTTCTCTGGGGATGCTGCAGCATCTCTGGCTGGTGAACAGGCTCCCACTGGCACCCGGGACCCTGGTGCTCCCACCTGCCCAAACCCTGGACCAACACCAGCAGGTCCCAGGCAGTTTCTCCTCAGGCACTGGGCTGAGATTTATGAAAAACCATTGAAAACATGATAATTTGAATGCAGAATTTTGGACAGTGCAGTGATAACATTTTCAGAGGGAGGAACTGAGGCCAGTCAACCTAAAGCTCCTGATGATGAAAACCCAAAGAACTCTGCAGTGTCGAGAGGCTGAACATTAGGCTGGCCAGCAAAATTCAGGGTCAACTCATGGAAAGTGGCACACATAGGAATGTCAGATCTAAGAATATACAAGCAGCAAGAGGCTCTGCTTTACCATGGAGAAAACATAACTTGGAGTCATGGCTCTCTGAAAGGTGACCTTGGTGTGTGATATGCATGCAGTTATTGTCACCAGCAATGAAGAGATTGTGCAGGTCTGAGAAGCTTTTCCAGGAACATAACAAGCATGAACACAAGTATGGAACAGCTTTGCCATGAGGAATGGGTAAATGGTACTGGAAAGCAGAGTGGAATTTCTAAAAGGATGATCCTGTGAAGGAGATGGATTAAGAGAAAATATTGAGCAAGTATTATCATAAGGTGAGAACTAACGGCCAGCTGGAGAAATCATTGTGCAGCAGATTTGGACCAAACAAAAGCATGTTATTAGCCACTGACTAATTGCATTGTGGAATTCATTACTACAGGCTTCTGTAGAGCCCAGAGTGGGGTTCAACGCAGGGTTTTAAATTTGCAGTTCCTAAGTGACTGAGAGACAAGCTCGTGGAGGATGGATACTCCCATCTCAATGGGTCAATTTTCCCAAGCTCCATGAGAGTGAGACTTGGAAAGTGAGTTACTGAGTGCTCGTAACGAGATGTCCCATGTATATGTCCACGTAAACTCTTCACCTGAGCATTACTTGTGATTAGGCAGCTCTCAGCTTTGATGGCCAAAGGTAGTTCTTACACTCCTATGGGTCACTTTGCATTCAACAAAGCAGCATTCTAACAAATGCTTTACTAACTCTAGTAAAAAGCACTGCAAAGACATTTTTCTCTAGAGCTTTGCTCCTTCTTGTCTTGCACCAAGAATCTTCAGGCAAAGTGTTCCACACAAGCATCTCAGCCTCGCCAGTACAACTTTAGCTGCATAATGAAAAACACAAGCAAACAAATGCACACAGATTTTCTCCAAAGCCAGCACAAGCCACATGTGCCAGTGCTGGTTTCTGTGTTGTCTTTTCATGAATGCACACAAACAAACGAATGATTGCATCCACACAGACAGGTCTGTGGCCAGGAAAGCCACACTCATAACCAGACAGCCGAGAGGAAGGCAGGGTAGGGTGGAGCAGAAGTCTGAACACTGTAGGGAGACAGCAGGAGCCTTGAGCTCCTGTCTCAAGAGCTGCTTCAGGGAGCAGCCCCAGAGGTTTGAACACTGTCTCTGTTTTGGAGAACAGGGAAGATGTGAGTGAGGCGCCAAGCGCCAAAACACTGCAACAGTGTGTTTGCTCCAGCATAACCCCAGCCCAATGGTGCTGCCCGTCCACACCACCCTCTTGAGCCAGCTTGTCCCACACCTTTGCTTTGGGAAAATCACAGCTTGGAAAACTGAGAGCCACCGAGTGGCAGAAAGGACACTGTGAGCGGATTTTGGCACTTGCAACTTCTGTCATTTTGAAGCACTGAGAGAATGTACTGGTGTTCTCCTGGCTGGATTTTAAGTGGATGCATGGATTCATCTAGGTTTACAAGTGACATGGTCACACTGGGCAATGAGAAAACACCATGAATTGCACAGAAGGGAAGCGACTTTGGTGATATCTCAAATGAGGATGCTGCAGGCAGACAGCTTATACTGGACTTCTTTACCCCTTATGCCCACACTAATAACTGGACAGAATCATTAACATGACCCTTGGCAGGATTTTGACCCGGGCCAGCTAGTGCTTGCCCAAGAGCTTCTTAGGCACAGGCTGGGAGTTTGCATGGGGGAGAGATCATTCCCCACAGGTAGTTAGGATGTGGCCACTGTGGTTTGGAAGCTAAGAGAGCTTAGCAGGGAGGCTGTGGTAGGGTCATGCCAGCCAGCTGCAGGAGTAGAGGTCAGACCTTGCCCAAAGAAATTGTTCTTTGAGTAAATTTAGCCCAGGAACTCCAGACTCCTTTGGCACTTGAGCTAATTCATCATGAGTCACTCAAATTTTGCCTCTTCTCCATCACGCAAGGGCCAACAGTGCCAGTCACGCCTGTTGAGAGGTGTTTGCTTATTGCTGCACTGTATCGGTTGATGTGTGTCATGGAAAGCCTTGACCTTCCTTATTTAGCTTTTCTAAATGCTTCATTTACACTTGTGTGCACTGTTTTTTCCTGCTCAGTGTTAAAGTTCCTTGTTTCCACATTGAGCCTATTTGTGCTAAGATTTCCTGCCTTTTTGCTGAGTAGTCTTGACCTTCATTCAATAAATCAATAATCACCCCAGAACTTCATCACAGCCTCCCCTGACTGCCCCTGCCTATTGTTACAGCACTTACTTTTCCACAGCACTTCAGCAACAGCTTGCCTGGAATTTTGCTGAAATATATGATTACTGCATTGCTCTCAAATACAGATTAAACAGAGCATCCCTTCATGGGGTGCTTCTGCTCAGTCCCTAACCCAGACACTTGACAAAACCCACTCATGTTGCAGTCAGTTCATCTCTTTCTTCCCCCAGGCAGGCTTGCAAAGTCAGGTCTGGGACCAGAGGGACTGTGTGGTCTTCTGTCCTGCTCCAAGGGTGACACGCTGGTTATCAGATCTTCTGTTACATCTCATGGCCAGAGCAGAGCCTTGCAGGAGAAGCCACCTCCTGGAGGCTGTTTCCAGGGAGGGACACTGGCTCCTTCAGTCTTCTCTTCCCTAGTCTTCTTCAAAAAATTCCTGTATGTCCAGCAGCTCACAAAAGCAAGCTAGCAAAGAAAGCACAGACAGGTTCATGGACTTCAGCTCATAGAAACAAATGCATTTCCACAGTTCAGCCTTTTCTGACTGTACACTCAAACCCAAGAACAGATTTCTCAACTGAAAAGGAAAACATAAAATTCCAAACATTTCTCAGGATATTTATTTTCCTCCAGAATAACAACTCCTTCTCTCCACAGGAGTCCAAAATGCTGTATTTTTTAAGAATTCACACATGGTATTCAACTAGTGAGTTCTTTTCCTGAAGTAGACTGCTTTCCACTTCAGTTTAAAAGGGGAAATACGCCCTCAGCCAAAGGTTAGATCTAAATTCAGATCTACAGAATGGTGCTGTTTCCATCTTTGTTTGTATTTGGGCTTGTCTGTCTTCCTAGGGTGAAACTCCTCTTCCAGATTTGCACAACAAACATCAGCTTTGCTATTGTGTTCTCTGCTCTCCCTTTGGCAAACCACTTGCTGGAAATCAGCACATCTAGGGAGATCAGTCCAAACTGCCATGGGAAACTGGCTATTTTTCTAAAATACATGATACAATCAACCACAGGTTACTGCCTAGATTACTAGTTTGTGGTACTCATGAGATCAGACTAGGTCATCATGAAGCTGCCTTCTGGCTTTCAAACCTATCACCCTAAATAATGCATTAATGAAGTAACATGGAACAAAGCCACATTTGTTCATGTGTAAGGCATGTTAATGATGTTCCTTTCAAAAGATGGAGCAGTGGATTGATGCACTGAATTTCACCTCTAGGGACTCTGACTTTGGTTATGAGACAAATGAGTTTGATAGCATCAAGTAAATACTCAATGGATATTTGCCTCCATCCCCAAAACCATCATGCAGTTTGGCAGGAGCAGCAGTCTGTGCTCACGAGACGTCTAGAGGTGCTCAGGGCATTGGCAGTCCCGTGGGAGGAAGCATCTGGCTGTGCTGTGCCTGGAGTTACCCAGCACTCTCACCCTCCCGCTTCCCCAAGCATCAGCAACACTCTACTCCCCAGAATCACTCCGAAGAAAACACGAAATTAAAGCTGAAAGAAGGGGAAAAAGATATTTATTTGGGTTCATGAAGTGAACTAACACTGGAGATGGGCTGAACTACACACTGTATCAGCTTTGATGCATTATTAGAACTGTGAAAACTTTCAGTGTTTCAAGGAAAAGATTTTTTCCAGGCGCAAGATCAAAGCCATAGCTAAATAATATTATGTTACAGAGCAGAGGACTTTCAAATGGCTGGTTTTGACTGGTTTTGTATCTAGAAATGTTGTGATAGGAGCAGCCCTTTATTGCAAGGCCCAGTAACAACAATGTAAATCAAGCATTAACCAGAAGTAGACAGCAAATTATCTACTTTTTAAAGAGACTTCTACTGATGCTGTTTTTTAGGGAAGGAAAGAAGGAGTTCTGTTTCTAATAGCTTAAAAATACTTGTCCAGGAGGTACCACTATATCTTTGTCCCAAAGCATAACAATGTTAGATATAAACCAATAGCCCTGAAACAGCTGATAAAACTACATATGGGGGTGTTTTGACACAGAGCTACTAGGGCACAACTCAGAGTGAATCCTTACCCTTGTCTGAGAGGTTTTTAGACTCCTTGCATAAAGTACTCGTGTTAAAAAACGAGAGACGTATTAGTCCGTGCAAAATAAGAGGTATGGAAAATCCGCCTGCAAAGTGTGTCCTTGTTAGATTGGACACTTAATTTCAGCAGTCTTCTGGACACAGAGATGATGACAGCGGCAGCTGAATTCGGTTGTGAAGCAGCAGCATTCACAGCAACAGGATTGTAGGAGCACAGACTACGAAATTAGGCATACAAGGACAGCCAACTTCACCCTTCCAAAAATCATGCATTCAGTCTGAACTGGTTGTACACATTCCCTCTGTAGGCAAGGCAGAAAGGCAAACAGCTCCAGAGGGTAAGTCATCCTGTCCTAAGACAGGTGCTTAAGGCAGTTGCTGAACTGCCCAGCAAAGGTGTGATTTTTTTCCTCCTTGGCTCATAGAGCCAGAAGAATTCATAGAGCCAAGACACCTAATTTCCAGGTGGTTAAGACAGTGAGATGCATCACCCCACAGCTAACTTACCTAATCATCATGACTCCCGTTATGTTTCCAGACGGGAAGAACAGCCAAATACTTTCAGTCTTGGATATGTTTATATGAAGAAACACAGCAAGAAAGAACAAAAGTAAGGTCTTCCTCCAGGACACGGACACAGTGTGTCTCTCTTCTGGAGGGATTTCAGTGGAGAGAGTGAAATGGCTGCCTCCCCATGTTCAGGACTGCCTTGGTTTTCTGCATAAGGTTAAAACACAGCCTTTTGTACAGACTCCCCCTTGCCCATGGATGATTTTGCTATCTGAATGACAGTCCCATAGATTTCTTTAGAAAAAGAAATCTAAAGATCTGCTTCCTCCACTAATTGCAGACTACCATAATTTTGGGCCAAATTCAATTGATGCCACAGAGAAGAGAATCCAGAAGAAGTACAGACTCTCCTCTTAACCCATTCAGGAAGCATAGGCTGTTCTGAGGATGACTTTTTCACTGTCAAACTTTAAGATCAAAACCACGGTTGAGGAATATATTTTTTAAAGCACTCTTAATGCTAATGTCCTTCTGTGAAAATATGACGTGATTTGCGCCCCTCCCCATGCAGCCAAACTTGTGGGGTTTGAGTAGCAGGCACATCAGGCCTGGCCATTACCATACAAACTGTAACTATGGGCAACTGATTCCCAACCACCAAAACTCAATAATCCTACTCTGTAGCTGTAGGAGGGTCACTATGACTGTATGCTATCCCTGAGCCTGGTAGGCAGACCTCTGTTCCTCCAAATTGCTCCACCATGCTGAACTTCTCAGCTCTGCTGTAGAGATCCATTCTCCTTGGGAAGCAGACCAAACCCCGCAGAACAGGGTGCTTGACCCCACAGAAGAGAAGGTCAGCAGCAGAGTTTGTGCCTGTTAATGACACCCCTTTACACTGAGCACAGATGGACAGAGAGAAGCATATTCAGACAAATAAACAGCTGGATTCAGTTTATTCACAATCAGATGGTCTTCCCTTCTTTCTTGACTGAAGCTTTAACATGCATGTCAAGCAAGGCCAGAACTTTTCAGAAACTCCATTGCAAGAACGATGTCAGGAAAGTATCTATTTATTTATATGTTTATATGATTATATATTCAAATACATGCATACACATTTGGCTAGAATGAGATAAACCAGTAAGACATAAGAGGCCAGAAAAAGCATACCTATATCTGTGCACATACTTATGAATGTACAAATATGCTAACCTGGGTAAGTAAATAGAGAGAGAATAAAAGATAGAAAAGAACATGAGGAAAATCAAGAAAGAGGCAAAACAAAGAATGGTAAGAGACAGGCAAAAAATCCATGGAGTAATTGAAGTTGTAAATGTGACTTACATCATACATCCCACTTGGCCAGGATGTTCTTTCCATCAGAGAAGGGAACAGAGGAAACAGTGTTGAACACTACAAGGCCCTGATTCAGATACAGATCTGCGAGGTCATATAGCAATGCACAAATGCAGTGACTGAGAATGGGTGCTGCACTGCTCTCTCTGGCACAACCCTAGATCTGGAACAGCTTTGCTGGAGCCAGTGAAGTTACTTCAGAACTGTACCAGTGCAAACAGAGATAAATCTTCTGAGGATTTAAGTAATCCTAGAGAAGGATTTGGTCAAAGGAAGCAAAGCAAAAACAAAAGAAGAATGTGAGCATTTTACTTCACACTCTTTGAAGCGCTGTGTCTTTTACAAGGGAGTAACCTAATCCACATTTATACCCATGTTTTTCTTCCACAATTTACTCCAGAGATTTTCTTTAAACAATAAATAGGAAGTACTCTCACATACAGCTGTGCAGGATATCTAGTTCACAAGCCATTTTTCCAGGGTGGGAGCTTGTCCGTTAGGCATCACAGTCATGGAAAAGAAAACACCAAATGTGATGCAGGAAGCAACATTGCTGGCTTTCTCATTTAGCATCCATTCAATACCAGAATTGGACAAGATATCCCTAGGTGACTACCTGTATGAAAACGAGACGTGTTCCAGCTACTTTGACCCAGGGAAAGTGCCATCAGCTTCCTGGCAGTGGTCCCGTTAACTTTTGTAATGAGCTACTCAAGATAAAATGCAGACCACCTGAAGCTGCTCTGCAGCAGCACTTAATATGGGAGCTTGTTCATTAAGCATGTGTCTGGTAACTTTGCAGTTCCTAAGATGATTCTCAAAAAGGTCCTGATCTGGACAGAGATGCAAAGAGTGTTGGATATGGGTGGGTTTAGGCACTAGAAGTCCAAAACTTTTAATGGGTCTGATTTGGCAGGTGTGCTCAGGGGAAGCCTACCCATAACAAGAGCATTAAAATCAGTCCAAAGCACATGTTAACTTGCTTTATCCACTTCTGGGAAATATCCCTATGCCTAGAACAGTGCCTGCTTCTAGTATCACCAGGCTGTGTGAGTATGAGCCCTTTTCTTGCACACAGACAAGAATATCCCGGCCATGAAGCTATATTGTGTCCCTGGCATTCAGGAGGCAGCAAAGAGGTATATGTATTCATTTATATTTATATATTAAAGCTGGGCCACATGCAGCCTGGGCTGCAAGTCTCATAAGGTCAGAAGATGAATGACTGAGAAGCAGCCTCATCATCATCAGAGGACTGAAATAGACTGGGCTATACCCAGAGACTGACTACACTGAATTGGAAAATACTAGATAGTAAGCTGGATCTGTTTCTGAGCTGTGCCCAGCTGGTCTCCAGGGGTGAGTTTGAGTCAGCTGAGTACCTGCCTGAAAGGAGCATATCTTACATCGATGTGCTTTATGTAAGGAAGGTTTTTTAAGTGTGACGCTGTTCTGAAAAGCAAGGAGAGGAAAAGCAGATGGTAGGTCTCCAAGCAGATTCTCTTGGTGACTCAGATCAGATATGCCCTCCTTGCAGAGGAAAATGAGGGGAAGGTTCTCCAGTCACCTTCATCTGTGGTCAGATTGGTTGTTTTATACTGTGGTCATTAATTCTGCCTGATTTTGCCCAGGGAAAACAAACAACCCTTTATTAAAGAAGTATTCTCATAATGCAGTAAAGGACTAAAATTCAGCCTTCTACCTTACAGAGCAGGGGAAATACACTATGGTGAGCATTAACAAAAAGTGAGTAAGTATAAACTGATACTGTACAGTGATCAGCAGTTAGCACTCTCAGCATACACTGGGTCTGATGAAAAAAGGTTATTTTCCTCAGCCACGTTCCCAGGCACACTGGAATTAAACAGTAACTTCAGAAAATCTTCAGATTAAGCTGTGAGTTTTCTCTCCCAGGAGGTCTTTGTTTGTCTCCTTGCAGTACTTCACATTTTGCATGTGTCTGCATCCCCATGCACAAAACAGATGGAGGGCTGAGCCCAGATCTAAAGTCCCAAGCTTGGGAACATGGGTGGGAGGCAAAGAACCTATGTTTGAGCCACAGCATCTATTCATAGCCATGTTCTTTCTTGCAGTGTTCCTGAGCACATTCACATTAATGTCATCAGCTGTCCTTGTCTGGCAGGAGCACTTTTGATATACTCCATTAAATTTGTGCGGCTCATTCACCAAACAGACGGTGGTGGCTCACGCACCAAAACATCCCATACTTCTTCTTGCAGGCAGCAACCAGTGCTAAGCACCTGAGGTCTCACAATGCCACCACAATGCCACCACACCAGTGACAGGGCTGGCACCAGACCAGCTGGCTGGGCCTGGGCCTAGTTTCACCCTGCATCGACAAAAGAAGGGCTAAACCAGGCAAGAAGAAAATTCTGGCACTCAGTGCTGGCAAGCACCATGGCATTATTTATTATTTCATGCATTTTCTATCTTCTGCTCATACAGTCAGTTCAGATCACTTTTGTCTTCCAGAGATAAATTAAAGCCCACAATGGGCTTCGGACCAAATTTGATGAAAAGCTGCTTAAACAGAGCATGAATTTGCCCCTCTACCTTTGCTCTGATTTAAGGAAGCATGCATGCCCAGATCATTTCACCTGAGGTAGCCAAGCGTTAATTAATTACATAAAAGCATTTGTGAACCTGTTAAAACTATCTATTAGATGAGCAGTGCTGCTATCTCCACCATCTCCCTAAACGTTTTAATTAATTTGGGGGAATTTACACATGTACATTGTCTGCCAAATTCAACAAAACTTGCTTTATAAACTAATAATAGCATTTGCTTTCACTGTGGAGTTATGCAAGCCCTGTATGTGCATGCAAGTGGAGAGGGTGCTGGCCACAGCACAGAGCCGGGTGCTGCTCAGTGATTTACCAACAAACCAATGTTCTCACCAATATTAGTTTCATATTTCTGTCAGTAGAGGTGAACCATGCAAGAAAATGTGTGTGCAGCATCTGACAGGATCAACCCATCAAAAATAGTTTGTTTTTTTTTTTTCCTACAGGCTGAGAAAAAGAGCAATTTGTTTACTCAGAGTGATTCAGAGCTGTTGGTGAGGCATCAGTGACTCGTGCTGTCCCGTTTTTCTGCTGTAGGTTTCACACTGCATTCAGGTAACACAACTGTAATGGCACATCAGGGCTCAGCTGCCACTGATGAATGGCTGGTACATGATTTTTAAATGAAAGATTACTGCCCTTTTTGGCAGACTTTGAGAGGATAACTCATTCATTAGGCAGCCCAAAAAGCAAAATAAAATCCTAATCACCTTCAGTGGATTAGCACACAGGATGAGAAACAAAGCCTGCATAAATGTGAGGAAACTTCACTGAACGGGGCAATGTCAGTTCAGACTGCATCCCAGCAAAGTCCTGATCCTCTTACTGCTCTGATGGTATTTTCCTCTAGCACCTGGACTAGACAGTGTAAAAGCACTCACCATGGAAATTCCCCATGCACCATCACAGGTGTCTGTGCCAAGTTTCACCACCTGCCCCACAGTCCTCATGCCTGGATAGGAGGACAGGGAGGTGTCCTGGAGCACCCCGCGGGCCCTGGCCCCCAGCACCTGCAGCCACAGCCCCTCGGTGTCTCACGGTCTTCCACGAACCTGTCCTCACCCCAGCTCTTCAGGTACTGCCCCACTTCACAAGGCTGAGGGGAAGGCATTTCCAGCAGCATTCAGACACTCAGATAGGCATCTGGTCCCTGATCTTCAAAGGTGCTGAGGCTGTGCTGCACTGCAGCTGGAGCTGAAGTGCCCCTGCGCTTGGGGTTTTCTCCAGTTTAACTACATCACTCCAAATCCAGCTAAATAAACTGATACAACTTTTCTTGTATAGACAAGACCTTAATCTCTCCATTTAATCTGTTCTTGCTATTGTTCCTCCTGGCCTGGGCCTCTCGACAGCCCAGAGCACTGAGGTGCTCAGCTTCCTGGGGATGAGCCGGGATCTACCCTGCGAATTCATTTCCACTTGTGGCTGGCGTTGGACTTGCACTCCAGCTGCCTCGGGCAATATTTGTTCCGACAATGTTTCCAGCCCATTAAACATTCAAAATGCATCTCCTTAATTTATCTCCTTCCCTTGATACTATCTTCCCCATGTGCCTTGGTGATTTCTTTGTCATGACAACCACTTTTGACAAAGTTCTCCCTTATCCAGCTGTAGCAGGCACGATGAGGTTTGGTACACCACATCACACCGCGAGCCTGTCAGATTGCATCTCCTGCCTTTGACAGGCCCTGCAATCCCATTTTTAGAGAAATGTGGGGAATCCCATCCCATCACCAGTCTGTTAGAGAGTCATTGGTGCTGTACTGCCTGCCCAGCACAACCTGCTTGCAGCTGAGGGCATCTGCATGGCTCCCACATGGATCTGCTGCACTGGGCAGCTCTGTCCTTCATGATAAACCCACAACTGCTTGTGCACATAATATTGTGCCATGCCAAGCAAGGACTGGCTTAGTTTTCCCTTTTTCCTTACAGTTGCTCTCTCCAGCCAGACCCTTGCTGTCCCCTGCAAACCACTGAGCTCCCACTGCAACCCAACCTTCACCTCTGCAGCTCCTCACAGCACTCTAGCCCCTCCAAACAAAACACAGTGCCGAGAAAAAAAGAGAAAAGAATAGACCCTGCAAGGAAGAGGAGCCCAGAAACAGTGTTTTGGGAGCACTGACCTTCTGGTGTCCCCGGACTGGGGGAAATTTCTGCAAGAAGAAGCTGGTGTTTAGTTGCCTTTGCTTGAGGTCCTATGCTCCCAAGCCTGACTGGCCACATTCGCTTGAGCAGATGACTCCGACTGTATTAAAATGAGGTCAGGGTCCTGCTGGAGGTATCATTCCAGGTGGCCACTTAGCTGTGCCCTGCTCTCACCTCAACATGGATAAACCATAGGAGACAGCGAGTGGGAGTCAGTGTCTGTCTGGGGTCAGACTGGTCTGGTGGGAGCTAGCAGTTGTGTTTCATAGAATCTGCTATCATGGAGGCTCACGACCAGGTCTTCTGAGCCCAGCTTATTAAAAAAAAAGTAATAATCAGCACCATAATCTTAAATCAGTCTCTATTTATGCAAACCCCTTGCTTTCCTAGCCTGCCTCAGTTCCTTTGCAATGTTTCCCAACAGTACCCAAAACTAAATGTGCAGGCAATATCTTCTGAGAGACAAGAAGAAATGTTTTCCATTTAAACAAGATTTGGAAATTTTCTGCCAGACGGTCCCCAAATCTCACAAGACACAAATGTACATCTCTGTGTTAATAAAGGTGGCTCTTAACATTCCACGGGGAACAGGTTGCAGCACTCAGGACGGTGCAGATGCTGTTTCTCACCTGCGGCCCCCAGCAGTGATCCACCTGTGGTTGCCTAGAAAATAACAACACGTGACAGTGCTCACCCACGGCGGGGCTGTGGGTGCGTGTGTGCACTGGGTCACATCCCTGACAGTCGGTATTTCCCTAATCATTAGTGATACCAGCTCCTCATTCACATGTGAATGTGCATCTGTGCCTGACATACCGTGTCAGAGGAAAATACCAGAAGGGAAATTTGAGCAGACACATCTGCAGGATGTGCAAATCAAGCACAGAAAAGAGGAATTTGGCAAGTCTCTCAGGAAATGATGATAGTGATTTTTTTTTCATCTCATGCCTTTTACTTGTTCAGCCGGGACACTGTTTCCTATTTCAAGACATTTCCACATTGCATATCTGCTGGGAATGTAAACACAATCCAGGATTCAGCTACTGCTTTTTCAGGAGAGAAACATCTGCTTTCCAATGTCACCACTGGCCACAGCCCACATGGGGAAGCATTTAGGGGAGGAGTAACGCAGCTCAACGTGAGCTGGATGGACCACAGCTCCATGTTGAGCTCATGCTGTGTGAGCAGGGCAGGCAAGCTCTCCCTCTCCTTATCTCACTTTCCACCCCATGCAGTTGGGGAACTAGGCTTGGAATACTCCGTTTGGTAGCTTCCTCCTGCAAGCAAGGCATTGCTGTGGCCCAGCTCTGTGTTTGGAAAAGGGTTCACATCTTCCTGCTGTGGAAAACACAAGGCACAAAGAGGGGAGGCATGGGGGCACTGGAAGGGAGAATTCAGGATGCAGTGGCTCTGGGACCGGCCAAGGCTTGCAAATGGCGAAGAGGGGAGTGCACGTCAAAAGCACGGGGGAAAAATAAGTGTCATGACCCGCTCGCCACTCAGGGTGATGGAAAGCTTTGTGGTTAGTGATGCAATGGACAAGGATGTAATTTTTCCCATTGGAGTTAATGTAACTGAGGGTGGAATGAATGCACACAGGAACTTACAAGAAGTGCACAGGGACAATATCGATGGTGTGGAGGATAGAGACAATGGGGACAGAAACATCAAGTAAAGGATTTCAGAGGCTGATTTTTAGGAACAGAAAGGTCTCACTTGCTTTTCCCACAAGGCCAACAACTCAATGTGCACCCTCTTGTAGGACATATTATCCTACCTCTCCTGAATAACCGCTTATTTATTTTTGTCATCATCTTCCTCAGGTGAATAAATCTCAGTAAAGGCAATCAGGTGCAAGGGATGGGAAGAATGGATCAGTGATGAAAGAGAGTCATGGGTGTTGAGACTCCAAAACTGCAGGTCGAGAGGGGCCAGGCAGCAGAGCATTGCTGTGCTTCCCAGCCTGCCTTCCCCTCTGCAATGGACCTGTTTTCATTACAGAAAACCAGGTTTTCTAGGCCCTCATCATCCCACACTGGTTACTCCTTCCAGGTAGGCAGCAAGTGAATGAAGGAGGGCAGAAAAAGTCTTCTGCCTTCACAGGATAGTGATGGAGAGTGAAGATCCTCGCTCTTGATGTTCCCCACAACTGTTGTACAAGGGGCACTTTGTACCCAGTACCACAGTTAAAATCCATATCATACATTGGGCAGAGCACAGGCTGTGTAGGTACTTAGTTTTTTGCTTTGGTTTATAGCTTTCTCCATTAACATAATCTCATTTGGCCCTCCCTGCACCTGCCTCACTTTGGCACGATGCTATCAAAGCACTTTGCTGTCCTCTTTAAAGTCTGCCTTGCACTGTAGACATTTGACCCCTTCCCTGACATTACATCTCTGCTGCATCTTCTGCTTCTGCAGAGTCACACTCTCTCACAGTGCAAAGCTGTGCAGTGATGTGGTAACTTTACACCCCTTGAAGGTCTGGCCCTAAAAATCCACCCAAAAGGGCCACTGAATTTGAAAAAAATTCCAAGATTGCTGTTCCAGTTGTCCTCCTTCCCCTCTGCCTGGTCAGTGTATGGGTACCTCCTTTGCTTCATGCTGCCCTCTCCAAGGTGAATGGAGATCATCCTTTCTCAAGGGACCAACTCCAACTCATTGGATTCTGGCACTGAGCTCGGTTAAGGAAAACATAGAATAAATTAGAACAGGTGCTCCTATAGATGAACTCATGATGGGCTGATACAAGAAATTTCTGCCATTTACTATTACCTAGCAGATGTCACCATGCCTTGCCACCCTGGCCAAATCACAGTGATTCTTCAGGTGACAGTTTGCAGCCAGGTACCCTAAATTTAAACTAGCATCAATGCCTGTTGGATGGTGACCTCTGGCCAGGGCCCAACTGAGTACCCCACAGATCATGCCTGCACTTTCTCAGCCACCACAGAAACTGGGACTTGGGTCACTGCTACAGGCCCTCGATGAAGTTGTCTTAAATACGCTTTGAAGTTAAAAACTGAGCACAGCATTTCACACAGAGAACCCTAATACAGCCTGTTAATTACCCACACAAGAATAAAATTGTGATAATTAGAAGATCAGATAATGGTGTCTGGGAAACACCAGAGCAACTGCAGCAGAAATGTTGGTTTAGTAATGAATGCACGTTAAGTACCCTTAAATACCTCATTAACAGCTGAGGTGTGATTCCCAGTGCCAGACTCAGTGTGCTAACAGCAGCAAAACACAGGGAGCTCTGAGGTGAAATGCTTATTTTCACACCATTTTTATTTTTTAGAAAATCAGTGCAGTGAAATCTCACAGAAAACTGGTTTTTACATCTTTTTTCAGCATGAAAGAGTTTACATTTTTCAGTATGGTGAAAATCACTGAGTTACACTCCTCACTGTTATTTAACTTTACCCACCCACCCAAGACATGTGGGGAGAGCCCAAGGGGCCCTGAAAACCAGAGCAAGGAAGATGAGAGGATGTGGCATCATTGCAGGAAATTGCCTTTAAAAAGTCACCAAATGGAAAATGCTCTCAACTCAGAAATCTTCTGGAGAAATAGCAGCAGGGAAATACATGAAGTGGGTAGGATTGAAACAAATACTGTACCTGTAGCAGGGGAGTAGGGCACATCCTCCAACAGAGACAAGCTGTTGGAGCAGTTGCCTTTTCTGAAACATCTGGATTCACATTTGCTGGAAAAGTGAGCTAAACTCAGGCAATTACAAATCTGTTTTTGAAGTTTTAGCTGGACTGCTGTAGGGTATTCAGGAAAACAAAGTCTTTCCCGTCAAGCGGTCTGTATCGATAAGAGCAATGTTAGAGTAACTAATCTGTGGCTAAACCAAAACCAAATAATGAGAATAGCTGCATCACTGGTTTTAAGCCTCCTTAAATCAAACCAAAGGAAAGAAAGGGGTAGGAACAGCAACCACTGAAGCAAATTGAGGGGTTATCCATCTCTAGAAAAGTTACAAAATTGTTCAAAAGCCAAAGCCACTGCTGCAGACATATTTCCGTCTCCAGCTCACCCCAGCTCCCAGCATGTCTGGCCACAGATGGGTGAGCTCCTGCTAGGAAGGACTACCTACCCCATCTGGTTCCGTTTTGCTGAATGTGATACCATTAAAACTTGTCTGTCAGAAGAAGAATTACTCTTTAAGTCATTTGCTGGCTGCTGGACAGCCCTCTGGCCAGACCTGGAACTGTGGCAGTATTGGGTAAGTGTCTGAAAAACACAGCCCAGTTTTTGACCCAAATACTCTATAGATTCTGAAGGGGTTAAAAAACCACCCAAGCAAAGAAGCTGAAGAAACTTCACACAGTTCAGGACAAAATTGTAAGCCTATCATTGAAGGGGATGGAGCATGGCAAACATTTCCAGTTGTGTTCAACTCACTCTAAGGGAGGGATGCAGCCAGGAGTGTGCCTTTTCAGCCACGCACACACGACCATGACTGAGGTCTTTTTAGTGCAGGGAATCCTACTGTCACACCCTGGAGAAACGTTTTGCCTTCCTGTCCAAGGACTGCTATTAAATTACCAAGTTCTTTGCAGCTGGGAAAAAGTTCACTGTGACTGTTCCTCAAACCTTGTGAAACCTAGGAAATGCTGAACAGCCTTTCTTCAGCAACTGTAGGTGCTGCTTATAGATTAAAATAGGAACATAATCTAGAGAGTCATTCTCGGTTTTTTCTTAAATTACTGAAGGCTGTGAAGTTGCCAAGAGCTTGCTCTGCTGCGGACATACTTTGATAGCCAACTGGCAAAACATCAGATTTTTGGGATAAGGATAAAGCTGTTTAATCATTAGCACCCTGTGTCTCCAGCCCATGATTCTAAAGGTAACATCAGTCAGTTCTTAATTAAAAAGTGATACAATTTCAAACTTGTAAGCCAGTGTTTTGGGTTGGGTAAGACTGAAGGAAGGGTACTTTCCAACTAAGGATTTCTTCTGCTCAGCAGATTTCTGTCCAGAATATTTTGTCTACTGTAACATTTTTATGAGAGGCTACTGAACTAAAAATGGGCTTTGGACAAAGCAGCAGCATTTATATATCTGTGAGGGTTACCTATAAATGGGTCCAGCATTCCAAGTTGTGACCTGGTGCACTCCCTGTGATTACCCCAGGGATCTCTCCTTGCAGAGCTCATGAACTCAGGCTGGTCAGATGCCTCTGTGGCACTGCCAAGGCTCTGTCACCCATGTCTCCTAGACCAAAGCTGATCTTTGCAAGTTAAAGCCAGCCCTTCACTTCAGACTGAAACACACCTACATAGTATATCAAGTGTTTTATTTTCCTGATGTTGCTACAGAAAAATGAGGATTGGCAAGCAATTCCAACAAAGAATAAAGCAGCAGGATTAGTTCTGCTTCTTGAAAACTGTAGTTCCCAAGCAGCTCTGGGAGATCTGAGAAGGAGACACCAGCCCCAGTAAAAGGGGAAGGGACAACATAATAGCAGTGGTCCAGCCACATCACTGCAGTCTCTTCAAGATGAAAGATTTCGTGAGTCAGGGGACACTGCCCTTAGCTCAGTGAATACCCACGGGGAAACTGAACATAGAAGCACACGTGGGCATACATATACACAACTATATATACATATATATACACACACATATATACACATACATGCATGTGTCTGTGTCTTGTCTGCATCCATGTCCTGTGTGCTTTTTTCATGATATCTCAGTATACACGGAATGTCTGCCTACAGTCTTTACAATGCTTGTTATGTCTCTTTCAGACATCCCTGAACATGTGAAATCCAAAGCCAGGGCTGGAGCTTTCACTAGCCTGAGGCAGCTGGGCCCTTTCCTAGGAAAGGGTTGTAGTGAGTAGGAAATCCAATGTTTAGTCCCAGGGCTAAAGTGAGCGAAGAAAAATATTTTCTTGCAGCCTCCTTAGAACAAGGAAAACAGAAGGGTCCAGCACAGAGAACCCAAATACAATGGCCCCAAACCCACCAGCCTAAAAGAGATTTTTCGGGTCTCTATTCTGGCAACACTGGGAGATGAAGTGCTAGAACCCAGTCCCACGCAGCAGACCTTGGGTACGGGCCCATCCTCAGGAGAGAGGCAGCAACTCAGAGAGCCCCATGTCCAGCATTACATTTTGGCTGGCTTTGGAAGCCTCCAGCACAGCCTAGGGGCTTTCTGCATCTCTGTCCAGCAGTACTGACCCCTGCTGTGGACTGTAGGGGGCTGGATATATGCACCCGGCTGCCTTTCCTGGGCTGTGGCAAGACTGTAGCAGCAATGGGATGTGAGCCAGACACCTGCCTGATCCATCCCACCCCTCTTTTGGATTTGCTCCATTTTTCTGGTGCCAGGAGGAAATAATCCAACCAAAAAATGCTCATCAGCGAGCAGTTTACCTCAGTGAAATGTTCACAGCCAACACAGGCTCTTGGCCACGGCAACATCAACCTCTGTACAGCAGCCCTGGGAGTCACAAAGCACAGCACGGGAAGTGATCTCTCCTGAACTTGCATAGTGCAGAACAAGTTAGCCATTCCCAATAGCTACACAGGATCAGTTCACTGGGATCATTTATCAGGTAAGTTACCATCCACCTGTTCCTCACTGATTTACCTGGTCTCAGGGAACTCCATTGTTTCCAGACGGATATGTGGTCACGGCACCACTTCCCACCCTAAAGTCATTTGCCTTGCCCAACACTAAACCTAAGGCACAAATCTTTCTAATTCATTGTGTTTCTGACAGGTTCCTGAGGTAAGGCCAGCAGCTGTGTGGGACTGGGCTTTGGTAGCAGTATTCTCCCAGTGTTCTCCTCCTCAAATGAAGGTTGCCTCTTGCTGTGTCAGATAAAACTGGAGTACAGGGAAAGAAATAACACTGTACCTGACCAACCCTTTGTCAGAAGTTACTGCACTTTTGTTCTGGAAAACCTAAGGTGGCTTTTAAGAAGCTGTCAGCTGCTTCTGGTACAACAGATCTCGCTGCTACTGGAGCCTGATGTAGGCTACTGGGTTACCATACAAGCTGGCAAAGAAATGTAAAGCAATAAAAAGCCTAGTAGTCATGAGGCACTAAGCAGCAGGAGTAAAATGGACTAATTAAAAGACTTTTTAAGCTTTAAGCTCCCATCGTGGTTTTTTATTTGAAAGCCGTTTACTGAAAATGAGCATTTCCTCTCTAATTTGTGCTCCTTCACAGGGGATTATCATCTCATTGCTGGGGTTGGCACTGCTTGCCTGCATATGTGATGTGGCAGAGCACACCTTTCAGGACTACACCATCTGCACCAAAGAGGCAACTTGGAAGCTCAAGAGCCGTGCTTGCTGATGGTTTACATGTTCAGTCCTGCCTGGAGCCACAGCTGCCCTGCATTCCCCCTTCTGGGTCACGCCAGGGCCTCCACAGCCAACAGCACCATGTAAAAGACTGCAGCCTGCTGAAGAGGCAGAAGGTCCGGGAATAACATGGCACAAGAACTAAAAGCCTGCCCTTCGTGGGTGTCCCAGCTCTTGTCAATGGTCTCAACGGGAGTGCTCCCGTTTGGCAAAGGCTGTACAGTCTGGCCCAGTAGTTCTGGGCTCTCCTGTTATGGGTGCTGCTGACCTACTGTTATATTAGAATATACGTGGAGTATTCCCACGCAGACTTTCCCACCAGACACGAGTGACTTCTGTGCCTGCTCTGAGTGGAGCCAAAGCAAACCAGGTGCAGCTGGGGCTATGCAGTGGCAGAAAGCTCAGGAACACTGTGGCTGCAGTGACTTGGCTTCTCGTTAGGCATTGGTTTGGCTGGTGGCAGGAGAGCTTTTCCATGTCACATCAATCTGCAAAAGATTGATATTCCCTTGGACTCAGATCCTCAGAGAGCCAGGATCATGTGCCTAGTGGAGGGTTTTCTGATCTGCCAAGCACTTTGGTTTGTGGCTGTTCAGACCTCTGAGACAAAGGCATCTCTTTGTGAGTTTGCAAATTAAGAGACCGCTTTCTAAAATGCTTGCGAGGGTATTTTCTGCTGAGTGCTCTTTTGGGGTAAGCAGGGACAAGTCCCAGTCTACAGGCCCTGCAGGAAAAGTGCTCAGCTACACTTCCACATGCAGCAGGGAATAGTGACAGTACAGCACACTGTAAGCAAATAATCTTATAGGCAAGACACATAGTTTTGAGGTCTAAATCAAATTCAACCTAGAGGCCTATAAGCATCAACTGTCTAGATGACAGCATTATATAAAAGAAGCCTCGACATACTCTTTTAATTATTTTGCAGTTCAGTAGCAACTGGAAACCTCAGTGGAGTCATGCTCCAGCATGCCAGGCACTATATTAATGAATGTCATGGGCTGGTCCTTACCCCAGAGAACCCAGTGTACACAGACAAGGCATATTCTAAGAAGGAAGCAGAGATGCAGAGACAAATGACACGACTACCCCAAGGCCAAACAGTAGGTGGTTGGTGGGGCAGAGATTTCCCAGCACCACACTGCTTTCAAGCCTCAAAAGTCCTGGCTTCATGCACCATCAATTGGCAGTGGTCAACCACAAAGCCCTGCTTAGTACCTAAAAGGCAAATTATGCTTTTGCCTCACATTCCAGTACCTTTTTGGAGGAAATAGGAGATTTTTTTCTTTTTATTCTCATAGACTAATTTTTTTTTGTTTTTATTTTGCTAAGAATGTTTCTGTAACTGCTTACAGAGACAAAAAAAAAGGTATCTAGCTCTGTCCTCTTCATACAGTTGCGTGCACATCCAGCATGTGGTGAAAATACAGGTGTTCACCAAGAAGCAACATTTGTGTGTCCACTCCCAGAATGGGACACCAGAACCTCTGTCCTGTGTCTCAGTGCATAAATACACTCCAGGCTGGCTGTGTACCACTCACTGGGCAGAAGCACCTGGATTTTCTTAACTTTATCATAGGCATGTAAGACCTTTCAGAACAGAGCAGATACGAAGCAAAAAAGAATTGCAAATGGCTCCATATCCAGCTTCAAAAATGTGATGGAAAACATATGAGCCAGGTACAGGTGACTTGGAGACCACCTACCTTGTCCATCACAGCGTGTCCTGAGCTTCCTGCATGCTGGTAACATTGCAGCAGCCACTGACAGAACAGGAGGCAGAAGGAAGCAGGGAACTTCCTCAAGAAATGCAGGAATGCAGCAGCATCCATCCTGCAATCATTTCAGCTCATGAAGTCATTTATCTTCTGGTAATTGACGTTTAAGGAAGACTGTTCTTGAAAAACAGCTGTGGTCCAGAGCTCTTTAAGTATTCTTGGTCCAGGGTCAGGGTCATGAGACAGTGCCTCACATTACACCAGGCTCACTGCCAAGGCATCAACAGGGGATGAGTTAAGTGTAATTGCAAAGTGCTGGCCCAGCTGTTTGTAGATTTCTATGGCTTATGCCAGGGCTTGGACAGCAAGAATCACCCCTCCATGTGCAACAAAAAATAGTGTTTTATAAGAGTGTGAGGATATATATTAGTGTCTCTCCACAGCTCAAACACACTAAAAAATTATTTGCTTTCTTTGGACATAAATACTAACCCAGTGGAAGCTTACTCCCTCAGTAGGTGCTAATGATACACTTGGCTTTCTGGCCGTGTTCTGGAATAAAAAGGAGTGTTATTAATTACCTACAATCAATGTATTCATTACACTATGTGGGACTTGGCTGATTCTGTTGTTCATTTTCAATTAAATAAAAAATGTGATTATTGCAGAATTTAGCAGGTCAAATGGGTTTCTGATGTGCATTAAATGCTCTTGCAAGATTCCTCTGTTCTTGAAATGTCCATATGGACAGCAAGCATGAGGAATTGCTTACACAAGGATGTAGATGAAAGAATGGTCTTTAGCACTGTAGCTAACAGCCTACCACCTAAAATAACCCATGATCCTCATTAGACTGGACAGATTAATAGAGGTGAAGATGCCAAAGTAGCTTGTGGAGTACCTTGCTAATACCAGGCATGACACTGGAGAAATGCCTCACATGTTGTCTGTTTCAGCAGCCAGAAACAGCAACCTGCTTTCCAAGTTGTGGAATGATGGAGATCAATTAGAGGGTGACTTGAGTTGCCAGGGTAAAAATCCCAAAGAGGACAAAGGAAATAAAGTTAAATAAAGGTGGTGAAATTAATCTTTCCTCTTGCTATCTATATTACTTTAACACAGAATTGCTGAATATGATTGCTACTAGATAAGGAATGACAGTTCTTTAGTCTGTTGGTCCAAATTCACTTCTAACACAGGCAGGAGCACTGAAAACAGCACCAGTGACAACTAAGAGGAAAAAAAAGAGCCAAAACAACTGCTGTATGTATGTAGCTTACACAATAAAGAAAGGTGTTACAGGTTCGTTCGTTACAGACACTTTTGCAACAGAATGGGACGTGACATATAAAGCAACAGCGGTACTGAATGCTGGACAGTTGTGGAGTAAAATTCATATTGCCTTGACTCCTGACTGCCTTACACAGGTATACTGACTGGGAGATGGGGACTGGGATCTCAGGTAGAACATTTCCTGGAAAAACTTGGGTTACTCTGCCCGGAATTTTTCATCCCATTCACCAGACAGCCCAGGCTCAAACACTGAGGAAAACCACTACTGTGTTTCTAATCCAGAGTTCAGAACATTCCTGGTTCAAATCTGCTGTCTCAGCACAAGACTTTAAAGTGAGGGTCTGCCATCACAAAATGAATTCTAAGGTACCCTGGTGTGGGTAACCCACAGTTCTCTCCTATTTACAGAAACAGGAACCAGTGCCTGAAATTACTTGTTCAAGGGCTAGAAGATTGGTTTTTATCCTGTGCATTAATCGTTACTTTATAAAAAGCAAAATATCCAACATGAGGGACAGAGTGCTTGCAACATCTTTCTCCAGCTCCCTCAAGAGTATTCTACTTCATTCCTGGTGGGCAAGGTCCTTGGGGAGATGTGCAGTTTCAGATTCCCTCAGGCAGAGGGATCAGTCAAACCCCAGGACTCCCACACCCCAGCCCCAACCACCCACCTACTCATTACAGCCAGCAGCCACGTGCTGGGCTGTAATACCTGAGCCTCATCTCGCAAAGAACCTTTAGCTCCTCAAACAAAGCAGCTCTTTGTGGATGTCAAAGCATCAGCTCTTCCCAAAAGGTTAAACAGGGCCTTGACTCCTTCAGTTACTTGGCTGGGAGACAAGGATCTTTTGCAGTCTAAGCAAAGCTCTGCATGTGAAAACAGCTGAGCTGACATGTATTTAGTATGTTGCTGGCTTCTCCTCCCAGAGGCTTTGATCAATGTTCAGAGAGCAGGTAAAATGCACAGTCCATGCCCAGAACTAAGCTGCCAGTGGCAGTTCCAACAAGACACCCTGGCAAGAAAACCTCCTGATCGGATAAAAATGGGAGGTCTGTGATGCAAATAACGAAGGCCACACAAATGGTCCCACCTGCTGATCTAATGAACTCTGCTGATGGATCCTCAAAGAGTTTTCCTGTTTGGTTTTACAGCACGGGAGCAACGTATTTTCTCCATTTTCAATGCCAAGACACTAAAGTTTACAGAAACTTGGTGAAAGCCACAGAGCAAATCTGCCATGCCAGAAAAGAACTTAAAACTTTCAGCTCCTGTTTGTTGTTTCCCATGTTTTCCTCCTTTGGTCTTACTACTTCTTGGTGCACTGAGAGCAAGGACTCCTGTGAAGCTGCTAGGAACTATGACTGGACACCACATTGCTCCAGTCCTGCCTGTCTAATCAAGTCCATCTCCTGTGTCCCTTGAGAGCACTGGAATGCACAGGGTGACCTTGGGGGTGCAGAAAACCCTGAGAGATGTCTCCCTGTGTATTGAATGATCAGTCCTATTTCAGGTTATGCCTTTGTATTACAATGCCATCTTTAGGATTTAGAAAAACTGGGTGCAGACACTGGATGTAGAGTGAGGCACAAAGGGAAAGTAATGCCAGCAAATAAAATGGGCCCGGACCCATTCTCTGATCCTGAGGACAATGACCTGCCAGAACAGATCTGTCCAGTTTAGCTTTTTGCAGCAGGGTGGCAACATCCCAACTGCTTAGTGAGACTGAGTCCAAGCTGATTCCCAAGCTGTGGGATGAACACTGCCTGAAAGTCCAAGCTGACTTAGGTCCAAACCATGCTAGGCACAGCAGCAGGTCAAGAAGACTCCACAGACACCACACGAGCTGCAGCAGCAAACCTTCTTCATCAGTGGAGACGGTGTCTAGTCCACCCCTGAGTGCATACACGGGCTGAGATCAGACGTTCAGGGTTGTCTCTGCCAGCAAAAGGCATTTTCATTGCCACGGTGTCACACAACATCACCCTCTTACTCACAGTGGCCACACCTGTGATCCCCCAGCAGAAGGGGATCCCTCTACACCAGGACTCCCCAGCCTGCTATTCCCAGATTATAACATAGCAGTGCTGACTCTTCAAGTGCTTATGGCTGACTGAAGCTGATCAGAGGTTGTTTGTATGGTCTTATCCAGCATCAGAGCTTTGGAAATGGTAAGCTCCAGAAAACTGAGAGTCACCTGCACCCTGAAGAGTCAGTGACATCTTCAAATGGCGTAGGTGACAGCAAAGGGAGGGTTTGCTTGTGCCCTCACTGCTGGGGCACTGATTTGTCTTTTCTGGTTAATTAAAAGCACTGAGTCAATTTTTCTGTAAAAAGAACTGTTGCAGTAACAACAACAACATTACAAGGAGAAAATCCAGGCAGGACAGATGTATCCAAAGGCTCAGAGCATCTCGGTGAGATCAGGTTGAGAGCAGGTTAAGCTCAGTTGTGGTGGCAAATGGGATTGGATTGATATGAACATGAATAAATCATATCAAACCAACTAGAAAGCTACTGAAGAGCAGCCTATTTCTCTTTCATAGAGGCCTATGAATCCAATTCATAGCCAAATTAGCAACCCGGACAGTAAACTACCCATCCAGACCAGAAGCAATCTTTAAATACAGCAGGAGCTCTGTCTTGCCTTCAGACCATCCCAGATCTCTGGCAGTGAGCGTGAGGAGGCAAGAGCAGGAAGTAAGGAAATGTACCATGAAAAATATAAAGCATGTTTAGTCTTGTGGAGTGGCAGTGGAAAAGAGATCATAAAAGGGCATAATCAAAGTGCATTAACAAAAAGGATACACTTGACCTTGAAAAGATAAATAGATTTAATGATGTTGTGAAAGCATCTTTAATCTATGACGTCTTTCTGCTGCTTTATAGCATACAAACCAAGGTGGATATTTTTTTGGTTTGGTTTCCTGTCTTTCTTAAAACTCATCTTCCCCAGTTTTACTTGGCACATGCTTAAGTAGAAAGGACAGTATCTGAGATTTTACCAAATTCTCTTTCAAAGTGTCAAATAAGTATTTCATCCTCTGATATGAACCACAACTCTTGTACAAGTAAAAGTTGGTTGAACACAGTGCAAAGAAATGAAAAAAAAAACCATGTAGATTCTCAAATTTCCTCACCAATGTAGCGGCATGCTTTGAAGACTGGTTTAGAAAATGACTTAACCAAAACCATGTTCAAATTGATTTCAACAACCCAATCAATTTGACAACATTAACAAGCTTAACTGGGGTAGTTAAATCAGCGCGAACTGCCTGTGGAAGATGCTTCAGAGCTCCTATAAAAAACGTCTCTGGTTCATCAGCAAACCTCTGACATGTGCACGTAGAAGAGCCCTTGAAAACATGGGTTTAAGCAAGACAAAGCAGAACTGTCAACAGCTAAGATAGAGTCACTCCCTAATTTTAACTACTAACTGCGAAACCAGTTCCCTTTAGAAAAAGGAGGAGCGTTTTCAGAAGAGAGGGCCTCTCCCAGCTGGCCATCTCTCTCCTAGAGAGTAACTGCGTTGCCAGATTTGTCCCACTTGTGTTCCTCAAAGAGCAGCAGAGGCTGCTGCACATGGGCTGGCTAGCTGGGACATCAAACTGCCTGCTGGAGCAGCTAAGGGGAGTAACTCATAATGCTGCATGGGGCTGACGACCGGGCAGCTAAAGCACCCTGAAAGTCTCAGTCAAGAGTCAGTGAAATACACCACCACTTCATTCAAATGGGCAGGCCAAGTCCAACTCCTCAGCTGCAATGCTTGCATTTATGGAACTCTCTTATCTTATTTAATCAGTTCCTAGGAAGTTTCAGAAGAAACTCAAGTTTGTAAACTGATGGGTTACAATCTGCAGAACAGCTGTCTTGAAAAGAGCACCCACAGCTTTGACTGGCTGAGAATAAGGCCTTGTAGAAGTCCAGTGCTGGTCTCAAGGATCCTGTGATCGCTCAGCCAAAGTTGCTTATGCACCTTCCCTTCTGGCTTTTCGTTCTGAGGTCGAGCCATGTCTCTGCAGCAAAGCCTTTCCCCACCCCAGTTTGGTCAGCACTGTTTTACTGAATGGGACAGAGATCCCTGCTTAAAAACACCCTCCACTGAGTGAGAAACATGGATGAGAAAATCCCAATCAAAACCACTAACCGTGAAACTCCATTGCCGTCTGAAGCTACCAGGTAACTCTCTGAGGTGTCCTCACCTTCTCTCAACGTCCTCAGTGGTGGAGCAAAGACAGTGGAGACAAACCAGCCAACTGCTCTCCAGGTTGATGGCTTGGCACTTCTGGATGTCTGTTCCTGAGAACAATCTGACCCTAAAGAGGTGTTTTTAAACAGATTACCAGGTGCTGTGCCTGTCTGTCAGTGATGGCCATGTTGCAGGACCGTACTGTCATGGCAGCTTTGTGATCACCATGAGAAAGGACTTTTCTTCATGGGCAAATTTGCCTACACATAGATGCTGAAAGTTATACACAGCAGGGTAAAGTCCCTCCTTGTTTTTAGGCTGAATGCTTCAAAAATCACTCCAACTACAAAAAGCTGAACTTTGTGTGTCTGTAAGAGACACCTCAAGGAAAACAAGAACCCACATCAAACTTGGAGACTTCTGCCGCTGTGACACCTTTACCACCATCAAACAGGATCCACAAGTGCCACAGCCTATCAGCTTCTCACATTTGTTACTTGTTAAATTCTCGCAAACATTTTCTTCAAAATTAAGCCAAACAACATTTTCTTCACAATTAAGAGAAATTAATTTTTCTCTTCCAAAATAGGGAATTGCTCCTGTTCCTAAAATAGAACAAAATGAAGCAGATTTTAAGTGACTTTCAAAATCACACAGGAAAGTGCAGGTAGAAGCTACAACTGTAGTCCAGGCCTACTAGTCCAGTGGCCTAACTGTAAGACCATCCTTCCTTCCAGACACTTTGCTTTAATGGGAAACTGGGATAATGAAGAGGTTTCCAGCGCTGCTGTGTCCCACCGCTGTCTGCTCCACAGGGCAGGAAGCACCACTGTTGTCGTGCACCAGGCAATGCCCGTGCATCCATCTCTGCAAGGACAACACAGCGAGCACCAGCACCCACAGCCAAGGACACTGCTGATGAGATGCCACATTGAAACAGATGCCCAGGATGTTTGTGACTGGCAGGGTTGTGGATCTCTGCACCTGGAACCAGTCTAATGCAGAGTTTACAGTCTTCAGCTGCCCGCGTCGGGGCTTACTCCCGTTCCTGGATCCCAGCTGCTCTGTAGTTGAGTGTGGCAAAATTTTTGCTTGTGTGGGGTAAAACGGGGACACAGAGAAATGTCCTTTGCAACACATCACATGAATGGGCACTCTCTGCCTCCATTCCTACCTTCCTCAACTGACTTAAATGACATACATTCTACAGCAACTACAAATACATGAGGGCCCGATCTGCTGCCATAGCTGTAGGAAGAGGAATGGTCTGGAGACTCCAAGATGAGAAGCAAAGACACTAAAAAATTCTGTGCCTGGATGCACATTCAGAGCATTTTTTGAAGACCTTCACTGGGGTTCCAGGACTGCCCTGGCCTCCAGGACTGTCCCAGGTGGGCTTGCGACCCTTTGCACATTTGAGACTTGCACAGGTAAAATTCCTGCTGCCTTCCAGTGGTGTCTGCATTTTTACAGCGTGCAAAACAAGCAGATCCCTACTGGAATGAAGAGGCCTTTCTGCCAAAAGGCTCAATCATAGGAGCAGTCTCATCGGCCTTGCGGGGGCCGATCCGATGAGTAAGGACTAGTCCCATGAGTAAGACCCATGGGACTGGACGCAGCTTGTCATTAATCTTTCAAGTGCGTGCAGGCCTGCTAAAGCTGACCTATAAATTGGGAAAGAACGTGAACATTAATGGGTACACTGCCCTGTCTTCCAAGGCAAATCCCAGGATGCCTAAGGCACTCCTCTTTCCCATCAAACTTCCTTGGTTTCTCCAGTCAGCCATAAATTTGGGGTTTGTGGCCCTTGACTGAAATGAGAGTATAATCTGACAATTTAGAAGAGCCCCATCAATTTCACAAACACTGCTTGCTCTCCTGCCTTTACCTGGAGTCCCTCCAGTGCAGTAGTCAGCATACTAAAGCCCTAGCATGTACTTAGAAACACTCTCCTTCAAAAAATGCATGCAAAAGTGTTAACACCAGCATGGTGAGAAGGGCCAGAGCAGGGGCTGCAGCCAGGCAACACCACTGGCTTTCCTCTGTTCAGATATTCCCCTCCATTTTCTGGAGAGCTGACCTCTTGTCAGAGCTCCTTGGATGAATCACTTCTTCTTTACAAAAGTTTTTACTGATTCTACAGTAACTGAATAAATGCAGAGAAGGAGAGTTTGCTGGAGGCAGGTGTGTAATTCACCTTCCCTGCTCTTTCAATAACTCATTCCCACAGGTACATTTACAGTAACATACGAGCATTGTGTGTGAGCAGAAACACAGCTGTAACTTCTGCAGCGTCAGCAGCACCAGCCGTGAATGAGGAACAAACAAAAGCATGTTGTAAATGCTGGTTAAGCAGGGAATGCCCCAAGACAGGAGCCACTGGAATTTACCATGTATTAAACCACAGTGAATATGTGTTTGCATTCCTCCTACATATCTTTGATTGCTATTCTTAGATTTGTTATCACCAAGTAGCATATGCATGCAATATTTTCATCATATTACCGGCATATTATCAGCTCCTGGTTGTGCACACAATAATTTAATTTCCTGATCTCTCTGAAACACCTTCTGCTACATGACACAGAACGAAACCGAAGAGGGAAAAGATCAGTGAGGATACTGACCTAGTAAAATGTTTGCTGAAGCCAGTCTGTTTACAAGGGATTACTACAACGTGCTGATTAAAGAGATTATGATTATCTCTTTCTAAGAGATTTATCTGCTGTGATTGTGTGTACATAAATGCCTCAATGCAAGTAGCTAGAGGAAAAGCTGTAGTCAGATAGTACCAGATCCACAACCGAAGCATTTGGGATAAGTAAGAGAAAATCTCCTAGAATGGAAAGAATATCTATCCAGATGCCACTGAATCTTGGCTCGGTAACATTTCATCTGACAAAACCAGTGCCCAATCTCCATCTGGCAAGAGCTGGCAAGGCTCCAGTGACTGGCTGAAGAGCTGGCCTATATTCAGCAGAAATTTCCCATCTTTCCCTTCTGCTTCTGAAAAACACCAGGCAGAAAGTCAGGAAACCTAGCAAAGAGTCAGAAGTGAGCTAGTGGCTCATGTGGGTCGAGGTGGACTACCCTTCAGGTTAGCCTTTGAGAAGCCCTCTGGGGCTGTAATGACGCAAGATGCCACGCACACAACACGGCCGTGGTAGGTCATAGCCAATCTATAATGCTGCACATGTGAAAAAAGGGGGAAATCCAGACCCACAGCAGTTTACAGAATTATTTGTCCATGTATTATCTAATTTAAAAAAAAAAAAAGGTTGTTTGAAGATTAAAGGTCAAAGAGAGGTGATGTCTAACTCACCTCCAAGTGAAAATCTGAAGGGAACAATTTGCTCCATGGCTAACCCTGAAGGGGCAGAAGGGCCATCCCAGGTGATGCAGATGCAGGCAGCCAGGGCAGAGATTCTGGCAGTGGCTGCCCTGTTCCATGCTGCCCTGACAGAGCAGCTGCAGCTCCAAGACGTAAGTTCCTCCTGCAAAGCTTTCCCTGTGAGCAGAACACTTTCCCAGTTGATTGGTAGTCTTGGAGTTGCTGGGGGATGGAACTGCTTAAACTGGGGTGTTGCAAAAACTGGAACTTCAGAGCAGACCCGTGACAGCCAGTTGTCTGTGATCATCTCTTCTGGCATTGCTACATGGGAAAAGGTCTCTTTTAACTCCAGGCTCTGGCAGAATAGCTCTAACAAATTTTGCCACAGTGGTTTAAGACATCCCCTTTATCTTGCAGCACATCCAGACAGACGGGGCTCACAAGAGCACCCCGGCTACCCAGCCCATGCACAGGGGATTAGCCCGTCACACACAGGCACTGAAGCCAGCTGAAGGCACCCACACACTCTGCCATCACGTCGCCTCATCCATTGCCTGACAGTCTGGGGGGTGACAATGGGGAGAATGGTGCTGCAAAATGATTCAGTGACAAAAATCACCCTGGCCAAGCCAAGAGCTGCAGCGCACACCGCTTGCTGATGGAGGTATGGCAACATGGTGTGGGTAGTGCCCCCAGCTCCTGGAGGGGCACACCGGGGAGGGGTTACCCACAGCAGAGGTCACTGACAGCCCAAGAAGCAGCAGCTGCATTCATTATGAAAGAGAAGCAGCCATGCAGCCGGAGGAAATGTCAGTGAGCATCTTCAGTGCAGCATTCCAGAGGCTAGCTCACACCTTAGGAGAGATGGAAAGATAGATCTTAGGCTCTCACAGTTTCTAGACCTTGCTCCTATGCCTGTGTCATTTATCTTTAAAGCCTCTCTTTCCTGGGTAGCCCTATCCAACTGCCCCAGGGACAAGCTCCTCTTAGGCTGTGAATCTTGCTGGCAAGAGTGGTGCTACTCCAGCCTTGATCTGAGCACTGGGACACAAGTCAGGTAAGGTGGTTTCAGACATAATCCTCTCATCATCACTGACTTGCCTGTCTGCTTGCACTAACTGGTGGCCAGTCTCAAGCTTAGATGACCTGCACCACAGAGGCAATCAGTGCTCACCTTTCCCTCTCCAGACCCTTTCAGTAGCCTCTGCTTTGCACTTTTGGGTCCCCACAGCAGAGCATCACAGTAAATCCAGCTTCTACCTCCTTCTACGCTTGCCCAAATCTGCTGTCCAGAATACCAAACTGTGGCTCTTTCTTTTCCTCCTGCTTGCACTGATATATAATAGATCAACATCTGCTAGCAAGCTTTGTGATAGAAGGAGACCCTTGCAATAAGAGTTTCTATCACTGGATGCAGAATTTTATTAGAATAAGAAAAAACAAATTATTCTTCTTGTCTCCATGCTGCTGGTGGGGACATGCCCAAATTACTCCCATCTGCCACCCTGCTTCAAATTTAAAAGCAGTAGTAATCCATAGATCCTTGCAACTATGATTAATTCTATCTGAGAAGGAAGAAAACCTCAGAATTCAATGAAGAAGTTACCACATACAAAAGAGATGTTGCCTAATAGTGGCCCGCTTTTATTTTATTAGTACTATAACACTGAAATTAGTTACTAATGTTTTGAGGTCTGTCTTTGATCTTAATAATATATGTGGTGAGAATTGGACAAATCGGTAATTGTCTCCAGCTGGAGACAAAGCAGTTGGAGGAGAAGCCATTTCAGGATCCTCTGTAGTTGCTTAAGTAAATCCTAGGATTAGGAACATGCAAATTTTACTGGGGGAGGAAAGAGAGAAGGGACTTGCAGTGCTGAACAGAAAAATGAACAAAAATTATTGTAGGTGGGCTGGGAACTGAAAATGCTTGATTTTAATTGATTTCAAGAAAATGGAAAATTCAGTTTTTCCCTGTTCTGTCTGCAGCAAAAGCCAAAGGCTGGGTCACAGGTGCAGTTGACAAACCTATCCAAAAGGCTTGTCAGAGCTAGGACGGAGAGAAAGAACAGACATGACAGAGAATTGGTTGTGGAAGTCTCCTCTGCTGTATGTGTGGGTACAAATGAGTAATGCTTCACAGTGAGATGTTTTAACCAAAAGCTGTAGAACCCTTGTTTCCTTCTGCAGTCCAAGCTGAAATTTTGTGTAAAGGACACCTGTCCTGATTGCTGAGCAAGGCGAGCCCTATCTCCAAAATGCCTTGTTGCTCAGGGGTGCAGACATGAAGACTTCTCTAGTCAGCTTGTGCAAGAGACAACAATTTTCTTGCCCCTGTTGTGAGCGGTGCCTGAATCCTTCAAGAGTCCTGCCTAAAAAATCTGGGGAATTCAGGTCAGAGTTTAAACAGGTCAAAACTACACTTTTAAACAGAAAAAAATCAGAGGTACTTTGGGAACAGCAGAGATTATATCCTGTCAGGCTCTATTTTCCAGCAGGATGACACAAATACCACCTTCAAGACTACTAGCAGTAAGACTGGCATTCTTCCAACCAGATTTTATTCCACAAACACATCCCTTATGGTCTAACTTTTTGCTCTATCCCTGCATTTCATAGAATTATAGAATAGTTTGGGTTGGAAGAAACATCTGGGTCATCTGGTTCCAAGGGACATCTTCCATTAGACCAGGTTGCTTAAAGCCGCATCCACTTAATGAATGAAAAATAGCAAAAATAAACAAATGAAAGAAACATACTCTCTAATCACTTCAGATATTATCAGCAACAGTTTAAAACAAGCTGGAAATGTTTTCATTTGTTGCTCGGGTTTCAAAAGCATTAGGGAAAGATCTTGCCTAGGAAAAGGAGAGGACTTGTGGAAGCAGAAGGCATTTATGGGCTGCAGGGAGCTGTTCTCAATTTTTATTTGCATAACATACCTTAAAGGAACTACACTGAAGTGGTTTTACTTGTGGTTCACAGACTGGGTGTTACTCATATGTGGTAGACACCATGAGGTTGACTTGGGCAGGAGCCATCAAACACTTCAGACTGCTCAGCCTCATAACATGCATGATATGGCCATGGAAAGCATCTTCAGATTTCTTCATAATACCTAGTTGGAGCTGTTTTGCCTCTGAGGAGAGATTTCCAGGCTTGGGTATTTGTGGTTAGATGCAGCTCCAGTCTCCTGGACTGAAGGCCAATGACTGGGATTGAAAGTTAGAGCTTTATCTACCTTCCTGGCAATAGTATTTGTCTGTTAATAACAGAAGATCTCAAAGTAAGACCTTGGGAGAAAATAAAGCTTATAGTTCACATAAATCTTCAGGTATTTTGAAAGAGGACATAAGGGAATATGCACTAATCCACCGTTTGCTTATACCTTTCTTTGAATGCTGTGATTTGCAAATGCTAGTTTTTGCTATGCTCTTTGAATTCCTTGTGAGCTCAGTTCATGTCTGTAACTGCAAGTATATAATTCTCGATTGTTTTTCTTTATGTTCTGTTCCCAGCTCTTCAAGTCCCTTGCTGTCCATTTTCAGCAGTATGTACAAGGATTGGTATTGTTGGGGCAGAGAGAGCAGGAAGAAGACTCAAGTCAGCGGTAAGTTCCCCAACGCACTGTCTCAAAGAATGTGCGTTTTGAAATGCACGAGCATCAGCATCTGCACCCTGCATCTCACAACAGGGCCCTGCAGGTTGGCTTACTGTCCAGAACCACAATCTAACCAAAAGGAGAAAGTAAGAGCAGGGATGAGACTGGTATCTGTCCTGTAAGCCCATTTGTGTTCTGCCCTTTTTCCCATGGAAAGCTCATGGGCCAGATGTGTTGTGAAACTGCTCCTTAGGTGTTTCATCTGGATTGTCACCACTTCTGCTGTGATGTTATAACAGCAGCTCATTCCTACAGGCTCAGTGGTTGCAATTCCTTTCCCTTGGAGCTTGGAACAACCTCGTTCTGCCGCTTGCACTCTGTTGTGTGCAGGCCAGTAACACACCAGACTGACACAGCGTTGGCTCCAGCACCCACAGAACCCTCTTCTGGCTGAGCCTGACCTTGGAGCCACATCCTGGCGTGTCTGTGCCGGTGCACTTTCAGAGGTGTGACTTACTCTCCACCTCCACCATGATTCCAGTGGTGAGAGGACTGAACACACCTGCTGCTGACTCTGTCCTGGTTTCAGCCTTTCTTGCCCTTTAACACCCGGGACCCCTCTCTGCCATGTCCTGCTGACAACCCAGAGGTGGGAAGTGGAGAGGTGGGCACTTTCACTCACGGTTTCCACAGAATTGCAGGAAATGGGACAAAGTGACATTTGTAGGACCCTGTGCATTTCTTCGCTTCTGGAGGGGGATAAGCTCCACCTACCCTGTATTAGTGAGGTGTTTAGCTAATCTGCTCTTAAGCTCCTGTGACGGAAATCTCACAGCCTTCAGCCTACTCAGACCACTATAGGCAGAGCAAAGTTCCCTGCTCCATTGCAGATATGTAAGGAAAGGCATAAGGAACTGGTCAAATACAGAGCAAGCTTCTCAACAAATGCTTCCAGCTTCAGGCAGTCACTGAAGGTTTCTTGAGCTGGTGATGGCATCCAAGTTCTGAGGTACAATAAAGCTCAGTAGATATCTCACCCCTTCTAGGACTAATACCTATGTTTGCCCTCCATAATAGCCTAAGATAACTGGTCTCACAGTGTACAAGTTTATCATACACGTAGCTCTACATGTTTGTCTTAAATCTGCTATCTGATAATTTTATTTGATAGTATGTGGATCTTACATCTTGAAGAATACTTAATAGTAATTTTGCAACCTTCCTTTACACGCCATTCCAACTATTTTATAGGCTTCTATGATATGACTGCCCAGTTGTCTCTGCTTCCAAGCTGAAGTGTTCCCCACTATTTGATCTTTATTTGCAAGGAAGCTCTGCATGTCTCATAAAAAAGGCTGTTTCTATTCAGTGCGTAGTTATACCACAACCTTTCTCACAGTGAGCTGACCAGCACTCAACCTAACATCCACAGTACAGGAGCTCTTGAGCCTTATACATAGTGCAGATACTAATTACTTTTTTTATATTCCTCTCCTCTTACTGCCAATAACTTTGGCCTGTTGCTGAACACTGAGTCAATGGTTTCAGACAACTTTTTCCAAGATCTTTTCTGAACACCAGTTATGAGCTGAGAGCTCACTGTTGTGACCCTGCAGCTGACTGGATTTTCCTGCTAGTTCCTACCACTTTGCATAGCTGATGTGCCACTGCCATGTCACATCATGTCATACTGACAGCTGTCACTTTGTTTTCGACTCAGGTTTACTGAATTTTCCTACAGCTCTGTGTAGCCTTCTTTATTTCTTACTTTCCTGGGTGATGATTTATCTTTCCAAATCAGTTACAAATACCTGGAAGTGCACAGGGTCCCCGGGAACACCCACGCTCCCCTTTTCCTGTCAGAGAAACTGCCTACTGACTGCCACCATTTCTTTCCTGTTACAACAATTTACGAACCCACAGGAGGACCTCTCCTCTTACCCCCTGAGAGCTGACAGAAACCAAGCCTATTTTCCGAGCAAATGGCAAGATATACTAAGAGCTTTTTGGAAAGCCAAGTGCTTTGAATTGTTGGCATATTTACGGATATCCCAAACATGGGACACCTTCTGTACGAGGAGCTTCTGAATAGTTCAGGACTTAGTATGAAAAAGAGACAACTGAAAAGGGTCATGAAAGAAGTCTGAAAAATTAAGAGTGTTGTCACAAAGGGGATGAGAAGGCAACAGCTGCCTCACTGTTTCCTCAAAGCCAACAGCTGGAACAAAGCTCAGGTGAAGCCACGGAGCCAGGCACAACATTAACAGTAGGAAGTGTCACACCACGCAGTGGCAGTAGGTGTTGTGGAAGCAAAAATCTGCAGGCTTCAAGGGGAAGCTAGAAGAGTACACAGAAACCATTTCTAGCTAAGGCTGTTCCCAAGCTAAATGGTGCTGGGAGCTGGGTGAGTAACAGTTAGAAGCTGCTGCTGTAGGAAAAAATCACATATCCAAGTCAACACGGGCTACACCAAAACTATGCACTGCTCAAAGAAAAGTCACATGAAAGAAAAAACAACTCACTGAGGTTGCAAATGTTCACAGCATTTTTGCCTCTTCTCAGGTGCTCTGTCAGTTTGCAATCCCATTGCCCTCGACTAATCCTACAACCATGGAAGAAACCTAAACAGTGACCTACAGATGCTGAAGCTGTTCTCTGGGGGGAACTATAAAGCCCTCTACATATAAAGCCTAACTAAAAATGGCATTTAAGACCTCAATTGTTCCTGACTGTGGCTCCAGTCATCTTTGTGAGCAGGATCCACAGAGTTTCAAGGGCACAAACCACACTAAAGTAGACTCCGCTGGTCTTCTTTAGCTCAGAAGTAAAATAGAAGAAAAAAACCCAGTGTATTGTTCTGATTCTCTATAAATATTTTTTAAAGATCCTCTTTTATTCCTCACTAATTGTATCTTCCAGAGAAAAGGATGTCTTTGGTTTAAATCATTAGCAACAGCAGCTGGGGACAGGGATGTTTTGACAAATATGGTCTCTAATTACGTCACCAATTTCAGAGCAGGGAATGCACCTTTTTTCCCCCCTTCTTTCTGTTTAAGGCAGAATTTATTTGCTTTTAACCACCTTCCTAGTGTATGGTGTGCCATACTGTCAGGAAACCAAAGATGTAAACAGTCTTGTCCATCAGAGCAGAAGACCAAAATTCCAGCTCCTTCCCACAACAGTTAAGACAGTGCTCTGACAGAAACACTCAGTGGATTTGAAAACTTTCTCTTTCTAGAATCACTGAATGGTAGAATAGATTGGGTTGAAAGGGTCCTTTAAAGGTCACCTAGTCCAATCCCCTGCCACAAGCCTGGGACATCTTCAACTAGATCAGATTGTTCAGAGCCCCATCCAACCTGACCTTGAAAGTTTCCAGGGACAGGGCATCCACCACCTCTCTGGGCAACCTGTGCCAGGATTTTATCACACTCATTGTAAATAACATCCTTTATATATAATCTAAATCAACCCTCTTTCTGTTTAAAACCATTACCCCTATTTCCACGAGCCCTGCTAAAATATGTGTCCCCATCTTTCTGCCTCTGTCCCACCTTGTTCTTCTGAGACATTGTCCTCCTCTCATCTCTTCTGATTTTGGGACCCACCACAGCACATACATTGGGAATGTGTCTGCAGTGATGGAACAGCAAAAATCTTACACAGCTTTCAGTGTTTTCCTGTGTCCTCACTCCACTTTGGGAAATATCTGGCAACCAGGAACTGGGTTTGTGAAAAGCATACAGCAGATCTGATTTCTGAAGCGGAGCACCCTGCTAGACTTTGGCCTCTGAGGTGGAACAGAAAGCATGCTCTGCTCTGCCATCACGGGCCAGGGCAGCAGCTCTGAGACCCAGGGAGTTCTCACACCTACACAGCCACTTCCCCTCACCCCAGCGTGACAGACTCCTTCCCCTCAACAGCACCCAAACCAACAGGCAACCAGTAAGCCAGGCAGCAGCTTGTCATTGCCACAGTAAATATACAGCCAACATCATCTCAACACAGGTAAAGCTCCTCCAATGCCAGCAAGTGTGTGTCTTGCACCAAAGCAGCAGGGTTGATCCTGTTGTTTTGGAAGCTGTGGAATGATGGAAAAGACAAGACCTGCAGCTGGAACAAAAGCCCAAAGAAAATTAATTGAAAAAATTATTCAGTAACAGTTCAAAGCCTGCATGTGGGATGAAAGCTGTCTTATGCTTAATAATTCCAAGAAATTATTCAGTAATAGTTCATCCTGTGCATTGGGTTCTCTGTAGTGAATGCAAGCAGTATCCATGAGAACCAATACAAATTACATACCAGCCATTCAGATTAGCTCTCTGCCTCTGGGTAGTTATGTATCCAAGTAAGACTTTCAGTTGAGGGAAAAGTCTTTCTTAATGATCACATGCTAGTTTAGTTCACCTGAGCTACAGGTCTGGTGTTGAGGGATTTGGAGCATGGCACCACAGCTCGCTCACATGTTGCCACTGCTTCTCCAGTTAAAACACATGAGATCCCATTGACATAACAGAATTTCCCTCTTTCAATGCTTGAAATCCACATGCAAAACAGTGTTCAAAGAAAACTGTCTGAATAGCTTTCAAATTTCTTGCTTTGAGGCATTTACATCATCTGATTTAGAAACTGACTGAAGTGCCTCAGAATAGTTACTGTCCCTTGGGTATTTATCCTTCTACTTTAGGGCTTAATACTCCTTTCTCTGAACCCAGTGGCCAACTTTACTTTCATAGACCCTTCAGATTAGTGGAAGAAAGTAAAATCTCCTATGGAAAGTTTCAGTTCTATTGCGTTTCAGCTTGGTGGTGAGGGAACACTGCCTAGACTCCACTGGGAGCCTGTGGTACCTTGCTGAAATATGGAAGGTATTTCTAGATACAGCAGCTTTAAAATGCACTGACATACAAAAGGCTTTCGAAAAAGAGCAGGAAGATTGCTCGGAGGGAAGGCTGGAGACGTGGCTGCTGCCAGACTCTTAGGACAGCCTTGTCCTGGGGATTTCTGAGCTGTGTTCTGAGATTCAAGCACACTCTGAGCAAGCCCAGAGGCTGGTCCCAATTCTTGCCTTAGCCAAGAAGCAGAAACTTTGACCTGTGGGAATAACACAAGCTCATACAGTAGAAGTTGGTTGACTGTACAAATACTTTACACAATAACAGATCCTTAGCCCATCTAGTTCTTCAGCCTGGTTTGTATCTTGAAGTTAGTCGTATAGATGCCCTAAAATGCATTACTCTGTATGGTGAGCTAGATGAAGTGACACATGAAGTAAGCCAGAAGTAGGGGTGTCCCAAAGTCAGAAGCCCCAAGGCCTCCTGTGATTAAGAAATCATTTCCACTTAGCTCCTATCAGTTAGTTGACACCAAATTCCAACGAAACTAGAGAAAAAAAATCAGCACTGATAATAATTTTCATTCCTACTATTCCTACTTAGTGCAGAGATTGTTTTAGCAGCTAAAGACAGACTGAAAAAATGAAGAGGTTGTCCATCTGTGGCAGGCTGGCCCTGGCTGGACACCAGGTGCCCCCAAAGCTCCTCTGTCACTGCCCTCCTCAGCAAGGGGGAGAAAATAAAAAGGTTCAGACAGGCCAGCACTTCAGCCCTTGTGATTAGATAGTGCCCAAATATCTAACCCCCAATAATTCCAGATGTTGAGGGGGGGTGGCAGAATCAGAAAAAAATGTTTGAAAGAGTTTATATTACTGTTTCTGCCTGACCAGCTGTACCAGCCGTGTCATGCTCGCTGAAGGAATCCAGTTTTAAAAGATCCTGAAGTGCAAGAAACTACAGCAGGTCAGGACAGGACTGCACCTTCTAGGAGAAAATGGCAATAAAATTAAACACTGGAAGTTTTCACTGAAAACTCCAAATGAGAGCAGATTAGTTTCAGCTCTTGAAAATTTGACATTTACATTGATAAGCTCTTTTTTTTTTTAAATTGGAAAATGTTTTAAGAGAAACATTTGACCAGATCTCACATGATTTTCCACACCTCCTCTCCCTGTCTTTCCAGCTGCTTTACTGACTGCCTTACTAAACCGTGGCTTTTTCCAAGTTATTTCCTTCCATGAGAATTCCTTCAATTTCATGGGAAGTGGTGGCCTCTTTGAAGGAAAGAGCCCTGATTCCCCAGATCTTCAGAGGCAAGGGAAAACAGTATGTCCTAAGTGACACTAAAGGTCATTTACTTTTCTGTGATTAAGAGGAAGCATTAAAGCATCACTAGAGGCCAAGGCAGACATCCACTGTTGGGCATTACTTTCTAGAAATCGTTGCAGTAGACATCATGTATGCATCATTTAAGAAGGGAAAGAGATCTTTTGGAGGGAAGGAGCCACCTTCCTTGACTGTTTGGTCACTTCATCCTGCAGCACCCTGAGGTGCAGTGTTCTCTCCACTTGGGAGTAAATCCTCTTTGCTTTGGCCACATTAAATATCCAGCATATCCTGGCAGCCCTGCCCTCACATCTGTCCAAATGCCATCACTGAAGCAAGCTTTCATTCCCACCATTCCAGGGATGACAAGCGTTTCTTGAATACCTGACACAGCCTTGTGCCTCCCCTCCGCTCTGGAGAAATGTCCATCTTCTTCCAGTTTTTAACTGGAACCTTACATGGTCTGGGAGACCGATTATGGAAATAAAGGATTGTCACCTTGGAATTCTCCTGGAACAACTCTAAAGTTACCAATCATTCTAATGTCTTCCCTTACTGGCTAAGTTGCAGATGAGTGACACCAGTCCCCAGCTACAGGCTCCTGTGAGATGTTACACACGATGCTCCTGGTTGTGTCTGTACTTGTAAACTGAACAGCGTCAGGCCCTGTCCTAAGAACTGGAGAATGATCATACACACTCTTCTTCTTCTTCTAGTGATACTTAAATTGCAGCAACACAGTTACCAGGACATTGTGCGAGAGTGATTTGTTGAAGCCCGTCTCAAATACCTCTGATAGAGGATATTTATTTGCTGTGGAGATCTGTTTAAAATATTGCCTCATTTTCAGTGCAACACTGTCATAGTCCCATTGGGCAACCTGCAATTTATCTCTGAGAAAGGAGAAAAACACAGTAGCTATGATGAAACTTCCCTTTTGATTCAGTTTGCAAGAATACCACCAGAACCCCAACAGACAAGATAATTACCTTTTACAACACCGTCATTTGCATAAGATGATTAAATCCTCACAGGTAAGCATGTGGCCTTTTATGACCCTTGCTGTATGCACTCCACTTGTGGCAATATTACAAAGGTTAAAAAACAGAAGAAAATGCATTTACAGAAGAAATGCTGGTAAATGGAAAGGACATAATATTCAGGATTGAAATCTGATAATGTATCATTTTAATGCTTTTGAATGGTAAACTTTTTGTGTAAGTGTACATAATGTAACTGTGCATGTATATAACTGCACATTGCAATTATACTAATGCAGTAGGTAAAATTCTTGAAAAAATTATAAAACACACCAATCTCAGCCAGAACACCCAGACCTTACTGAAGGAGAGCTAGCACAGCAGTACAGATACACACAGAGTAGACCAGTCTACTATGACCATTTCAGTGCTCATTCTCAAATCTGTGCTGTATCTGTACAAATTTGTACTACAGATCCTGATATTAACAGAAAAATTGGAGTGTAGAGAGAGGCATCCCAGAAGAAAGAGCCAGATGTTCAAACGAGATAATAAGTAGGAGAGACAGAGCAGCTTTGGCAGAAACTGCTGTAGGGAAGGGAAGGGAAGGGTGGTTCCAGGAATTGGGAGTATAAATTCTGATTAGGGCAGGGCTGGTATTTCCCACTTCAACTGCCTAGTTTTCTCTTTAATGAGGAAATGGAATTTTTACTTTTGCCCCCACTCAATGAAGAATTAAATGGGAACAAGGACTTGCCTTCATAGGTAAGCTGACCGAAATCTCAGCCTAACCTCACTGGGAATGATGCCGTTTTCCACTTGTGCCTGATCTTGCTGCAAAAGTATTGTACTTAAACTCTAACTAAATATAGCTGTCAAAGGAAATGCAGCACTCAATCCTTTCCAAAGAGCAAGATAAAAATTACTCCTTTCTGAACATGCTCAGGGTGGACCTTCTTGGATATGCTCCATAGTCTAAACACGAAGCAAAGAACAGAAGGGAGACATCTTGAAAAACAGTCAGCAACAGACAGACACATTTCTGAATTTACACTAGTATGGACGGTTTGGTCATTGTAGTTTTCACTCACCTGTACAGAAACACACTTATTTTAGCTCTGCTGATAGATGAGTGCAAACCAGTCTGTACCAGGGGATACTCACAAGTATTTTGTATGGAAATGCCACTTAAGGACAAACACACAGGAACATGTCACTTTATCAACAGACATTTGCAACTAGGCCCCATGTGGATTAAGGATCTGGGTCAAATTCAAAAACAAAGGAGAGCTACTGATTTGATCACAGCCTGGAGAAGAGAAGGGTTTGGGGTGACTTTAGAGCACCTTCCAATAGCTAAAGGGGGCCTTCAAGAGAGCTGCAGAGGGACTTTCCACATGGACATGCAGTGAGTGTAGAAATAGCACAAGGGAGAATGGCCTTAAGCTGAAAGGGGGTGGGTTAAAGTTAGATATTAGGAAGAAATTCTTTATTGTGAGGGTGGTGAGGCACTGGCTCAGGTTGCCCAGAGCATATGTGGACTCCCCATCCCTGGCAGTGTTCAAGGCCAGGTTGGATGGGGCTCTGAGCAACCTGGTCTAGTGGAAGGTTCCCTGCCCATGGCAGGGGCTTGGAACTAGATGATCTTTAAGGTCCCTTCCACCCCAAACGAATCTATGATACTATGACGTAGAGATCCTTTAAAACACAGGAATTCCTTTTCTTCCAGGTGTGTAAACTACAAGTGGTGCTAAATCTGATTATTTTCTGCAGGCTTTACTATAAATTGTTCATTTTGGTGACAGGACTATTTCATGTTCAACATAAAGAGTCAGTTGTTGAGTAAAATGGGCTTTGAAATACAGAGATAATGATCAAAAGGTAAAATTTATTAATAGATTTATGTGCTTTCATTCAGTTTAAAATCCCCATACTTCTCAAGATCAGACAAAATATATTAGCTATGGAAACATGCCAAAAGAAGTACTTACTCTTTAAGAAAGAGATAAAAAGATAAAACTAGTGAGTGATTCAGTGGAAGGATGAGACAAAGGGGGAAAATTACTCCAGTCAATTAACGATACATGCTTCCTCCTTATGCCCTACAACACTCATAGAGTAATCAGGCTGGAGAGGTCCTCTGAAGTTCATTAAACCATTCTTCTTCTTCAGGGAAGGCTGCACTACACCTGAAGGTACATAGATATCTATACCTGCAGATGTTTAATCCAACATCACAAGTCTTTTCATGGACATGGCACAACCTCCCCAGGCAGGGAGCTGTACTGCTTCATTCTACTCCTGCATCTGAAACATGGTCCTTTCTTCCTGGAATTAAATTATATTCCCCATTTCCACACCTGGAAACATGAAGAACACAAATATAAAAGGCTGCTGCAAAGCAAGATGGAGTAATCTGAAAACTGTTCCATTCTCTCTCACAACTCCTCCTGAAGCTTGACATCTCAAACCTGCTTTAAGCTCCATACATAAACCCCATGAGTATAAAAATGTGCATATACATTTTACACACACTTGCTATGTATGCAGGGTAATATTTTAAAATCACGTTTCTTTTGTTCAGATATTAAAAACCAGCAGTGTGGGGTACAGTAATTTTTTTCACTGTTTTGTTTAAACTGGTAGATGCTCCTGATTTCAGACAATTATACCAGCCACAGGAACACAGAATGATTCTTGGCTTGGTAATAGAATTTTGGAAAGAACGTGAGATAATTAGATTTGGTTCAATGTTTGTTGAATGACTAATAGCCTAACCAATATAAATCATATTACCTGTGGAGTAAAAAATACTGAAGTACAGGTGACACATCAGACCCAGGTCATTCCTTTATCTCACCAGCATTTCACTCACATTTAACCACTATCTGTACATTTATTTAGAGTCAGTTTTTAAACTGATTCTCACCACTAAGTTCTCATACATACAGGGAAACAATCAGGGTTTCCATGAAGCTACAGCATCTGATCACACTTACCTGAAGAGGATGAACCTTAAATGTCACAAAGGATCCCAGCAGCTGCTCAGCTTCTAGGAACTGCAATTCTGGATGAATACTGATTCCTGCAGCATGGAAAATGAAGTGACTGCTGACTGAAAAACATTAATGCAACCTGGCTGACACTTAAGAAATGCCTGCTTTGGCTGTGTGGTGAAGTTAATTCATTTGCAATGATGTTGCATTAATATGCCAGCTTCTACCAAAATTTCCAATCTTGACCAGACAGCTGCTCAAGGGCAACTGTAACCTGCTGTTAATCTACTTAATCAATCTCAACAATCTAAACATGCTTCATGCCAGGTCCCTATGTGGACAGTGATGTGGATTGAGAACTGGCTGAATGGCAGATCCCAGAGGGTCATAATCAGTGTCACAGGGTCTAGTTGGAGGCCTGTCACTAGTGGTGTCCCCCAAGGTTCAATATTGTTTGACTTACTCATCAATGACCTGGATGAAGGGGCAGAGGTCTCCTCAGCAAGTTCCCTGATGACACAAAGCTGGGAGGAGTGGCTGATACCCCAGAGGGCTGTGCAGCCCTTCAGAAGGGCCTTGACAGGCTGGAGAGATGGGCAGAGAGGAACAGTTTGAAATTTAACAAAGACGAATGCAGTCCTGCACCTGAGGAGGAATAACCCCGGGCACCAGCACAGGCTGGGGCTGCTCTGCTGGGAAGCAGCTCTGTGGAGAAGGACCTGGGGGTGCTGGTGGACAAGAAGCTGTCCATGAGCCAGCAGTGCCCTTGTGGCCAACAAGGCCAATGGTGTCCTGGGGTGCATTAGGAAGAGCATTGCCAGCAGGTTGAAGGAGGTATTTAAAATGTATCCCAACTATCTTTGAGGTGAAATAAATGGCACGCAAAGGGCAGCTTGCATGTGCCTTCTATCTAACAGTACAAAGCATATTCCTTTAATCATATAGGCTTCAACCTAAATACATGACCAATACTATCACAATACTTACATTATAAATGTAAGCGCAAGAAAAGCAAAACACTGACTTAAACCAGTCAGTCAGAAGAATCTCAGGCCACAAGGAATACACTCATTTTAAGCTGAAAGTTAACCATTTCAAACTCAATTCATTACCACCTTGCAGATCAACCACATTTAGTTTTCTACTGCTCTTGACAGCCCACAAAATCATTGCTGAAAAACAGATGCCTTATACCATAAACACAGCTCTCGATCAGATATAATGGGATTTAGGCCCACCATGAGAAGGAGCAAACTCTGCCAAATTCTTGCTCTTACAGTGCCACTTCTGTCCACTCAGTCCCCTGTATCAACCACAATGGAGGCCAGTTTCCCCTGTTAGTCTTTCCACATTCATACAGCCCCACGTATGACGTGAGCACACCGGAATCACACACAGATAGTTCCTAAGAGATAACATAATGCTCCAGGGGGAAGATGTTGCACTAGTACAAATTTTAACTTGTCACTGCATTTAGATTTCAGAGGCTTGAATGTCAGAAGACAAGACTCGCAAAAAGAGAGACATACCCTGCAGCAACCACAACTGCATTCACATTTTCTCAGTGCCTAAGGAGAAGTAATAATGGTACTTACAGCATGGGTGAGACTGACATTACACTACTGAATAGTTCTGTGTTAAATAAGCATGAGAAGCTTATGGACAATGCAGTAATCTGACAGCTAGAGGTAAAAAACTAGGTATTGAGAGACTCATCCTTTAGTTGAATGCAAGGGCAGAGGTGATAACTGCAGTGTTAAGTTTTTACAGATAAAATTTCAGGTGAAAAAGACCTTTTTAAACTAAAGGCAACAATATAATTAAAACAAGAAGGAATTAAAGCAGGTAAAATTATGTCAGGAAGAAAAAAAATATAACTATGTGGCTAATTTTTCTACCATCTAACAACAACAACAACAAAAAATATCAGGCTATGAGAAATGAAGGCTTCTACTGCAGTAACTGCAAAGATTCTATAAATACTGTCCAAGAGACCAGATTAATACCCCTCTGGTTTATAAAGCAAAATGCTTAAGAACGTATGGGTCTCTTCAAAAGATTTACAATGACAAGGAGATTCACTGATTCTTGTTGGATCCAAAGTTCAGAGTTTTTTTGATCTAGCAAAAAGGTAATCTATAAAGGCTTTTAAAAAGCAATAAAAATGTTCTCTTAGGATCAAAGGTAAAAATTAATTTATTTGCTAAAGTAGTGACCTACTTAGGTTCTAGGTTTTTTTAAGTTGTTTAACTAAACTCTTTTTTTGTAGCATAGGAGACTACTGGAATGGCCTTAAAGTGCTTGTTATGTGAACATACACCACTTGATCTGTGTTGAACCATGGCTGGTTTTCCAGAAGAGACATCAGGAGCAGGTTTTACATGAGTTAAGGCAGTATTTACAAAATCTAAGTTAACAGGGCTACCTTTCTGAGCTTCCCTTTTGTACACTGGTGTGGCAAGAGAGGTTTCCTTATAGAATGACTCAAAGGAATCCAGATCAGGCATTCTCAATTGCCCTCCTGACAACCATTTGTACCATTTGCTACTAAAGGCAACCCAAGAATATAAAGCCAAAGTCAGTTTTTGAAAAATACCATTGTGTGTCATCCTTCAAGAACCAGAAAAATTTGTTGTGCCCTTGTGAAGATAAGCTCTTAGACAAAATAACTTACCCTTGATCTTTTATCTAAGCAGTCACAAAGATTTCAGAAACGAAAACTCACAGCTCTTAAGTCAAACAAAAGACAGGCAGCCTCGTTGTATACATAAATTCTTATATAGGAAACATCCAGGGTAACACAATAACTGGTTGCTGGTGATTTCTAAGCAAATACAGTTCACACTGGATCATATTCATAGTGTCCTTTGGTCAGCACTTCAATTTTCATAAACTTTTCAATAACTAACACAGGGTTTAGGAAGTTCTGGTTTTGTGTTCACCAATGAATCAAAATACAAATCCGTTGGTACTGTGTCCCAATTTGAAAAAGCCCCTTTTTCAAATGAAAAATGAGGTAAAAAGTTTCTTAAAAAAAACCCCCATAAATCAATGAAATAGTCGTCCTCTTCCACGTCTGCTCTTGAGATGACTGGCAGAGCGCCGAAGACTTTTCCTCTCTTGACGATGCCGTTTCTCAGCTTCCTGCTGTTTCCTTTGCTGCTCTGACTGGAATATTAAAACAAAAATAGACTCAGGTTCTTGTAAATTTACACATTGCCTCGTTGTCCCAGTATCAATATATCAAGTCAGAATTCCATTAAGCAAATCTGGAAATATTACCATTACTTGCCCCATGCTGTCTTGTGTCAGACCGTACCTGTTAATTCTGGATATCCTTAGGCATTATCATTCCAAGTTTTTCAGAGGAAATGTTTAACATAAAGATATCGAAAAACAGTGAATGATGTATTTCAGATAAAAAACAATGCTTAACAATGCACTCCAGAATTTACAATTAAACACCCTTAAGAACGTAGATCCCAAGTTGTAGGTACTTAGTATCTACTTTGGTTAACTAGTATTTTCAAGTTTGATCACAGAATAGAATAAGCTGAGTTGGAAGGAACCCACAAGTATCACTGAGTCCAACCCCTGGCCCTACAGGAGTCTCCCTGGCCAGAATCACACTATGTGCCCAAGAGTATTGTCCAAATGCTTCTTGAAATCTGTCAGGCTTAATATTGCCCAATTTAATTTTAAAAAGACAGAACAATTAGTTAAATTTGCTGAAGCATACATGTTTCCTAAAATGTGTTCTTAGGAGTTCTTGAAAGTGGTTGATATGCTGTATGCAGTTCTAGAAAGACTTTCTACAGGAAAGTAATTCTAAATCTCTGCTCCTGTGGCACATGCTCTATTAATGTTTCTTCTCTTAATCAAAAACATGCTGGAAGGGTTTAATTCATGTACCATGTAGATGAAATGGCTCTTACAGCTATAAACTACTATTTTCTTTGGAAGACTAAAGCTTGTCTTTAAACTAAGCATAAACTAGAACTAGCAGATTTGAACTAGCCAAGCTCAGGCAACTGTCCAAGCTAAAAGTACTCCAGCAATTCGAGCAATTTCAAGCAGCCCAGGACAACTGCACCGACAATGTGACAGAATTACCACTGTGGATGCAGCTGCACCCCCGCTGCATCTCACTCTGTAACCAACAGCATTCATGTCAGCTCATCTTTCCCCTGGTCTCCCATTCACACACCATTTAAGCTGAGCTACAGATTTGCTTGCATGGACAGCATTTTGGCTGAGGTGAGATACAAACCAATTTACCAAGTGTAGCAATCAGCCCATACTGGTATGAAGGCAAAAAAAGCTACTGGTCTCTAGACTTTGATGAAATTTATTAATTCCTGTTTTCACTGCAAGTAGAGCAACAAGAAACCCACTGTTTGAAAATACAAGTAGTTTCTCTCTGTCTCCAGACCTCTTTTGAAACAGTGTTAATGAATCTTACTTAAGTTCATGTTGACAGCTACTCATAGTGTACTGAAACTGAATGACCTTGATCTGCATTAGAAATGGTATGGTTTGAGTTTTTTAAAATGTCTTCCATATTGTCCTAGTAGTAGAAGTACTTTGGTATTTTCAAAACCTTGCTATTTTGTTAGATCTATTTGCTATGATAAAGCACATTGAAATTGAAAAATAAGTTGCCACACCGTAGGAACCACATTCAAATCCCCCAAAAACTAAACTGTGAAGTATCAGTGATAAACAGTTTCATCACAGGATCTGTCAGTGGGAGGCTGCCAACATACCACACCTGCAGGGGCCAAGTTCAGCCTCAATTCCACTGACTTAGGAGTTGAAGTGATACCAACCCTATGGAAGGACAATTCTCTTCCCTACTTAATCTTTCCACCTATTCCTCAATACACTTGCCCTTTGAGGAAAGGGCATCACAAAGCAAAAGTTGATGTTTCAAGTAACACTAAAATCCCTTTTTTGGCGTTTCAGCTCCAACTCTCCATCCTCTGAAAAGCAGTGCCAAGACTGCCTAGCATGGCTTCCTCCTAGCTCTCCCTGCTCCATTCCTTGGGACTTCAGAAGATATACACAGAGTCTGTTTATTTGAGAGAAGACTTGTAAGTCTTACTTTGTTGTTCTGTTGATAGGAGAAAATATCTCCACTGTATATGCATTATTTTTCTTTAAATTAGATTTTTAAAAATCTTTTTAATTCAGGTGACTACAGTGTACATATTTCAATAAAGCAATATCAGTAAACAGTCAGGAAAAGAAAAATCCATATATGTTAGAAGCACCATAATTTAAAAAAACCCTCAAAGCTGTATCTTATCTGATGGAATCAAGTAAAATTGGCATTCTGAACCACTGCTGTGTCTGTCTTCTTCCTGCAAAGTCTGGCTACCTTGCTCCCAAATCTTTACAAAACTGTCAGTAAAAGGTGACAGTTCAGTGTGCACCAACTGCAAGAAACCTTGTGGGTTTGCACTTCTTCAGTTAAAGCTACTGTAAAAATCCCTCTGCTTTGAAGTCCTGCAAAGCCCATTAAATAAGCCGTAAGACACCAACATATCAGTTACAGAGTTGGTAAAATCGCCAGAAAGGTTACCCTACATGGCACTGCAGAGGAATTTGAGACTTATCCCATAGTCACATTTTAAATTCCAGCAATATAAGAGTCAAAAACAGATGAAAAAGAACATCTGCCAACAGATAATAATCAGGAAAGTAAGTAAGGTAGAAACAGTCAATAAATCTGACTTTTTCTTTCCTTCAGGCATATCCAATGTGACAATCAAATAACTACTTAGCCATTTTTGTGACAGTGTTTTACCAGTGAGAACAGTATTTTACCAGTGGTAAGGAGGTATGTGTTACAGCAAAGATGCTTACCTGAGGAAAACCAATTTTAACCAAAGTAAATTTCGTCAGGTCAAGTATCAATTCATATGCGTCTTCAGCTTTTAAACTGAATCCTCTCCTCAGTTCTAAAGCAATTTTCTAGTAATAAAAATGCCTAAGTGTTCTGCAGCACTAGCAGATGCACACAGGCATTTATTCAACTGTCCCCACATTATAAAGCAATCACCTGTATGGCATCTACAAAATTCTTTAGAATGGAGAATCAAAACCGTTGGGAAAGGTAAATATGCAGCAGTCAACTACACAGTCCATATGGAGTGAGACAACCAGTATAGGACCAGAACATTCCTGTGACCTGTGTTACATAAGGTCAATAACAAAGGTGGTTTGGAGCTCTGTTTCTGTCATGCTGAGACCTCTCACCATGCTAAACCAAGAGAAAGCCTGTCCCCTGCAGCACCCTCGCTTGTGTTTGGACCTGCAGACTGAGATCTGATCAGTGCTGGCACTGAAGTCAGGCAAGGTCACAAGCTTCTGGTGGTACCTCTGCAAATAAACTGTTAAAAGATGCAAGCCATTATTTTCCACCGGAACGTAAGATTTTATGAGTGTTATAAGGGATAAACACACAGAGCACTACCGGAGGCTTTCATTCTCTTGGCAAGAACCTGAAGAGTTGGCAGCTTATAAAGAAATGATGAGGGACATTTGCTTGATGGTTTTAAAGTTCCTGTTCTTTCATGCAAAAACTAAAGTTACCTGTGCATTACCTTAAAAATTATATATACGTATATATAGCTCACCTTCTTTAATTTGAATGTTGCCTGTTTGCTGCCTACTGTGGTATCAGACACATTGAGTGTGCCAAGCTTTTCTTCAAGCTTTAAACGATCTTCAAGAGTTTTCCTGCAGAGAAAAACTAACATTAGCCCCTATTTTTGCCATCTTTCTACTATAATAAAAGTTGATAATGCAGTCAAAACAAATCTCAATTTCTCTGAAACCCTGAAATGTCATAACTAAAAAAATAAACATTCAGGAAACAGAAAGACAAATTCAAATCATTCCCTCCAGATATTGCTTTTAGTAGAAACACTTTTAAAACTTATGCAAAGTTCATTGTTTTTGCTGCTAAAAAGTAACATGACTCTAGTTGAGAAAGAAACCACACCCTTCTATTGCTATTGTTTTCTATGAAATGTCTGGAAAGACATTAAATTATTAAATGATATTAAACTGCGCAAAAAAAAAAAGTAATGCTAGATATTCAGGTTTTTTTAAATCTTATAATTTCTGAATTGGAAACACTTTTGATGGAAGGAAGTAAACTTGACCACACACCAGAATGAATTTATCACCAAATGAATCACTTCACTAGTTAATCCAAACAGAAATGCCTGTTCGGACACTGTGCCCGCAACAGCCTAAGTAGTTTTCTGAATAAAAGAACAATAAACAAGTGAATGTGATAAAGACAGACCCTGGGCCCAGACAAGAGCTCCACAGAAGCACATGCCTTCAAGCACAGTGCTTATCACTGAGTTTCTGTAAGCAAACTGCTGTAGAGCCTCTCCCTCAGGCTCCAGACTCCAGCTTTTCTATGGAGAAGGAGGTAGGTGGTGTGGCTGAAACAGATACCCGTTTCAGCTCTCCTCCACTGGAAGTTAATGCCCTGCAAAAGCAAGACATATGGACATGCCCCAGTTGCTCCAGGTTGTGAGCTGGTATTTAATATTGTGGTTGCTGACTTCAGTTAAGTTGGGCTGTAAACTGGAACACCTGAGGAGTGGAAAAACACCTTGTCCCCAGACAGCCTCCAGTCAGGGGGGAGGCAGGCAGGCAGGGACAGTGCTGGCTTTAGCCAGCCTCCCTAAAGGCACCTGTGAATCCTAACATAGCTCATCCTTCTCCTATAATGTAGCTCCTACGAGTAAGTAGCACCCTCTGAGAATATGACATAGCTTGTACGATCAAACTCACTCTGCATGTGCTTAGAAAACATTTCTCCTAACTGTAAACAAAATTAGTTTATGCAATTTGAGATGCTATTAGTGCCTCATTAGCTCTCTCTGAAGAGGGCCAAGAGACATTTTTTGTTCAACTTTTAAAGTGGAAAATAAATCATCATAAAAATAAAGATGATTAGCAGTCACCAGAGTCAATGGCATTTACTGCGAATGAAGAACTCACGGCTGTGGTGGCCTATGCATGAAGTCTCTGAAGTCCACTGAATTTTGGCTAATGAGCCATTTTATGTAACAAAGACTTTTCAGATTAACAATGAAAAATTACTGTCAAGAACTACTTTATTTCTCATGACTAGGTACTTTGATTGTATTTTTTTCTGTAGTATATTTTTCATTGAGTACATGTAAAAACTTGCTCCATCTGTGCGAATCGGAAAGACAAGCTAAGCCTTAGAGCTAACTGTGGCAGAAGATCAGTCACCAACATTGTGGTGGGATTTCTACATTCCAGTGAAGTCCCATTTTTCTCCCCTTTGAAAGTGAACTGGAGAAATATGGCTACTACCCAGCAATTATTTAGCATGACTGCTTAGACACTGCTTCAGTCAGGAGAAAAATTTAAATGAGTAGATATTAGCAACATGCCGTGGGGTTGTAATCTTACTGAAAAAATATAGGTATGGTTCTATTTATCTGAAAACGTGCAGACCTCAAGTGATAGTGAATAGTACATACTGATACACAAACAACAGTTGGGTTTTTGTTTTGGTTGGGTTTTTTTCACATCTTTCTCAACAAATTAATTCAAGGGATAAATTTACAGTGTTATGAGAAGCAAATTCCCCTGCCCTAATGTAAAAACCAAACAAAAAATTACCCATGCACTTTTTTCCCCCCTCATTTTACGGAGAACACTTTTTCAGGACTTTTCCTGCTGTAAAACAAGAATACCTCTTTAGCAACACCCTAGGAATATCAACCATGCTTTTGTTGGCTTTCTTGGCCACCTCTGAAGACATGTACATTGACTGTCATACTTTTATAAAATATGACTACTATAGTTTTTAGTTTTGACATGCTTTAACTTCAGTGACATACTCTTTAAAGGGACATCAAGTAAATCAAAAGAACTCTTAGCACACAGATAAAAATCCTTTCCTTTTATGGTTTCCTTTCAAGTAACTAGGTAGGAAACTTACGTCGTAGGGAAACAAAGCAAGGATTTGCAGGTTTCTTGTGCAAACGTAAGAGCACAGAAGGGGAAAATTAAATGTAGATGGATTTGAGACAAGATTTTTTATAGAACCATGAGTAAATTTTGCAGCTTTCCTGCACAGAGAAATTGCGTAGACTGTTGGTCTCAGAAGGAATTTATAGTACGCACCACTGCTTTAGAAGCTGGGCTTGAAGCCGTGCTGAGTCAGGAACTTGTCAAAAGAAACACCCAGTTTTATATAAGTCATAAACTGTTTCCTCAGGTAGAACATTATATGATTAGAGAAAAAAAAGAACATCTAGCCATTAAATGCGTAGTGAAGGTATTAAGGTACTTAGTTATATTGGTCACAGACCATCATTCCATAACTTGGATATATCAAATCAAAGACAAACATGCCAGCCTCACCAGATTGTACATGCCACTACAGTCTTTCCAGTTTTCAGTATGCTACTTGAATTAATTACTTTTATGCTGACTACTTATCACTGAATAAGGCCAGCACAAAACATACTTATTTTCTTCATAAAATTCTAATATGTAAAAATGCTTGTTAACCAAACAATTTAGCTCACAACAATTATGATTACAAAATCATATCAGATATACATTATATGAAACAGATACCAGCTCCTGATTTTTAAATTTCTTCTAAGAATTTGAGGAACATCAAACTCCATACTGAGAACAATGCTTGGATGAGCACAAAGGGGATCAGTGAGTATAGAGCTAATTCCTTAGACGAAGATAAAAAAACCCCATGTAAGTAAATTCAATAACAGCAACTCAGAAAACAAAGGAAGTGATGCTACCACATTCATTTTTTTGGTCATTCTATTCTGTCCTCAAATTCCTCTCCTTTTTTTTTCACATTTTACACTATATCCCATCTGTGCATCTACCACAGAGGGTATCTATTAGCAGCAAATGTTAAGACAGACTCTCCTTTCTTCAAAAGCAGTCTTCTAAAAGTCTTTTCACAGTTTGTCATCACAGATATTCCTTCATCTGCTGGACAGGTCTGTGATATTTGCTTTTGTTTTTCCTGGGTTGAAGAAATTAATTTGCTCCCTTAAAACCAAAAGAAGAAATTTACTTTATCTTGTGTTACACTGCACTATTTTTTTCTGAATGTTTCTTCTCTTCCTTATACCTGTCTTGGCTTATTTACTTGAAATTCCACACCCCTGTTCACATTTAAGCCTTCCATGTTTTGAATAAAATGGAATCTTTATGCTTCAAATTGAGTGTCCTTGAGAATTTGCTTTAGAGCTTAGCAGCTGAATTGGTGCAAAAGAACAGCATATGAGTAGGGTGCAGCCATAGAGCCTTTTAATGAAGTATTTCACTCACACTGAGAATACAGTGTCATTTGACCACTGTTTCAGGCTCCTTCCAAGTTACGCTAACACGACTATAAACCTAATTACAATGCAAAAAAAAAGTATTTTTAACCTACAATACTATGTCAGAGTTTCCAGAGTGGATTTTCTCCTGACAAAGAAGAAAAACTGACAAAATTAGAAGTTGCTTCATCTTCTGGAAGGAAGAAAAAAGGAAAATAATCAGAAGAAAGTTAATGGTAATATCTAAGGAAGTTAAAAGTCCAGAATAAGAGGATGTAGTCAATAAAAAAACCAAAGAAAAACCCCTGTGTGAAATTACTTGCTGATAAAAAACAGCTAAGGAAAATGTGGGAATCAGTTCTGCAGAACTGCTAAAAATCCCAATTTATAAAATACCACTATTTCTACTTAAGAGGTCTTACAGGTACAACATGGAAATCACACACCCTCTGACTACCATAGGAACGCTGTCTTGCTGATACTTAAAAATCCCTTTTACATGATCATTCTAGTTAAAAGGAGGCTGAATTTTTATCAAATGTTTCTTTATGTGTCTTCAGAAAATTTCCATTCTAAAACAACTAGACTGTAGTCATTAGTGACATAAAGAAACAGCCCCATTATATCTTTCCTTTCTTTGACTGTATAATTTCATTTTAAGTAAAACCGAAATGTTTATTATGAGATCCATCTAGGCCCAACAAGCAGTTTCCAACATTAGTCAAAATTCTGCTCCGCACCAACTGTGCTGCAAGAACTTTGAAGCTACTGTCTTGAAAGGTTTAATGAGCGTCTGTGCTCCAAACAATAAAAGGCTATTAAATCTCATCTTCTGAAGGGCTCAACTCACCTCTGAAAAAAGCTAAATCAAGGAGATTTGCAGGCATTGAGCACCTCAAAGCCAAGTATTTTAATTTAATGTGCTCTTTCTTTAGTTTGACATGCTTATCCAGATCATTACTTCAGATGATCATCAATTTAAGGAAATGAAAAAACCAAACCAAACCAAACAAACTACACTTAACAAACACCCTCCCGGTCTGGTATTTCGTATTGCAGAAAGAAAAACAGAAATAGTAAGTCCTGACATTACAAGGACAGTGTAGGTTTTGAAAATTTCTAGATGTCATAAAAATACCCAGACAAAACAATTTTTCTTTTACTGTGTTGACCCACCTTGATCCTACTCCCAAAACAGTGACTATTCATGTAGCATTCTACATCCTTTTAGATGGTCAGATGAAAAACATCCAGTCTTTTAACCTGATACTGACACCAGTGGAGAAGTAGAACCAGTCTCACAAGACATGACTGCTATCTGTGACAACAGCACTTCACCAACACTGAGTAATGGATCTCCCAATCTGACTCAAAATAATAATAATATCTTACTCATCTCATTTGTGTAGTGCATTTGTTTATCCATGAGACAAAGCTTTAAACAACTATGTCACTTTAAGTTATATCCTTGGATCACCAGATGTGGCTTTACTAGCAAGTGCTTCCAAGCCAAAACATCACTGGCCTGCATTGTAGGGAAATACTTGAGAATCACCCACCCCCAGCTACTAAAATAGGAACATTAGTCTTACTTCATTAATTTTTGTTTTTTGGCAGAGTCTTTGAAGCTTCTGAATTCCTCTCCTTCTTTAATCTCAAAAAACTGAGGTTTCAGTAATGTTTGCTGATCCTCCTTGAGCCTTTCCTGCCGCTTTAGTTTTTCCTCTTGGCGTAAAAGCTTGCGCTGTTTCCTGACCTCTTCAACCCAGCCTTTTTCATCATCTGAACTCTCAGAACTTTCTGCATCACTTGCTTTTCCTTCTGGTTCTTCCTCCTCTTCCTGCAGACAAAAATAGTATAAAATAAGAACTCATCAACTAATTTTCTTTTCAAACCATTCCTGCAATTAAGAGTACGTGACAGCTTTTACATAGATACAGCTGAAGAGAACTACAATCTTTAAACAAAAGCAGTAACAGCAAATGAAGCTGAAAATATATTGTAAAGTTGTTACCATCTACGTATTTTATGTTTTTAAAACCTATATTTGTGCAGAAACAATATAATTCACGTCTAAAAACTAGATTAAAATTACTGATTACACTTAATTATTGTAGCTGATAAGACATGCTTGCATTGTCTCCATCTTTCTGGGGTGAAAAGTCTGAATGCTTGAAACAGAGGAAAAAAAAAGCCTATGGAGTTCTCTTAATCTGAATGGAAAATATTTTACCTGTCCTTGTGCTTCCAGTTCTTCTAAGACCTTTAGCTTCCTCTTTCTTTTCTCACTTATTTTAGAAACAAGTGGGTTAAGTAACCTAAATTCTTCACTCTGCTCATCTACCTGGAAATCTGGATTCTCAAACATGACCTTAAAACGATCATCTTTGAGAAGACTCGGCAGATTCTGGAACAGAAGTAAAGCATGAGCAAGTTAGACAATTCTGACACAGACATTAACAAAATAAGCAACACTTTTTTTTTTAATTAAACAACATTAATAACCAGCATATGAAATGCCAGTTGCTTTATCTTTCCAGGTCAAATAAAAATCAAGATTTATGCTTATTGTATTTTTACAAAGATTGTTGTAAGCTACCTGTCAGCAAGAGTTTTTTTAATGCACAGTATAGACACTTTACATACACAATTACTAGTATTTCCAAATAAATGTTTCTCATACATTCAGCCACCTAGTCTGGAGACATGTTGATATCTACTGACTAATCAGCAGTACCTCCAAGGCAAATATACTGCCTGATGGGGATGATTCTACAACATGTAAAACAAATCATAAGGGCACATGCCTTTATGCAATGCTACTATTATTTTACTGTAAATACTTAAGAGGAAGTGTTTTTATACATAACACTTTTTTTTCCACTACTTTCACATACAGAATGGAAAAGGCAGTTCTATTCATGTCAAAGTAAAATGAACTCAGTGTAAATTATGCTACTGGTGAATTCAGAACAGTTCAAGCTACTAATTTGGCTTATGAGAAGACCAGTTATTGTCATTTAAAAATCACTACATACATAGCTTTTTATTATAAAATGCTAATTTTTTAACATAGCTCAATTTATATCAGCATATTAATCCCACCACAGCATTAGGTTTTCATTGTTACTTAAGAAAAGGAGGGTGGAACTAAGGATATGGAAAACAACAAGAGTAAATTTCTAACACAAAAACGGTGCAAATCAACTTTCAATCACAGCCAAAAATTAAACCCCAAAGCCTAAAATAAATTGCTTGTCATAGGACTCTAATACTGTTTCAGAAAAATAACCCGAACATACATTTTTATATATACTGTTTAGTCCACTTAATTACACAATCTCTATGTACTCCAAGACAAATCAGTCCCCATCTACTGAACTCTCATTTTCATTGTACCATTTACTTCAGTCTGCATTTAAGTTTCACCACCACCACCAATCTTTTTAGTAGTTCATCCTTCCTACTAACCTTAACACACAAGATTTCATTATTTATCACATGCAGCTAATGTCTGCCTTTCATGAATGCTATACTCCTGTGAGAATGAGCACCTGTGAGGTGCTACCTATAAAAAGCCTCCCCTCCCATTAGACATTAAACATTTAACCATTTCTTCAATTAAATCTTCTCTTAGGAGAGAAATGGATTATTTTTAACATCCAGAAGAACTCCTGTTGTGTAAAAGCAAACCATTTTGGCTATTCTATAAAATATATTTAACTGTACACACAAAAATAGGCAATTGTATCTTAAATTTTATAGATAACTTCTATCCTGTTGTGGTCACCACTAAAATAAAAAAACAAATGCAAACAACAGGTCTTGTTTGAACAGCTGTGGTATTGAGGCTGCATTAACCAGCTTTTGGAGTCCTATAAAACCTGTATCACCTTCACAGTGAGTATTTCATCATTTTTAGTGACTATATGGTCTTTTTTGTGCTGCAGCTATAGTCAAATCCATCTTAAAGCCACCTGCCAGAATAAGTTATTTATAAGAAACAGAAACAATGGTATTTTGAATCTGTTTGGCCGAACAGCAACAACAAAAAAATGAATCCTGTAAGCATTGCTAGTTCTGTGCTCCCAGTTAGAGAAGTCACCACAGCAAGAGCTCACCTTTTGTTTCCTTTTTCTACTAATCTGTTGCTCTTCTCCTTCTTCTTCAATCAGTTTGAGTGCAAGTTCTTTATTAACTTTAGGAAGTTTCTAAAAAGAGGAAAGCAATTAATCAATAAATTAGCCTTTTACACATGCAACCTACATGCTTTATATTCTTACAACCACTGCAGAAAAGCTCCTTGACTGCTTCCAAATGTCTCTAGGTACTAGTAAAGCAACTGCACTTAGAGAAGATTTAAGAACTTGTGTATTATTTTTAACTTCTAATGCATCAGCTTTTGAAATTCTAAAGCAACTCTTTCTCCTTTTATGTTGAACAAATCCAATCTAGAAAGCTAGTAGTTATAAACATAACACAATTTTCATGTATCTCTTTCTAGAGCATCATGTTTCAACGGCTTAAGTGATTAAAACAGAAGCAGAAATTGCAAAGTTTTACCAGTAGATTATCTGCTGAAGTGTGGAATGAGATGACAGCTCTCTTTAAGTTTGGTATCAGCCTTTCAAAATCACATGCAAGGGAGTTTTATGTTTCCATTCAAGAAGTTCTATAAATTACTTTGTGTGTCTAATGATAAACAGAATCAAATCCTAAGTCACTACATCTCTAAGATACACTTAGGAATATATTACTCTTTATGAATAGTTTTCCCCAAAGTATATTATTTGTTTGTAGGATTTACCTTCAGTTGAACTCTCTGTGCACGTGTTTCTTCTATCTTCTGCCTTATTTTCTCTCTTCTATATTCTTCATAGGCAAAGGGGTTGGCCATCATTTTTGCCTTTTAACAAGCAAGAGGAAGTAAAAAAAAAATACCTTTAATACAGGACTCAATCCATTATCAGGATGGAAAAAAACAACAGCCATAACAAAAAAAAATACTACAAAAAGAGAAAGAAAACCCCAACATACTGTATTGGGTTGGCACAGCCTGGTTTTGGGTAGCAGGGGGGCTGCAGAGATGGCTCCTGTGAGGAAGCTGCTGG
>VXBT01009062.1:443659-485289 GCA_013400235.1 Oriolus oriolus
GTTCACGGAGAACTGTCTCCCATGGGAGGGACCCCACGGCCTCACAGGGGAAGACTCCTCTCCGGAGCAGCGGAAGGAAATCTCGGTGATGAACTGACCAAAACCCCCTGCCCTGTCTCCCTGTGCTGTCGCTGGGAGGGAGGGAGGGAACGTGTTCTGAGGGCTTATTTTACTTCTCACTACCCTCCTCTGATTCTGTTAGTAATAAATTTTACTTAGTAATCAAGGTTAAGCCTGTTTTGCCCTTGAAATATTTCTCCCACTCTCCTTATCTCACTCTTGAAGCCTCCATTAACCCTTTTTCCTCTGTTCCCTCCTTTTGCCCAGCTGTGGCAGGGGAGGGTGAGCGAGCGACTCTCCTGGGTGCCTGGTGTTGGGCCAGTGTCAAACCACGACACACACATATTTTATTGTTAAGAATAAAAATTGACAAGATGCAGCCTTATTTACCTTATGATAAAGTCTTATGTCCATGAAGAAGCCATGCATATATGCTCTGAGCAATGATGATCCAATGAGATGAGCAAGGCCTGGGAAAAAAGTTCCAGATAATCTCAAAGAGCTTTCATACATAAAGAACTTCTATTCCAATCTAGCCAGTTCACTTCCCGAAGACAAACAAGCACTGCCAATGCAAAACATCAATCTAAAAGTCACAATCATGACATCAAGACTAAGTAAAACTGGGAATAAAAATCATTTTGGCCAGCAAAAAATTTAAAGCTTCTTCAGAGCAACCAAATCCATTTTTCTTGTCATAATACATGTCACTTAGCACTTTTAAAAAATTCCCACATGTACTGTGCTCTATAGAAGTTCACAAAAAATTCCAGAAGATTTTTTGAAAGTCCATAGGTGTTTGATAATCCCCTTTTTAGTGTGATATAGAGATGTTTTTAATTAAAGAGTTTGGCCTTGGGTCAAACCCAACTCTCAACAGTCAGAGGTAAATTAAGTAAACTGGAGCAAAACATTACAATCAAACAATGTAATGGTCAGAAAAAGGACTAACTGCCTCATGAGAAGCTTGCTTACTTTCTCTGCTATTTAATTTTCAGTATTCCAGTTTCTTGAAACTATTAGCCCTAGAATGATTTGTATTTTCTGAAATTACTACATTCAAATAGGGTAGCCTTTGGCTGCAAGTTCCAAATTCTATTTGAGTACCTCAAAAATATTTTGAAAACTAAACCAACTTCTCTTCCTATGCCTTCCATGTAGCATATGAAAGCACACACAACAGATTCTCAGACATTATATCAGCAAACATCAATCCCCTTCTTGTGATAAAAATCTGAGAAACACAAGGTCTAGTGTTGAACTGGTTGGGAACCAAAGAACTTAGAGCCATCAGTCTGGAATAGTAATAACTGAGAAGTTAAGTGGAAACTACTGTCAGTGAATTTCTAACAGTCCTCATACATCACACTGAAATTATAAAAATCAGATGTGTACATGTTCAAAACCTGAACAAAGAAGTTAGCCAAAGAGCATATACAATTGTTTTACCTAAATTTTCAAGGTCTTTTCTGGTAACAAATTTGTAATCGTCATAAACTGTGCTCTCTGGATTCTCTTCCAGTTCTTCAGTCAAGTTGTCCAAGAAGGAACACCATTTTGGGGCAGGTCCTAAAACCTGTGGATATTATGGGAAGTTATAACATTTCATTTTCTTACAAAAAAACCCACAGTTAGGCTCTTGGCTGCTGTGCTGTAGTGGAACAGCAAATGAATCCCACTGCAGACCTCAAGAGCAGCATTTAGAGAACAGAATTAAACCTATTGCTTGCATTACCAATAAGAGTACTATAGATTATGTAAGTGTTGTTTTAATTTAGGTCATTTGAGACCAGCCAGCCTGGAAGTTTCAAGTTTAACTGTTTCAAGTGGTCCCAGCCTGATTAATTTATTAAAAGCTTAGAGCCAAACATTATAGAAGAAATTACAAACTAATGGCACTAGATAGCAATTAATTTGTAAAGTGCTGCTGGATCTTGGACTCATTAGGTTCACTATACAATCATGATAAATCCTACTCTGCCCTATTTATTTTAATTAAAACACTACAGATATATTTCATGTATTTTATTCAAGGATAAACCCAGACTGTATGAACAGATAATAGGAAATATTAAAAATACTTGTGTATTTCCATGATGAGGCAAAGGATTTTTTTGCAACAATCGATGTAGAACCATCGATGTATTTTTCCACATAAGCTTCCTTCGATTTCCCAAGTGAAAAATCAGCTCCCTTCACTTTTCCCTCCTGCTGTTCTGACTGAAATTCCTCTCCATCTTGACTCATGCAGCTACACTCAGCTGTTCCAGCAGTCTTATTTTAGTAGGTGAGTTAGCTGCATGGAAAAATCTAACACTACACTTCTCTCTCTAGAGTAAATCAGCTGACATTTTAGAATGTTAAGTGATCAGTTAAATCCTGTAGTGGGACTTTTAATGAGGTTTCTTATTTGTTTGCTAAAAATTCACGTTAAAAACACTGCAGTCACCCATAGGAATGCTTGTGATACAACATTTTAAGATTCTATTCAGTTATGGAAACAACTAGAAGTGATTTATTTATTTAAAATAGACACAGCTTGTTTTAACATGATTGTGTGATAACAGTATAAGATAATGCCATTCATTTAAGAAGTGTTTCTTCTAATTCAAAAGTCTTCTTTAGAAGACAACTACACACAAAAACCTGTAAAAATGTGTTCTAGACCATAACGTTCTATCTAACATATTCCTGCCTGTAACACTCCAGAGAATAATATTTTATTCTAGCCCACTATTCTCTCTGTATTAAATATGATTTATCTTCCTAAGATTTCAGCTCTAGCTGAGAACCATTACAAGCCAAATGAAAAAGTGCACTTTTTTTACCACGCTGCATATTTCATTCCAATTACCAGAAGCTTCCAAGGAAATACCCAAGATGTCACTAACAAGAAATACTTTACCCACTTCATTAACCAAAATCCCCATGTCTGTTCCAGGAATAAATGACATATTTAACATTCAGATTGACTTCTTGCCAACATTCCAGAAGCTTTTGTCTCCATCCAGATTTTATTTTTTTAATTTATTTCCCCCAAACCCACTTATTTAAATGCCAAGCTTTTATATTAAAAAGAAAGCAGGCTAGATCTATTAAATATCTTCATTCCACTTAAGAAATCAGTTATCTGTGCATTACCAGACCATCAAAGCACGACTAGTGTGGAAGAACCTTAAGTTTACTATAATTTTGTTTTAGATGAAGCAGTTTGTCCTTCTTATTAAAAAAACCCCCAAGCTACTTATTAACTAAACAAAACTCCTCTTGTAATAAAATTTAAGGGCAACGTACTCTCCTAAGATTATTAGAAATTAGAGAATCCTTGACTCACATCCATTCCCATTACATAAAAAGTTCCCCTTCATTTTATCTTGCTGACACATCATGTGAAGACCTCTACCACTTCAGTAAAGTTTTCCATCACTTCCACGTCGATGACACCATCTGCTCAAGCCCCACAAAGCACAAAGAACCCAAGCCCCCACAACCAGTTAGGGCAATCCCCCAATGAGATCTCAGTGGGGATAAATCTTTGAACAAGTAACTAAAGCAAAAGTCTCACAAAAAAGGGAAAACTGTTTATCTACTCTTCAGCTGTAGCTCCACTCACTGTTCCAAGTATTCCTATACTCAAAACCTGATACTGAGAGTAAAACCTTTCATGGGGTGTAATCTGTGCCACGAAACACGTAACACAAAAAACCTGATCATTCATTATAATCCGTGGAGTGAGTTGAATGATCAGATCATAGAAAACAAAGTGGGGGAAATGAGATAATTGATGGAAAAAAGCAGTGGCAGAATACCAGGAAAAAATAGGAAGTCCAACCATTATTCAAATTTCGCATGTAAACTGACAGAAAGGAAAACCCTACAGCGATGCCTGTATACATTTTATTACCTTATTTCCCCCTCTCCCACCCCACTAAAACCACTTGCCTACCTATTCTAGGACACTTTAGGAGCTCTGCTTTGTGCATTAAAATGAAACATTTTTTAAAACTTAGGAGGAAATTTAGAAATGGAATAGAAAAGGCAAACAATATCAGCCACAATGATAAAAACATAAACAAGAAATGCCTTCCTTCTGCAATGGCAATCCTTCACAGAATTTAACTGCTATTGCATTTTTAACTGCAGAATTTGATGCTCCGCTGTCAAGCAACAGCCAACCCAGGATGATGCTAAAAGCACTCCAGAATGGCAGGCTCCAAGGCTCCACCATTCCTGTGCCCAGGTACAAAAGCAACAACTGAGAGGGTTGGTCTGCACTGGGCCTCCAGGGACAAGGTGGGAGAAGTGAAACTGGCCTGTCTTCCCCCAGTTCATGAGTTTCCATACAGTGGCCACATTGCAACACAAGTGGGACCCCTTGGGACTCCTTGGAGTTGCTGTCATCCAGCATTGGCACCACCTCAGCCTGGCCTGCAGTCCCTGTTAAAGCTACCACAACAAAACAAAGCTCTGGAGTTTGTGTAGGTCAGTTAATATACTTGCCAATTTGGATTGGAAAGGTACAAATCTATCACACCTAACAGAGAAAAATGCACTGAAATACACAGAAAGAATAAGAAAATGTTATGAAGTAGGTAATTGCATGCAACTCAAGTGACAGATCATTTTTACAATATTTATGATAGACAAAATAGATTTCTCTGCAAGTTTTAGAAAAGTTGTACTCAGCTAATGGTAAAATCATTATTAAATGAGTGCACATCTAGGCTCAGCTTTTATCCTAATTCTTTTTAGGACAGGAAAACCAGACATGAGCACCCACAGTAATCAAACCAGTATCTTTTGCTGTTTTCATTATTATTCTACTTTCTATAGGATAACCACTTCTTGAGACAATTTCTGCCAGTTGCTGCTGAAGTCAATAAGATTGCTTTGAAAATGTTTTGCCCATCAACAGAGGAGCCTCACCCACCAGCAGTGCCCAGCCAGCAGCAAGTGGGGGGTGCTCCATGCTCTGCTCCCCTCCCAGTGCTTTCCTCCTTCACCAACTGGAAACAGCACCCATGAGGTGACCAAAGCGCAGCACTGTCCCATAGTGTCCCACCACCACACTGCAAGGCACAGTGACAGATGGGTCATACCAGTCCCCTCCTCCCCACAGCAAAACTCAACCACTACGATACCCCAGTAATGAAGACACCTCACCACTGCCTTTCATCTTATTCTGAGCCACAGGAAGTAAAAATGGGCACTTAATAATTATTAATATTAGTATCAAATTTTTCTTACACACATTAGAATATTTTTTAATTTTAGACATAGAAAACACAGAATGTGATGACTGGTCTAGCATGCAACTGAGCAGAGGCAACAAGTATGAGACCAAACTGTCCAAGAAATAGAAGAGAAAAATGTTCACAGAAAAATATATTTTAAATATTGTAAAAAAAAAAAATATCACAGTTCTTTGTATTCTATTCTACAAGATGTTTGACTTTGTGGTCTTGTGGCACCACAAGTCTTACATCGAACAGCAATGTTCTTATGGCCATGCCTAATTCCTGAGCACTTCTGCAAAAAGTATCATCCTGTCATTGGTCTGTAATTCTCCTAAAATTAATGAACCCTAGGACAGCATAGGTATTATTCCCAGCCCACAACAGATGTTCCTTATCTTCAATTTGGAACACCAGACAGCACTTGTACACTTTTAAATGCCATTGAACAGCTTGACAGCCAGCTCTGCAGAGCCCTTAGAGCCACAGAAAAACTGCCCTAATCCTAACTAGGATTAAACATGTTCAACAACTTAAAAGAAGCCCAGGATGTGTAGAAGCTTCCATAGTCAGATGTCAAGAGATTTAAATTAAAATACTTCGAATGCACATCCAGACAAGTATTGTTAAGTATTTGAAGGTTTCTGAGACCGATTTACAAGAGTGACTGAACAGTTGCTCCTTTCTTCTCAGGGAGTAAAAACAGGTTCCAAAATCTATTTTTCAGGATGTTAAACAGTAAGTTCCTGGAAGATTTCATACAAGGCAGTGATAAACTCTTTAGCAGTAAACAAGATGTCAAAATATAGTAAGACTCAACCAGCAAAAACCCCTCCTAATCTTCACTGATGTATTTTAGCAACCAAAAATATGCAAAATGTTCACAGACAGCATAAATAGGATTTGAAAATCATTCACAGGAGTTTGGAAAGTTTAGACTGTCTTAATTCCCTCCAGAAGACTAACCTAATGTATGTGGACATCATTCAACCTCACAGTTCCAAAGGCTTTGGAAAGCAGAGGCATTATCTGCTGTGGCTGCACGAGACAGTAACATACAGATTCACAGAAACTTCAGGTTCACAAAAATGAACTCTGTAAGGCCATATCATGCCACACCATAGTGATACCGTTAGTAAAAAAAAAAAGCAAGAAAATATATCCTATCACTGTTATTTTGTATTTTCAAAGTAAAACCTTCTGTCAGAAATCTTCCAATTGCGTGTTGTGGTACCTTCTATGCATTTTGACTAAGACCATTACTAAGTAGCAAAATTGTACTAACTAAATAATTCACTGCCATATTATTTGAATAATGGTGATTACAACAAAAATAGCATATTTTTAAGGTCTTCATCAGATCTCTATGTACAGTGCATTGTGTAAAATTATTAATGAGTTGGTGGAGACATTTTGTACAACTTGAGTATATGTGAATGCAAACTGTAGCAAGGACTGTGAAAGGCAGCAAGGAGGATTTCTGAAACAGTAATGCTTGCACAAGAATAAATACATCACAGAGACACCGTAAACTAGAGCCAAGCTAAGCGCCAGAGGAGGGTGACTCTTAACAGCCTTTTAAGTGGAGATAATGGGGAACAACTAACAACTAATTTTCAGATGAAATCCGAAATATTTAAGGGAAAGATCATACAATCTGATTGCTTGTGATAAGATGGACTTGACTTCACAACCCAAGAAGGCTCCTCCATTCCTCTGTTCCCATTAAAAAACAAAACCAAAAATGAAACTTAAAGCACTTCAACAGAGATTATTTTCTAGACTATCATTTCTTGAAATGAAATATATTTTATATATCTGACTCGATGACTTCACATACATATTTACCTATAGGAGACAAAAATAATTCTTTCCAGACGACAAATAATAACAATAAAATCTTAATTTTGTTTGTTTTTAAATGAAACAGCACAATATAAAGCATTTAAAACCTTTAACAGGATATATTTGCTGGAGAAAGCAGATGCACATCTATGCATGCATATTCTCAGCTTCAATCACACCATTCAACAGGAGAAACAGATTACAAAAGGTCTAATGAGGGACATAAAAAAAAATGGTGATCCCCAGGGTGTGGGCAGTGATTGAAATGTGCAATTGCATTTTAAACATAATTAGCTCCCTAATTGTATAGCCAAGTTTAATTAATGCAATTACATGAACTATTAATTACTATTCATTTTAAGAGTATTGTTTTCAATGTTTTGTTCTCTAATTTTAAGAATTAGACAGATCTCAATATGTAATAACTTTGAAAAGTTTCCATCCAGATGCATTGAAAAGTCAAAAGAACGCCTTGCTGCACCTTGTTAACAGTTAACATTAAATCAATTGCAATTGGTAACTCTAAAATCCCAGATGGACTATTTCTAGCTTGTAGATGTGAAAATCTGCAGCTCTCTGTTCTTGTTACTATGCTTTTGGCCTTCAATCACAGCCAGCCCAAGAGATCAGCTCGTATTAGGAAGGAGCCTTGGGATCACATTATCTCATTATGTTTCTATCAACTACGTTTCCATACACAGCGTTTCCCTTAGCAACCAATGTACTCCAAACAATTTGTCATTTTGAATTCTGCCATTCTTTTGTAATCTTTCTTCCTATGAATGCTCTACAATCAACTCCAATTATTCCCTGTTAACCTCTTGAGTAATTCTGTTTAATGGACTGAATAAAATTCTTTGATTCTCTAAATTAAACTGGTTTGGGGAATAAACTCCAAACAAATCTCCCATACATTCTTCATAATTTCATGCTTTCATTCACCCTACATCATATGGTGTAGATTTGGTGCTTTTAAAGACCTCAAGTAGCTCAGTGGAGTACAGACATGACCATAAGAGACTGAATAGCACATTCTTCCTTTCTGGCATACTACTGACAACAGCACTGCACAGTTGGTTTTAAGCCCACACACTCATAAATTTCACTGAACTATATACAATGAATTGGCTCTTTCTCTCATCCTAACTCCAGCACATCCAGACATTTTTGGCAGATTCATTAATCAGAGAGGTTGAATAGTTGGTTTTCCTACCTTTCACTATGCTACGGAAGCTGCCAAATCTACTACTTGGAGGTTTTACTCCTTAGAGAGCATGTTAAAGGAAACATTGCTTTCAGGATCTTCCCAGTGTTAAACAAAAACTGCTGCAGGAACTTGCACACATCTTCTAGGAATGAGATACTAAATCTTTCCACCCTGGTAGTTATCAGATAGTAAGTACTTATTTTTATAATTCTAAGCAGTTTGGCATTGTAATGGTGGTTTGTTGTTTGTTTTTTTTTTTTTAAATCTCATATTCTCTGGTCTGACAAGTAGTACAGTCAGTTAACCAGTCACAGGTCTGCTCTCACTGTGAGTGTTCTTGGTGAAGCCTTCATCTTTTGAAGGAGACAACGGTCCATGAATGTGCTATTCATGTTGGGAAGAGACATCCTCAAGCAAATAAAGTTACTTCTTAAAATGGTAAATAAGATTACCAGAATAGCTCTTTTCCTCACACAACAGAACAAAAAAGGGACACTTCTCAAGTCATCCGTGACTTACCAGACATGGCATTAAGAGCAGAGTCTGATGTTTGCACCAATGTCCCTATCATGTTCTGACGTACATAAAACAAACACTTCATCGGTATTGCTATGAGTCTTTTATTTATCAGACTCCCTACATTTTTTAAATATTGAGACAATGTGAAGTCAGAAAGACACACTGAAACTTGGAAGTACAAGAACATACTACTTTCACATGAAGTCAACTAACCAAATGAAGCTCAAAAGGTAAAAGAGCGGCTTCTCAAAGCGTGTGTTACAACCATGACCTGCTTCAAGCACCTTCCCAAAATGATTAGCTGGAAATAAATCAAAAGTTACCCAAAGTCTGTCCTTATTCTAATACAACAGCTTCTATAGCATATCTGCTATAAAAAAAGAGGCAACTAGGTAAATTGCCTTAATACTGTGCAATAAGTTCAGCTGGGACTTACTTCACAGGTTTATTTGCTTATTGAATATCTGCAGGTTGTCTTTCTTTATCCATTAAAAAAAAAAAGGTGCAGATCAGGTATGATCAACTGATCTAATGCACTGCTGACAGTAAGTCAGGAACCACATTTCACTTTGGCCATCCACACTTTCCATTCCCTGTCAAATCTGATTAAGTGCCTTTGTGTAAGGTCTGGTGCTCATTAGATCCTTCATGAAGTCAATTTACTGTTCAGTGACTCAGTGTCACTGAACCAGCACAATCTCCCTCACACCACCTTCATGGCTTACATGGCCTAACAAAAAACTCCACCCTATCAGGATATATTAGAAAGAACAAATTCCTCACAAAGTTCTTCCCTTGCATTTACAATTGTGACTGCAGGAGAGGCTGACAAGGGAATGGTAGGTGGGAAACTTCATAACTGTCTTGGTCTTCCTTTTACACAAGGAAAGAACTTCTACACAGCTTCTACCCATTCCAACATGTTCAGAAATCTGTTTCTCAAAACATAATGATACTTCTTGCAATACTAAGGGCATAGGCCATCAATGGACAAAACTTCCACTACTAACACAGATGACAGTAACACATGCATTGATTTTACTATGTATGCAATAACCTCTGATGGCAATCTAAATCAACAAGAAACACCAAATGAACGAAATAGAAATGCCAAGTCCCAGCACATACCCTTCTCAGTTTCTCTTGATGGAACAGGAAAATTCCTCAACTGTCACATTGTGTGGGATCTTACCTCTCGTGCTTTTAAGTGTCTGGGAACAACAGAGTTCTAACAGTACACACCAGATGCCAAGGAATGTTACAGCATAAATATCTTTACAGTCATTAAAACAAAACATACTGGAGGATGACCTGTATTTTAGGGAAATTTGAGGAATGCTACAATTGTAATAGCTACAGATGTAAAGGTACTGGCAAACCCAGCTCTTTGTCTACCTTACATGACTGACAAACTACTGGAAATCTGGGAATGTGTGAGTTTCTAATAACTTCCTACCATTGCAGCTTAATTGTTTTTTGCAAAACTGGGAGGAAGACTTCTCTGTGAGTTTATGCAAGTACTGCCAGACAACACAAAGGGAAGGAAAAGCAACTACCTGTTGGGAATGTGCAACTCCTCCAGACAGATACTGAAGATAAGCTCAGCATAAAGCAACGACCTTGCAGAGCATAATGCTAAAGAAATTTTGTATAACTGGGGAAGTAATTTTAAGTAGAAAGCATCTTTCAAATAAATATTTAAAAGCTTTCATATATGTGATAGTTTTATTTACTTCTAAGGTTTTCTGTGATAGAAATCTTAGGTCTTCATAACTTTTACTATTTCTGCATAAAATAGTCATAACTCACAACACATGGTTCAATACTGAGTGCAGCACAGAAGATGACAGTACAGTTACCCTGTACTTTCAAGTGTAATGAAATAAAGACTTAGTTGAAATTATTACATGGACAAAAATCTCACATGCTTTGTTTTCTGATCCAAAACCTAAAACACTCTAGTTCTTATAACATGCTGATAAGACATGTAGCACAGTACAAAACTTCCTTTCAGCAATTACATATTTCCATTATCTGTGCCTGCTTCTCTCTTCACTGACTGAAGCCAGGCAACTGCATCTCTACATTTTCAGAAGTCAAGTGAAGAACAGATGGCCCAAAGGAAAGAACAAGTGAAAGTTAAGAAATAAAAAACATATCTTTCAGATACTCAAGGCTTAAAAAAAGGGGAGTACAGTCCCCCTTCAAAACCTGTTTCTTAAAATAACAGCTCAAGAACAGAAGGTCCATTGCTACCACTTGCTTGAGAAACAGTCACAACGCTAAAAAATGTGATTCTTCTATCAATGGCCAGAGCAATCACCTGGTATAATTCCATACTTCTGCTTTAAGAGTTTTCTCCTGTGCTCTATGAAGGGGTTCACTTAAACTATAAGGAAGTATAACTTTACAGTCAGCGTGCTGCTGTCTGCTCAAAAAATACTGAAGAACTGCTGCCTCATACACTAACAGCCACAACAGCACTAAGCAGGGTCCTTACACCTTCATAATCTGCATATGATGTCGAACTACATCATCAGCACCAAAACACATCTAAAACAAGTTTTACAGGAAGATCAGAAATTGTTTCCTGATTATCGCACATTGGTGTTTTCCTTCTACATACGTGTGATAAGTGGTACCGTGTCTCTCAGCCAGCACATGGGAAATGGAGGATATCCTTTGTTGGGAATAAGCCCAGTGTGTTATTTTTCAGTTTGAAAGTGTTTAGGTTAAAAGTAGGAAGCTCACATTTCTGCTGGTGAAGATAAACAACTTTTTTCCTATGCTTATAAATACTGTGAGATAGGTAATGTATCATTCACCAGGCACTTTTTCTTGTGTAAAGGATTAGACTGTTCTGGACGGAAAACACAATTTTACAAGATTGATATATCAAGACTCAGTTTAAAGGCCAAAGATGCACTCAAGTATCTTTTTATTACTGGAAAGTTTCTCCTTTTGATGCTTGGCAGCCCCAAAGCTCACCTGTAATACACTACTTCGCAACAACCCTTCTTTCCAGTCATTTCACAGTTCTCAAAATGAACAAACTAAGATTAAGACCAACATTTTCCATTCTGCGTCATAACTAACATTTTATTTTACAATTTTTTTTCCCTCAGACTATGAAATGTTTTTCTACATTATATATTGTTTCAGGATAGAAAAATCTCTCAGCACAAGCCAGTTTCATGGTTGCTTTCCACTTCACCAAAAACACGTTAGAGAAGGGCTGTATTAAACAAGATGAACAACTGTCTTCTAAAACCCACAGCCTCATCATGTGATCTTCAAGACAGCATTTTAGGCAGCACTGATGCAGAATGACCTAATACTGCCAATCAGAAGACATGAAAACATTCTAAAAGAAATTAAAATCTTGCACTCTACTACTCATCTGTTCTATTAGTGTCAAAATGCCAGACACAAATATAAAAAAGAATCGCATCATTTGATTCATAGCTTTTACCACAAAGAAGCCAAAAATCTGTACAGAAGGTCTCATTGTAACTCTAACAGCACCCATAAACCATTTGAATGACAGCTGACTATACAAAACATTGTCCCTAAAGGCATGAAGTACAAGGTGTGGACAGGTAGGTTTGTGTTCCTACCATATGAAGACCCAAGAGAGAAAAAAAGACCATCCATCGATCCCAAATGGATGAGAATGCAAGTCTTGGAGCCATAAAACTATTCTGAAAGGCTGTGACCATAGAGGTAAGTGTGGAGAGTATAACACAGGAGAAACCTCCCATACCTTTTAAAGTGAAAAACTACAGTCTGTAAAGACAGGTATCTGATGGTCGCAATATCTTGTACAGAACTGCTGAGAGCACTCTGCCACCAGACTGACAGAAAATACCTACCTATTTCAGACAAATGCTTTTTCTGTCTGTGAATGAACTGAACACAACTCTGCTCAATGCAGCCATTTAGAAGCAGCTCATCTGGATGCCTATGATCAAAGCATGTTCATCCCTAATTTACATTCTAGAACTACTCCAAACAAATACCCAGAAAGAAATAAAGGGGATGAACTAAGGTATTAAAAACCTGCTTTTACTTGTATTTCCTTCAGTACAAGGTCCCTCCACAGATCTGTTTCACCAAATATCCAGAGCATTACATGAAAACATGTAAGCCAATAGGATTTGTTGCCTTAATCAGTGATTATGTTATTAAAACACTAGTTTTTCTAAGGTTTTCTAAAACTTTTCTTTTTTCTAAATCCAAGGATCTTTTTTTTTAAGGAGAAGCATTTTTGAGGAATATTCAAAACAAAAAGATGCTGATAATCAGTAATTAAGCCAGGCTAGAGGATTATCTAAAAAAAAAAAATTGAAAACAAAATTAGTTAAAGAATGCATGAAAGGCAAGAAGTACCAGCAATGGCTGGTTTAGCTGAAAAGCCACCCAATTTTAAGAGGACAAAACTCGTAATATTTTTAGCAATAAGGAGAGCCACATGTCCAAAGTAGGTGCTGTATTAGAAACCAGAACCCTTATACTCCTGGAGAAACTGAATCATTGAGTAGGCAAGAAATACTTGCTCTTGAAACATTTCCAGTTTATAACTCCAACAGCCCTGAACCAGGAGAGTGCTAGGATATCAAATTATTTTCCAAAACCACCTGAAAAGAAGCCAGAGACGCTCCAGGATTTATTTTTTCTTAAAGAGTTTAATATCTTCACTACACCAAAAGTACATTGCTTCTAGCCTCAACAGGGAGTGTTCTGCCAAGACTGCAGGAAAGTAAAAAAAAATCCAGAACACCGAATATTACACTCAATTAATTACACGCTTAATTGCTCTCTTCTTTTAACAGCCTAATGAATAGAGCAAGTTTCAGTTTCAGTATGTATGTGTAGCCCAAAGTTTCCAGTCCAATAAATGAGACAGGACTGACTTGCAACATCTGTGCTAAGATCAGACACGTTCATGTAACCAGAAGTAAACACTCGGAGTAACACCTATGCCCCTTGTTCCCCACCCAGAGCACCCAGGAGCTGACACGTAGGGGGTTTTCTGCACAACCTGCAAAGAGAACGTTGTATGTCATGGAACATGACAGCCTCAATTAAACTTAAAGAGAATCTGACTCATCTTAGATCCCAGGCCAGTGGACCACCATGTGTCAGTGGAACTTCGGCCTCTCTTCACTTCTTTGGCCAGGACCTGGTTGCACTATTGACTCAACTTATGTTTCTGAGTCAGTAGTCTAAAAACTATCCCAAGGCACACACAACTTTCATTTCAACCTTCCCGAGGCACACATCAAAGTGATGTACCAGGAAGCCAGCTGGCAAGAAGCAGGTTCCAAATGTTTGCATAAACTGCAAGTTAGCTATTAAACTAGTGGCAAACAGCCCAATTTCAGTCAGAGGCACTCGCCCTCATTAAAGCCCAACAAAATAAAACAAAAACAAAGTCTCCAAGGTAAGCCACTCAAAATGTTACCTATGTAACACAAACATTTCATTTCAACAGTCAATTTGGTTTTTGCTCACTCTGCACTGTGTACCTATATGAGGTACCCTGCCATTTAGAAGCAAACCTGTCTGTCCTTTCTAGAAAACCAAAAAATCACCTTGTATTTCCTCTACTTACAGCTTTGCACACAAAAGAAAAAACTGCAGTGATTTTTTACTTTTTTGTAAGAAATGCAGTGTTCTCAGACATTCCTAGCTCAACTGTCATACCCATCCTGATGAAACTTCTGCAGGAAAAGCTGATGCGTGCCTTTTCATTTACAGGCAATATTATGATACACACTGTCAAATCTTTTATAATCCTGAAGTTCAAGAGACAGTAATTTTTTGGGTTTGAAATGGAAATTTAGCCTTGGCAATTAACAATGGAGAGAACGGGCACACGTACACAGATAATTCAGTCAGACATGAGCTCAGTGGCAGCACATTCCAAGCTGGCCGGACACGAGCCAGCTCCAGTTCAGCAGTCATGTAGCTGTGTTAGCACAGCACTGTGCCCACACTAATAAAACCTGCTGAGAGGCTGGGTATGCTGGGCTGGGCACAGTCCTGCACTGTCTGGCCAACTCCAATCACGGACAGAGGATGCTGGGTCTGTCTGCATCCACCCATGAACACACACACACTCCTGCTCTGCAAGACTCCTACTGCTGTGAATTTTTTTTCCTTACACAGAGCACAGCACCATACATTTGGAATTTTAAGTATCCTCCTTGATCACGGCCATGGCAATTCCTTATAGCTGCTCCAATGAGCATTTAAAACGAGAATAATTACTAGCACTACAGGCCAGTGAGGGGCATGGGCAATTGAATAGATTTTATTTACATAACTGTCCTTCCCAGTTAGTAGCATTTCCCCCAGGCATTTATTCTGTTACAGAATTCAACAAGACTTATAAATCAGTTCCTGCCAACATCTCAAAGACAAAGGACACATTTTTAGTAGTATTCAAGTCTACCTAAAAGTAAACAAACAAAGAGAAAATTACATTACTCATTCTAAAAACCGTGAATCCCGGTTCTCAGAAAAAGACAGAAAATGACACCATGAAAAGAGATCAGGTAATACAGTTCTTTAAAGTTTTGCTCCAAAGACCCATGTAACTAAACTTATCTTTGCCTGTGCATGGAACTTAGTAAGTCTTCCAAGGATGGAAAAAAACCATGTATTAATCATCTACTGACAGAGAAAGCAAAGGACAGGTGTGCAACTCTGAGCTCAAATAACTAGCCTGGAAGATCAAGGAATAAAACTGCAACATGAACGTGTTAATAACACTAAGTTTTCCTTAAGAAAAAATGCCCTGGAGCAGTTTAAGGCTGACACAAGTCCTCCATTTTATATTTTCTTCATTTTAAAGGTAGATTAAAAAATAAACAAAACAGCCAAAATAAACAAAAACAGATTTAGTGAGCTACATACTTGATTTTTAGGAAATGCAGTGAAACACCCTTCAATTATACGACACTGTCTGTGCCAGCCCCTTCAGTCTTGCCTGTAAAAAGGCAGACAGGGTAAAAAGTCAGACCAGAGTGGGAAATTTCTTTCTCTATTTCAAAGTAACTTCTCGCTACATTTAACTTTCCTATTGTCTAAAGTAAGTATTACATGTTTTGAAATGAACTACAGATTTTCAACTAAAAAAGTACTGACAGTATTTAAGGTATGTTCTACAGCCTTCAAACTCAGTCATTGACACAAACTGGAGAAGTTTAGCTTATTTGAAAAACAAATTTAATCTGGGCAGTAGCCTTTTAAATAAGTTTTAAATATTCTTGAATACAACAATATTTCAAAAATAGAACTAATATTTTGGATTTATGCTTTAATATTCATCATTTGGGTCCATTTGTAAGCTCATGTCACTGTGAACGTAAAACCCATAAAAAGGTATCATTCAAACAAGTTTAGGCAGACTCAGGTACCAAAAATCAGGGGATGCTGACAAAGGAAGATGGTTTAGGGCAAGATTTACGTTAATCTTCATTGCAATAGCCTGCATGCTGCCAAAATACTAGATAGGATTAGTCAGTATTTAAGATTGCAATATTCTCTCTAGGTATGATCTGAGATCTAACACAGAGTGCTTGTATTTCTTAACTAAAAATTACTTGTCTGACTTCAGAAACACAAATTCAGTACTCACAGGGGATTCTATGAGAGTGAGATCTTCGAGAGAACAAAAAGTAAGTATTTTTAGTTTTGATTACCAGTATATGCAAGAATACTCAATATTAGATTGAACAGGTTCTAACAAACATTCATCACTGGTGACAATCAAGACAATGAAATAACTTTTTGGCTAAGCTGAATGTGCACCTCTAATGTACCACAGCTGTCAAGTTCATGTATAATGCACACCTGCACAAAAAATAATCTCAGTGCACAATTTTCACAGAGAAGCTGAACCTTACCTTTAGTGACAGAAGGAATGCTTTTTGCATCTGGATTACTTAAATTGACTAACTAGTCCATTCCAGTTTTAAAAACTCATCAGACTTTGAAAATATGTGAGTTTGTCTTCCCTAATCCAATAATTAAAAAAGACGATAGATTAAAAAAATGCTTGGAGAGCTACTCTCTCAACCTTACAAAGGATGGGGTAAATGGAAAGCAAGTGTTCAGCTTCTATCTACAGCTAGTATTTTGTCATAACTACAAAAGTATTTGCTGTCCCCCTTTGTTACCCAAAGCATGGAACGGCGCCTGTTAACAAAATGTGAGTTGGTTTGAGCTGAATTACAGAAACAGGCAATTCACATCCTAAGAACAATCTGACATAACTCATGTATAAAATTCCACATCTCTTTAAATGCAAAAATCGAATAATAATTTAAGTAAATATATCAGACTACAGAATTGCTGAGAGGGGTATACTGTTGTGTTTAGACACAGTAATACAACACGTATATATTGTCTATTCCACAAAGAGAAATAAACTCATAAATCTCCATCCTGAACATAATCAAGATTATACACAGTGGACATGGCAGCAGGGGACGACCAGAAATGAACTGCAAAAAATTAAGTTTAAGTTAATTTAAAATCAATTAGCTGAATGAAGACGTTTTGGCTGATTTAAAAAATAGTAAAATACATATTTCAATATTAATAAATTTTATAGTTTGTCTAAAATGTGAATAAAATTAATTAAGAAGCGTATATATTTTTAGAGTCTGGTTAGCTATTCTGCATGTAACATTTACATAGGTATCCTACTATTTATCGTCTATCAGGACAAAAAAATCTCTAGAGAACGCACTGTAGAAACTAAACCAAGAGTGAAATTCAGGTGTAATTTTCTGTACCATTCCCTGGCACCAGAAGACTTGCTGCTAAGTCTCCCTAAAACCAATCCGCAGAGATAAAACATATAGTTAAACCTACAGTTAAGCCTCTCAAGTGGAAAGCTTATCCAGTGAAAAGCTGCAACAACAGAAGGGCATTGAGCATAAGCTACAGTCAAGAGCCATACTTTAAGCCACACAATATTAATTCTTTGTCAGAACAGAGAAGAATATTTACTGCTATGACTATGTCACTGTATACCACATATTAAAGACACTAATGAAATATTTCACAACAAAGCAAAGTTATTATCTTGAAAAATATAGTCCCTATTTAGGAATTCTTTCTGATCAGCTATCAAAAACCCTACTTTTTCCAGTAAAGCTCCACCTGAATTTTCTACCGCCACTAATCAGTTTTGAAACTGGCAGCAAAAGGCAAATTACAGGCTGTTTCTAAAGTAATTTAACATATTACATTAATAAATTACAGTTACCTAAATTTACTTTACTGTGACAACTCAGACAATGTTGACACGAATTTCAACTGATATACCTGAATGGCACCAAACAATTGTGTCTTTAAAGAGCAGTATCAGCAACAACTTGTATTACTTACTGGTGAATAATAGATATTCATTTTAGGGGCTTCATTGGCAGTCATTAGCATTCCTAAAAAGAGATTTCCACATTTAAAAATATTGATCACAAGAGGATAATACTATTTTTTTAAAAAAAGCTCATAGAGTACATATTCTTGGCTTGCAACGGAACATTAATCAAGACCTGCAATAAATTGTTGCACCAAATACCATGGAAAAAAAGGTGTGACACCAGCAAAATTAACAAAGCTTAATTTCCTACATATTTATTCCCTTTTGTCCTCTATCTTAATGGTTCAGCACCACTTTAAGCAACATTAAGCCCTAACAAGTGCGGGCTGCCAATTTTCATAACAAATGTAAACAGTTCATCCCTTAATACTGTTTAGAACAAATCCAGTTAGTATTGTAGTTAAGACTTACCTTGGACATAAAATTGCTTTATTAATACATTGGTATTAATACTTGTGGCTTTTTGTTTTATTTTTAAACACACACCTAAACAAAGCCATAAATCACAACATGGTTTACACCTTCATTCATATTTCATCTTGGGAAATCAACAAAACAGCAGCTTCTCAACCCAAAATGAGACAGAGGATACTGTGGCTTCAAAAGGAGTAATACTACTGCTATTAGCCAACCAGGGAAAATGCAGAATTTGAAACATCTATGAATATACTGAAGAAACACCACAAAACCAATAAGGGGTTTAAGTACTTTGAATATAAAAAAAATACTGTAGGAATACTAAAATCTGTGGAAAATCTCCTACTGCCACAAGATTTCATGTAAGTTCAAAATGAAGAATACTCTCAATTTCCTTCTACATGAAAGAGTAATAAGAACATCTGCCATATACTTTTATGTTTATCTCAATTTTGTCTTTCCAATGTAGCTGATCAACAGGTAATACAAGAGATTGATTATGAAGAAGAAAAGTGACATCAAATTAGGTAACATTCTGATCTGAAAGAACTGTAACATATGCCACTGAGACTATGAATAATTGGGTCAATTACTACACACCCAGAGGGCAGAAATATAATTTACACCCAACTAGAGGAATGCAATTAACATGGGTGGAGTAATCCTTCCTACCTAATCCTTTTATTATAAATACACAATGCAGCTGGACTTACAATGTCAGAAAAAAGGGGGCTTGCTTTCCCAGCAAAGCAAGATATTTGTGAAAGCTTAGTCAGCAAACAGGCTAAAAACGGTGCCTGGAAAGGTTTGCAGGCAATTTAAGGAAAAAGCAAGGATTTACAGTACATACATGAATACACACAGAGTACTCCAGCACAGTACATAGGTTACATGCTCCCCTAACAGCACGCTCACTGTTATTTCATCAGACAAAGCATTTTTTCATTGACTGAATATGAATCACTAGAAATTAGGACAGAAATTAATTCTGCAGGTGCTTCAAAGATGACAGTAAAGGAAAGCCTCCTCTTTGAGAGTAGTCCACCAGTAATTAAAGGAGGACAAAAACAGACTTCAGAACAGTACATGGGTGTATACTACAAGGGAAATAGAAGAATGAAAGTTAACAACTCCGAAAGGAGAAGTCTATTCCATGCATTTTTATTGCTTCAGCTTGTTAGTTTTAACCAATTTTAATGGGAAGAGAGACCACACCCTAACAAACTACATTAACAGCCTAGTTTGATTACTGTAGAAGAGAAATAAATGAGAGCCTTTTTTCAGAAGTTTTAATGAGAGCCTCTTTGGAAAATGCTCTGCAATACAGTATCACGAATGTAAAAGAATGAAAATGGGAGTGTGAAGTGATAGTATGTGGGAGAAGCAGTTTCAGAAAATGCAGATTTTTAACTTTTAATTTTTTTTGCAGTAATTGAAACAAATGAGACACAGATTTCTATACACTGAAGATGCCATCAAGTTTCATTTATATCCTACAAATAAATCTCCTGGTTTTCCTGTGCCATGCATCTAGTGGTGCTCTGAGAATGCTGGGGCACCAGTAAGAGCACTGATCCAAACCCCTACTGATACTGAAATCATGTTATATTTCCAACTTTCCACAAGTGCAAGCCCATCTTACTGAAAGTATTTCCTTATTTTCAGATCTTCAGTCATGATTATTCCTTAAATTCTGAATGAGCATGAGGTGGTTCAAGGCATCTTAAACTCTGGTTCAACAGTATTTATGACAAACATGTGATGTACCACCTCTTACCTTAAATCTCTCAATTTCCACTGCAACATGTTCTAGTTTTTGCCTCACTGTCTCCATGTGACTATAAAATACAACCTACTTTTCTGCCCACAACAGTTCTTACCAAAACCATCAACCTGTCCCCCTACAGACAATAAGAAAAGCAGAGCTGACTTAAGCAGGAGATGTGGGACACAGAACTGGACTGCGCAATCTAGATCTCAGTCACAGACATGTGAAAAGCTATGTCCAATAGCAACATCAGGGAGATGTGTGCATTCAATTCTTCGTGCTACAAGATTTGTCCTGCAGTCTCACGAAAATCATTTCTGCAAAAGCACATGAGGTATGTCCACATACCACAAAGGCTACAGAGCGTCCACAGCTGAGTAATGCCCATCCTTGACATATTCAAACTTGACTTGATCTGAGCAACCTGATTCGACTTCAAAGCTGGATCTAACTTCAAGTTGTCCCTGCTTTGAGAAGGAAATGTACAACTGCCAGGGGTACCTTCCAACCTAAATTACACTACGATTCTACATTGTCAAATAACTTTTTTCTGTTCCACTCCCAGTGGTGAGCTCTTTATTGATGCTGCGTGGACATTAATTTGCTGCAGGGTTCTCTTTTAGATGAAACCAACAAGCTCACAGGTGAAACCTGGGTGAAATGCTGAAGATAATTCACTCCAAAGACCTCTCTCTGTAGCCACCATGGATGAGGGCTTATCTGCCTCCATGGTGCACAAGTCCACCCTGTCACCACGCAGTAATTCTCAAACACACCCACATCAACTCCTACACACAACCAGGGCACATGGCATGCACCCCGCTCCATAAGGTCAAAAATGCCCACCATCTTATCAGGGAAGAGTATTTAATTGCTCATCTCACAGGAAAAAAAAAAGAAAAAAAGAAAAAAAACCTCCAACACATTCTTAACTGAAGTTGGCAGAAAAGACAAAGATAAGTTTTAACTTGCTGGAAATCTCAAACTCACTTATCTACAATCTTAAATTTGAGCTGCTAGTATGAATCAAAGTCCAAATTGCTCTGTCTTTCCTGCTACCTCTCTCTAAAATTAGGATAATAGCAGAGTTTGCAACACAGTTACTGTCGTTTCAAGACTTTTGCTCTGTGCCATCCTAGTGACCCTAACTTCATCTTTTTCAGTACTGCTTTCTAAAAAGGAAACACGTGTCACACCGTACTTAAGAACTACAGCAACTCATATTCAGCAAGAAACTTAAGTCCAGTTGCACTCTGAAATACAACCAAAGCACATATGCACATACAACCACCTCTTCACATAATATTTTTACTCATAAATTAAGTCCTGGAAACCCTGGTTAGAAGTGACCGTCAGTTTTGATCTCTAAACATAATATTATGAGATGCAACAAATCTGAAAACAGTCACAAAAACCATGCAAATTTGTGCACATAGGAATCTACACTTAAAACCAAAATATTAAATCTAAGCGATGGCACAATTTAAGCGCTGTATTTAAAATCAAGGAAAGATCAAATCTTTGTAAATACTTGAAAAAAATATGTAAACTTGCTGTAAAGAGATTTTTCCTACCTCTAGAAAGCAAGCTCTAACTCATCTGGGACTTAGTCAAGACAATAGGCCAAAATTCCTATTCTTATGAAATGAGTCACTTCAGATATTTGAGAGAGTAAAAAAGGTCAATCACTCAATTAACAGCACAGCAGCTTCTAACTGCAAAGAGACTTCAATGTAATACAGATGCAGAGGAAACAAGGACACTAACTGACAAATAACCCTTTATTCCAAGCTCTGCCATAAGGGGGAAAGTAGACCTAAATTGTATCACCTGAACAGAAAAAAAGACCACAGCTTGGGTTAGCAAGCTTCTCCTTTTGAATTTAGCAAGATATTAATATATTTAACATACCTGAATTTGGATACAGGCAGACATCATTTATTTCATGTTCTGGCTCCATTGAAGTAAATATCTTTCCCTGAAATTGTAGGAAGAAAATAAATCATGAAGAACTCCAAACAGTATAATTAAATTCAGTAAATCTAAACATTAATAAATAGCTACTATAGAAGCTAAAAAACATGATGGAATGAAGATGGAACAGCTTTTGCAGAACAATATTATTAAATATCTGAACATAACACAAGGAACTCCGTATTGTATTTTATCTCGGATTCAATCTCTTACAAGGAAGTGCAGCCTACTGGTTATCGAGGACACAGCAATGTACAGTGGCACCTCTGATTTCGCAGTTTACACTTCTATGTTAAAAATATATGTCAGATTTACTTTATTTTATGCAAAAGGGGGGCTGAGGTCCATAAGTTCCTGGCACATTGTCAGTGTAACCCTCACTTTATTCAGCTCTGAATGTAGTAGTTTTAAATCATTTTGCTTTGCAAAGTATGATTAGCTGAAAAAATTGATTAGGAGTGGAATTTGAATCTGGATCTTGGTTCTTCCACCCTGCTAATGTCTACATGAAATTAAATATAGCTCAGCACTTTGCTTATGATTTATAAACTCACTATTAAAGAGGTCTTGATATAAAATAAAAGTAGTAAGAGCATGCAGTGGTATCTAGCTTAGATCAGAATTGAAGTTATAAAGGTTACTTAAGAAAGAGGTAAAAGCAGGAAACAGCATTCTCAAATTAATAAGAACTGGAACAGAGTCTGAAAAACCCAGACAAAATACAGGTGCTCTTATAAGCCAACACACAAGACAGCCAGTAAAGGAAGAATCTCTAACAACTGGACCACATAATCTGAAGCATGAGACTACATGCCTACACAGTTCTAAATGAGGGACAGGAACAAGGAAAATTTTGATCCTGTTCCTCTTTTTTTCTTTCCCTGCAGCAATCCCACCTACCTTTCTGGGCCCTTCCTTTCCCTCCCAGTTACCCCACCCACCTCTGGTCTCTCCCTGATGATTAAGAAGAGTCCTCCTCCACCCCGGCCTCAGCAGACAAAAGCCTGGTGCTCCCCACCCCAAGGCACGTCTCAGCATGGGGCTATTCTGGTATCAAAGCCATATGCTCTCCACCCGCAGTCTGCCTCTGCACTTGGTTCCCAGCCAGAGATAGTCAGGAACCAGCATCTGGGAGAGGTGGAGCCAGCTGGAACATACTCTAGGAAAGAGTCCAAAGCTATCTTTGCCTTCCAGCGGTGAGAAACCCTCCCTTTTCCCACCAGAGGCCACCTGACAAACCTTACAGTGCTTCATTCTCAAGGAGGGAAATATACACACCTAGGAAAAATGGAGAGGGGCCACTGCAGATGTTTTAAATAATAACCAATAATTTATTTGCTCTTTCAAACAATAAAAATTAACTGCAGAGGAGTTTACAAAAAACTACTTGCGATCACAGAAAAAATAAAAGGCTGTTGAAAGTTCATAAAGCAGCACAACAATACTGAAGTGACTGCCTGAAATAATTAGAAAAAAAGCCTCTACTACAACCTCTTTATGTTTCACTGTAAAGTTAGAAAAGCAGAGATGGAGCATGTTTTTTAGAAGGAACACAATGACTACAGACAGCCCCTCAAACCAAAACAAGTTACAACAGTATTACTATGAATCTAGGGGGTAACGTATTTTGTTACCCCATAGATTCATAGCAAGCTTCACTGACAGAAAGATAACAAATAGGACAGCATGATGTAATGAAAAAAAGTGCCATGAAAATTAGAGATTTCAATTTCACTTAGAGGTGCAAAAGGCATGGATAGAGACATTGCCCATTGCAACATAATCCACTAATACAGTGTAAGACACATTGTTATTTGGCTCTACGCATAGCATCTGCTTCAGTATCCAAATATGTTCCTGTGAAAATAAGCAGCACCTGATTTTAGCAGGTCCTTAACTAACTGATCTACCTTTGAAATTAACTCTACTTTGAGCAGGGAATTGGAATGAACATGTTTTTTCTGGTGAAAAAGGTAACTGCATGTATTCAAGAACACTGTGAGAAATACACAAACCAAGGTAATATCGAAGATACTACTTTTTATGTTTAAATCCTTCTCCTGAAAGAAGCCTCTTGGCCAGACATGTACAAACAGTTAAAAAACCCCCTAAGACTATATCTTTATACCTGACAGAGTGTTGAATAACTTCCCAGATGTTGATTTAGTCAGACAGGACAAAATGCTGTGTAAATTAAGAGACATTAAAACCTCATCTTCCTACACTGAATTTCAGCTTAATTAATCAAGCTGCACAAACCTCCCCCCCCAAAAACAACAAAAGAAAAAAAACCCCAACCCAAATAAAGTAAAAATTAAAAAATCCAAATGCAGCAACATAAAACTACTTACTGTATCTTTGTTCCACATTTTTATTATTCGAGAATCCGCAGAGATAATTAAATCCAACTGATGCTGAAACTGAATTGATTTAATAGGCAGGCCATAGTGGTGATCTTTGACTATTAATGGATTACTAGATCGGAGATCATATAATAGAACCTTGAAGAATAAGAGGCAGATTAAATTTATAACATTGTAAGATCATGAGGAAGTCAAGCCCATCAGATCTTCACTAAATTTTTAACTAAACTTGAGATTTTACTTAAATACATAGGTAGGATTTACATAAAAGAAATAATTTTAAATTCTGAAAACAACTTATTAAGTTAGCCCAGTTTATTCTAGCCATGTATTTTAACATCAGCATGCTTCCGTCTAGAAAAATTAACAAATTTAAGACCTAACCATCTTTCTAAAGACTTTTTAATTTCTATTGAAAAAAATGAACCTTTTTTTTGTTTCAATACTCGTAGTGTTTCATAACTAGTAACATTTCACTTTCAGATTCTTGTGTTGTTCTTTCACGATTTAAATTTTCACACTCCCTTCCAGATTCAGTGAGTATAACATTCCCTCAATGAAACACCACAGAGTGTAAGTGTTTATGCTAAGGAAAGTAGAGAGTACAGGCCCTATCTTCCAGAAACCTGCATTTTTATTTCCAAAATTTCCTATGGAACTTGAGAAAGACCTTAAATCTTTCATATGTAAAGTGCAAATATCAATAATTTTGGGGAAAAATAATATTCTCAGTTTATTTAATCAGAAACAGAGTCTAGAAATCAATTTTTCTGACTTGTACACTAGCATAGCAAATACAATTTTCACACACATATCTGCTCTTGAAGAAGCTACAGTTTTCTAAACCCATGAAAATACTGACGAAGGCAGGAAACAATCCCCACGCTTCCCTTTACAAATATGATGGCAACAATAAATGAATTTAAATGATTTTTCATATCAAGACAAGACAGTAAAAATAACAGCTGAAAGACAATAATTTCTGTTTTGTTTAACCACCATCAAGATAAGGGAGAGCACCTACACTGCACTGAGATGGTACTGATAGACCCAGAAAGCAGCAACTTCCTCACACACTTGACTCAAGTCTTAAGAAAACTGCAAATTATATAGTATGTATGTTATGATGATTTTAAGTGGTACCTACAATTCTGAAGAGCACAAGCATCTAACAAAATTCAATTGCAGTTTGACTATTACTACTCTATATATGTAATTTATAGTCTTATAAATACTTGCAGTAATAGATATATACTGCACTCAGTGTATGATAGACTTGGATTGGGAATTGCAGGAGCAGGATCTCCTAAGAACTGTGGTAAATGAAGTCAAATCTACCTGCCCAGTAGATGTTCCAACAGCCATATTCAGAGCTCCATCAAATTTCAGTGCTGAAATGGACGGCAAACCTTCTATCCTGCAAAGCACAATGCTTATAGTAAGGCACTCTTTCAAAAAAGTCTGCAAATAATTTTTTTAATGTTAAAAATAGCTACATTATTATTGTAGAATAATTTACAGGTATCACTGAGAAATACTACTTCAAAAAGCTGTGCTGTTTACATTTCCAACTTGTATTTGTATAGAGAAATAGCCACTACTACTCAGATCAATGTCTAAGAGAACTCCTTTATGATTAAGAAAATCCATTCTTCTCACTAGCAATGACAAGAGAAGAGAATGGGCGGGTCATTTTAAAGCAAAGTGGGATTTATTTCTAAAAGCAAAACTTCTGAAAAACCCAGAACAACACACTTTGAAAAGGTGGCCTTTACTCACTCTGTGTCTGCTGTCACACTGCTTAATGCACAGTCCAACAGCCCAACTCGATTTCTAGTTCTTGGATCCCAGCATTCCACTTTACCCTAAACAATTTAGAAAATATGGTTCAAGCTTATGCAGCAGATGCCTGGCATTCTGAAAATGTTTAAATAAAATTATGAATTATCCAATCTAATGAGTAATTAACAAAATTTCCTAGGTTGATATGAGTTGTTCTAATAATGACATACAGGCTGCACACATTTCATTTCTAGTTTCTTTAATGCAATCTGAATCAAAATCACTAATTTTCTTAAGATTAATAGGGTACACATGCCAGCTAATTTCTACAGATGGCTGCACTGCAAAACAAGAGAACATTATTTTCGCTCCCATCTGCAAAATCTCAAATACTCAGCAACAAAGTAACTCAGATATTTTATCTGCACTACGCTCTAAAAAGTCATCTTTAACATATCTATACCTAACATAACAAATGAGACCGATTAAATTAATTAGATTAATGATTTCTTCTTATCCTCCTGCAAATTAATATAAAAATGAAACAAACACTATTGCCCTTTTCATAAAAGGAATGCAAACATTTACCTCAGCCGTCCCCATAGCAAACAAGAAGTGTACAGGATTTATGTCACAGACATTACTCTCTCTACAACAGAAAAAAGAGCAATTTTAATGACCTCAGAACAATTTATGAACAACTAATAAGATTTCTGTAATCTTGTACACTATTGCTTAGCCTGGAAAAGCAAAAGTTGGAGGGAGGGACAGATGGCCACATAACAACAGCTTCCCATACTTAAGGGGAGCTTACTAACAATCTGGAGCCAGAGACAGTGCTGATTACTCGAAACAGGTAAGGGTCCAACTGGAGGTAAGGATAATATTTTTATGCTATAAGGATAATTAAGAACTGGAATGTGTTAGTCATAAAGGCCAGGAAATTTCCACCTTTGGAGTTTTCAAGACCCCCCTGAGAAAATTCATCTGAATTCCTATGACCATGCCCTGAGCAGGAGCCTGGGCTCTGAGGCTTCCTCCAGCCTGAACAATCCTGCATTCTTCTGCCCATACCCACCACCTACCACCAAGCCCTGCCATATCACTCTGCTCCACTGTATTCTTAAACAACTCAATAGGACATGAAGAAATAGCCTCAAGGTATGCTAGGGGAGGTTTAAACTGGACACTAGGAAAAATTTCTTCACTGGAGGGGTTGCCAAGCATTGGAACAGGCTGCCCAGGGAAGTGGTTCAACCACCATCCCTGAAGGTATTTAAAAGACATGCAGATGTGGCATGTGGGGACATGGTTTAGTGGTGGACTTGGCAGTGCTGGGTTAATAGTTGGGCTTGATGATCTTAGAGGTCTTTTACAACCTAAATGATTTTCTGATTCTAATTATGTAAGAAGATCTTTATGATGACTTATGTTCTAAAGCTTACATCTCCAACATGTTCTGTGTGACCACTGGTCTCCTTTCTCTCACCCAAGTATCCTGTTTCTCACAGGGCACCCAAGAGCCCTGTATTTCAACAACAATTCTTCCAAAGTACAAATATTTATCTCTACACCACTTATCCCAGCGCTTTCCAACTTATTCCATTCAAAGGTCTCTACCTCTGATTCTGTAACTCATCCAACTCCCTTGCCTCAAAATCTTCTCAAAACTTAAGTCTCATCTCTCTAATCCAGATGTTACACTACACCCTTACCTCTCCCATTCTAGGATTTCCCCTTTTTTTCCCTCCTGTTGCTCAGTTTTTTTATTTTGCCTTCCCAAATACTCCTTCATCCATTAAGCTATCCTGCCCACTGCACACCAGCTGTTGCCCACCAACAAGCCACTCTATCTAGTGAAGTCTGTTCTTCTCATCTGCCTCTCCCCACATGAAAAAAGCTCAGTTCCTACTCTGGTAGGGTTTTCAAAAGAATCAGACATGCTGGAGATATAAAAATTCTCTTTGGGCTACTTCAAGAGCAGAAGGACAAAGACATGTCTGGGAAAGTACATACCCTGTGGGTAGATCTCTATATGATGGCTAAATTGAGTAATAATGGCAAAGTTTTAATGAAATGCTCTTAAGATCAAGTTATATAATACCTTTTTAGTCCATATTAAGCAATTTTAAAACATCCACAAAAGAAAATTCAATTAAACATAAAAACTAGAACAAAAAAAAACCAGAACATAAAATGAAATGAGACTCAGACTCAGCATATGTTCCTTTTCAGCTTTGCAAAGAGTTTGGGCAGCGTTCAAAGACAGTACTGGTGCTGAGCATGCTAGGAGTCTGCTTCCACCTGGTGGAAAGAAGACAGAGGTCATGCACCACACATAACTTACGAAGCTTCCGTTTGCAGGGAGTTCAGAAATCTTCCTTGGTCCAGATTTAGCCTGTATACTTCAGAACTACAAAAGAAAAACCCAAAATTACTCTTTGTCTCTTACAAATAATGAAAAACACTGCTGTAAGTTCAGAGGCATTGTACAGATTCTTATTCGCAGCCTAATTTCGCCAGATATACAATTTTCAGAATTCATAATCTACAAGACAAACCTATACTTCAGTATTCAAAATACAGAGGAAAATGTGCGTGTTCACCATTTATTTATTACACTTCAATATCCTGCCAATTTCTATTTTTCCAGGGAAAGGATACATTAACTCATTTCTCAAGATCTTTTTAATTTCCTGTGATTTAAGTTACACCTTGAATTTCTACTTGTTTGAAACCCTAGTGATCTAATTTTATTTTTACTGTGTCTTTTCAGAGACCCAATTATGTGATTTACTTTACAGCAATAGAACACCAAGCAGGACAGGAAAAGTTATTTAATTTTCCTTACTTAAATGCTAAACACTTTTTAAAACAGTACACTGACCTGCAGTTTTTAATACACATTTGCAAACACATGATGTACACGGTTTAAGAATCAAAGAAAAAAAGGCTTAAAAACAGCATGGGAAACTGAATTAATTTTAATCTTCCCACATTTTCCACTCTTCACAGTCTCCATTATAAATTTGGAAGGAACTGCCACCTTCTCCACTTCTTTAGTATTTTACTGTTCATTTTATTATTGGAAAACATTGCTAACAGAACTGAAACAAAATATTCCACTTAATACCTTGCTCCTACGAAATACAGGTCACATGATGGATAGTGGTAAGAGAAATCTCTACCAAATTTTGGTATTCTTGTCCTGTAGTAATGGCCATGTTGTGAATGAAACTCCACAAATCTGCCACACTGCAAGAAGACAATCTGAAAATAAAATAGAAAGCACTGAAACATACAGAAACAGACAAGGATCTCCCCAACCTGTCTTACAGCGCAAACTTCAGTGATTTTTTTTTTTTCAAACTCACACAGGCTTATCACAACTTATTCAAACAATTTCTACTAAAATGATAGGATCAACTAGTGCTTCACCATTCTCACCAGCCACAGCAAAGAGTTTTGTTAATACACATTATATGAATATTCATAAGAGTAGATGTGACATCCTGAAAGTGAGTCTGCAGTCAGAAGCAGCACAGTTATTTCGTGTTCTGCTGCACTAAAACTAACACCTCTACTTCCTTCAAGACACTACAGTTAGTAATTTCTTCCAGGTACAAAGCTGTGCAGACACCAGTATGTCCACATGTACTAAGCACATGAACTACACATTTTGATGCATAGCAGAGTTCCAATAAGCAACACCAATGATCTTTCTGCATTTTTGTTCTTTGCCAACTAAATAAGAACACTGTTTCTTTCTGAAACTTAGACAAACATTTCAGTCCTGGAAAAACCTACAGGGAGGCATTACTAAAGAGCTCAATCTATCTCAGTAAATAAAATAGGCCAGGACCTGCTGTCACACTCCTGATGGCAGGTTAGCATGGCACATACCCACAGGAAGGGATTCTTCCCACCCCAGACACAGTTTCACACACATCACCTGTTGCACTCATGCTGCACCTCAAATCATGGCCAGGCACCAGGCAATGGAGGAGCAGCTGGCCTGGCCCAAACTCATGCCATGAATGATAATCACAGCCAAACTCTGAGCATCCTCCCTATTTAGCTTAGATTAGAACAGTGCTAGTTTAGTTCAGCCTGTGTAGTACATGCATCTTCTAAAAATGAAGGTCTACAATTTTCTACTGCTGAATTACATTGTTAGCAATGCAAATGAGGATGAGAAACTCAGGGAAGGTGAGGTACAAAAGTTACTTTAAATCTGTCATCTTTATTTATAAATCTATATATTCTTCCCTTAAGAGACATGGAGAAAATACTGACCTGAGCTGGCACTTCATGCTTATTTATCCTTAAGTCCTTGTGTACTTCTGGTATCAGAAACCCTAGTGTTTCAACTTTTATTCATGGACTTACTCCTCTCAGTCCAAGACTAAGCAGAGTATCGTCTTTCAGAATTCTAACTACAATTTCATACAATGTTACAGAGATACAGTTGCACAGCTAATGTTACACAATGGCCTTGTTCATATACAGCCCACTTTATTCTTTGCGTTCCTAATGCCTTTCTGCTTTTACCTGAGAGTTTTAAACAAGCAAAGTTCTTTAGTTATGTTTGAAACAATGCCCAGATCAAATAGTTTCTCTATTGTCATTGCAGAAGAAGAAACGTCTGCATTTTCATGCAGTACAGAAGATACATAAGCTATAAGAACACAAAATTAAACCATATTTAATTTAAACATATCGGTATCACATATTCTTAGTTCACTACCAGTAAGTCATCAAATCCTGTTACAAGGGAGAGAGAAGATGCAGTTCAATAGGAAAAGTGAATTTTCTTCTCACCCACTTTGCCTCCAAAAAGATTTTAGGAAGGTTTTTACAGCTGCCAAAAGAATCCAAATATTCTCCTAATAACTGTCTTACCGCTAATAGTTTTCTATTTAAATATGAATTTCTATAATATCAGACTTGAATATATTCATGTCCTCTTTCATAAGTAGTGGATACAGCTCACTGTAAATCATGTTTGTCTTTTTTTCTTACTACATTAATTTTGGTCACTAGCAGAAAACTACAACCTGAGGGTAGCAAAAGCACTGGCACTGGTGTGTGGCAAAAATACTATGTGGAAGTACAGGTCTTCTGGCAGAAGGCTGTGGGGAAAAAAGATATCACTCTCTCTCAAGTGTAAAACTTAGTCCAAGCCTAAGACTTTTAAGTCTTATCCTTAGAAAGCACAGAAATGTAACTGGCCTTATGGGTACTAATCTGTATGAAGGAAAATGGGTGCTCTCGCTGTGAAAATGCAGATAAGCCTCAAAGCAACCTTACAGGGGTGGCAGGAACAGATCTGGAGAGATAACATTTTTCCTGGCTATGAAAGGATGCTGAGAGCGTCAAGAGGGCTACCAAGACTGACAAGGGACAGAATACAGGGAGTACAAAAAAAATCCCTCTTTGCAGAAGGAACAGCAAAACTTTAAGATTTTCCTGGGCAGGTTTGACAGGAACTAGAAATTCTTTATGACAAGGTAGTGCAGCATTGCAATGACTTATTCAGTACATTTCTGGAACCACCACACTTGCAGATTTTGACAGAACTGTTCAAGCATTAAAATGATATCTTAAGGTCCCATTCCAATCAACACTTCTATGATTCTAAGAATTTCAAGTGTAATTTCTCAAATATTGTTCCCTCTTTATAACATGCCCACAACATTGAAGTTTAGTTTTCTTTCTAATGATTTGTTAAGTTTTAGTAAAATAAACTGAAAACATAAGGATTGTATGAAGCTGAAAAAGTAGGGCTTCAGTTTTAGTTATAGTACCCACTTCAGCTGAAAACACACATGCCTTTCTGTTCATAACCTGTCAGAAACATATTTGGGAACACAGCATGTTCCTCAGTCTCCCAAGTAACTATTTGGTATGTACAGCCAGAAATATTTTCCCACAGACAGACAAGTGGGAAGCTACTGTAAAGTATCAATGATTACCTTCTGCTACTTGAATTCATGCACTTCCTTGGAAACCTCACAGGAAAAACGTAAAAAAGATGTAAGGCTAGATGATCATGTCTCTGATCAAACAGCAGTGTTTATTAAACAAACCTGTACCTGAAATAGCAAGGTCTCTTAACAGAAAATAAAGTGTAAAATAAACACTCAGGTGATTCCTTCAGGTACAGCACTTAATTTAAAAATAAATAAAATTTAAAATAAGACTGAAAAAAAAAAAGACATTACTTCTCTCCACAATTTTTGCCTCATTCATATGCTCATAATCATCATGTCTACAACAACACAGACAAACCAGGCTGTTAACTTACCCACACCTATCCCACCTTTCAAAAACTGTCTAGGCGTGCATCACTTGTCACAAGTGATTGTGACTAAATGTTAGCCCAGAAAGAATAGTTAATTCCATTTTTCACATTATTTTGCTTGCAAGATAGATCACTATTTGAAGTTTTTCTCTCCAACAGACAAAAGACTTTACAAGTGGTAAAGCAAATTATAGTACAAAGACATGAGGAAAACAAACAAAATTTTAAAGGTACAAAAAATGTTTATCTTGTTTGCTGTTTTTAAAAAACCATTTTTGTTCCAAAAGTTGTGTTGACTGCCTTTACTAGATATGAAAATGCATTTTAATATACATACTAAACCATTTTTTCATTTATACACTGAAAACATTAAACATACCTTTGAGTAATCATCTGATAAAATCTCAAACGTAACCACTAGAGGAGAGAGCAAGAGAATTTTGAGTCAACTAAGCAAGCAAACTTATTTGCAAACATTGGCATAATCCTGAAAACATTTACACTCATGCTAATCTTTAGTCATGTAAGTATTCCCCACAGGTGCAAATGCATAATGCAGGCATTAATCTTTAGTAGGATCTCTAATTACATAACTTCATTTGCAATGCAGTAAGTATTCTAAAACTTTAGAAACATATGAAGCATTCTGTAACCTTTTTATTGTTCTTGTATACTTGACACATTCCTCAACACAAGGCTCAGCCATGTATTTTATTGGTGTGGGAAGGTCTAATCAAATGGTTTTCAGTACGTGTATGATCCATGGAGCTTTGGTAATCCATGAAAGATAATAAAAAATTACATGAGTTTGGACATACATGCATAAACTTGCACATACAGTCCTTCCAAGGGGTCAGCACTTCCACAAAAGAAGTTATAAGGCTCAAAAAAAAAATCACAAATGTGAAAGCTACTACCCACGCTCAACACTAACATACTGAACTTTGCTAAGTTTTAAATGAGCTCAGTTGGGAACACGAGGGAGGCTGCTTCAGCTAAATTGGTTCTATTTAAATGAGATAACTCATTTAAAGTTACCTGAAGTGACTCTATGCTATACTACAAATTAAACATACTTCTGCAGTCTACTAAGATGCCAGTTCAAAAAAATTTACTTTAAGCTCTAATTACCAGCAAGCATTTATGATTACAATGACTTCTACTCTTTTAAAGAGGGTTTCAGTCTTGCCATACTCTCCCCAGCCTCTCTGAAACCCTGCCTAACAGTGCTCCTTCACCCTATATGACTCCTTGTAGTCCTGAGGCAGAGAGCAAAGAAACACCCCCATGCTCTTACTACAGTTTTTATTTTTCATATCACTTTCACATACACCAAAGTTAGACCAGTTCAATTCTTCTGTAATGAATGTGCTCATCTTCTCATTGTTTTGGTCACCCCTGTATCCCAGCTTTCAGTCATCAGCCTTCTGATGTCCCAGTCTTCAAACAAAAAAACCCAAAATAACAACCCTCCCACCCCCTCCCCACCAAAAAAACCCCATAACAAACAAAATAACTCCGTAATTCCTCAAATTTAAGCACCCTAAAAGCTCAGAGCTGTGGCAGCTCCTCCCCTGCTCTGCCAGCCGATTCTCCCTTTACCATTGTCTAGATGGCTCCTTGTTTTCCTCACCACAGTTGTTCTCCCACCAAATCAGTAGCAAACAAGGTGTAATTAGGGCCTTGGCCATGCTACCATCAACCCCTAAGTACCTCGTTTCCAGAAAACAAACAGAAAACCAAACCAGCAAACAAACAAACCAACACCCCCTCAGGAAATTCTCTTTATCCTGTAACTCACCTGCTGAGCTTGGGCTCCAGAGAGAAAACAGAGCAATCACAGTGCATTCTACCTTACTGTTTCACAGAACAGGTAAGAAGGGAGATCTTGCTACCACCCAGTCATTCTACCTTTGTCACGTTCACCCAAGAGAACACAGATTTCAGCCACATTCACCCTCTGAGCAGCACACTTTCTGGCTCAAGGTAAATCTTACATCCCTCACACCACTCCAAGCGAGAAAAGAACTTTAAAAGTGAAATAAAAGGGGAAAATACAGAGATCAAGACTAGATGGTTTCACTCTAGATTCTTGTGTTCCCCTGAAGTACATTCTGTCCCCTCAGCACAGGGAGCAGAATTTTTGCTTGAGTCCAACCTGAATTATAATATGAAAGACATCTTGTGCTAACAGCCATAGCTTATACTAACCTTCGGAATCTAAGCATCTTTCAAATTTCTGGGATAACTGATAGGTATCAAAACAGCGGACCCTGGGCTTGTAAGTTCCTGAAAGAATAATTTGATGTTTAATTAAATAAATAAAAAAGTTAAACAAAAAGATAACAGAAAAGCATTTTTCAAAAGTATCATGTTTTACATATACAGAGTTTACTGTGTTTCTGCTATAAGTCTTCTGACCTGTGACTGGAAAAACACGCCTCTTAGTAACACAACCTTACAGCCTGGTTTCTGTAAGCACCCTGCTTGTATGCAGGTTCTCCTAATTACCACATACATCCTGCAGAATTTAGTAACACCTTCCAGTAAAACAGTAAAATTTTAGCCAGTAAACATGAAAGACCAAGGCTCCTCATGCTATTAACACCTACTAAAGTATTCATGTTTGGATCCCATTTTGACAGTTACAAAACGCAGCATTGTCCTCCACTCTATAAAACAATACTCAAACAATGATGTTCAGAAGTTCTTTGAAGTAAATTTACATACATGCAATAAAAGTAATTCAGAACTTAGTATTTAACTGTATTTAGATGGATTTGTTTTATTGATTTTTTATTTGTATTATAAACCCTGGCGGCATGGGGGTTGGACTAGCTGATCTTCAAAGGTCGCTTCCAACCCAAAGCATTCTATGATTCCAAGAATGTCTGTATTCTAAACAGAAGTGTTCCACAGCACCACTACCAAGACAGCCACTCTATCATATTAAGAGTAAGCTTTAAGGGACTATGTTCAGTGCAACATTTAAAAATGAACTCTTACCAATTCTACCTGAAATACTAGGTCACTCTGCACTCAAGATTTTCTAGGACTTTTGGCCTCTGTTAGAGAGACACTTTGTTAACTCACCAACTGCCATAATATACTGTCCATCTCTTGATACCTTAATCTTTGTGCTAACCGTGGGCATTTCAAAGTCTTGAATAAGTTCAATTCTTCTACGGATATCTGTAAAGAAAAAAATTGTAGAGTTGGCACAATTCTATCAGTCCAAAAAGCTGTAATGGTATCCTAAGGAAGCATGTTGAGTTAATTGGGTATAGGGAATATCTTTTAAAGATACTTTAAGTATAACTAACACATTATAAGCAGATTAACACAGCCTGCTAACCCTGAGAAGCAGGCTACCTCTGTGCAAGGTAAATCAGTAGTCTAACATAACTATGTAACAAATTATTATACAATGCAGTAGGAAATACTCATGGCACACTTACACAATTAAGGCCTTGTATAAGGTATTCCATCCTCCATTAACTCTACGCATTTTTTCTTGGTTAAGTTTCTTGTGTAACACTTCCTATGATTCCAAATAGCTGTTTTTACTTTGTGTAACAAGTTTAGGCCGAAATGATGTGGTCCTGCTCTCTACGATTAGCACAGCATCACAGAGGAGTTTATAGTCTGACTAACGTAAGGGACAACATGAAATTCATCTATCATGTTTCTGTTACAACCCAAAACCCAAATATTTAATGTCTGAAATTTAAAACACCACTGGTAGTACTCTGTTCAGGTGAAGCTATACAAGAAGTTGAAATATTTGTAGTTTAATTCTGTACTTTTTAAATTATGACCTAGGGATAACTTCCGTGTATCAGCCAGTGAGGAGTCTCCTCTGGACCTGCATGTTGTGTTTGTGGAATAGTCGAGTATTGCTGAGCACCCTGTGAGGGGAACACTCACCCACATCTTTCTTCTGTAAAGCTCTTTTCTTCCTGTCAGAGAGCCACTGCAAGCAAAGGTATACATCAGTCTTGAGCTCATTATTCATACAGGAACCCGAGAATCACTTAAAATTTATCTAGGCATTTCAAGTACAAGGCATTTAAGCGGCTATTTCTTTTTTTTTTTTTTCTTGATTATTTTACCATTTCCATTCCGTAGATAAGTTTAACCATTCCACACCAAGAAAACTTACAAGATCGTGTTGCTTACAGGTCTGTGGACCAGCACCCCTACAGTCAGAGGCTCACGCATTCAAACTGCATATCTGGTTTAAATAACACTCAGAGCTGTTTCTCGGTAACGATCCCAACACAAGCGCACGTGGACCGGGGCAGCTCAGCCAGCCCGGGCCGGGGCTCGGCCCCAGCGCCGGCACCGGCACTGCGCGGGTCCAGCTCCCGCCGCGGGATCCGGGCCGGGCCGGGTTGGGCCGGGCCGGGCGCGTTCCCCCCGCCGCCCTCACCTCCGGGAGGCTCCTGCCGGCGCTCAGGCTGTAGATCTTGACCTCGTTGAGGCTGGAGACCTGCATGGCCGCAGCTGCGCCCGCCTCTTCCGGACAGAGGGGAAGCGGAAGGCGAGGCGCTTCCGTCAGCTCGGCCTCGGCCGGCGGCGAGCGGGGCCCGGCGGGGCGGGCGGCCCGGGACCGCGGCTCTGCCCCTGCCTCACACGGGGGAGAACGGGGGAAGCACAGCAAACCAGGGACAGCGAGGTCCGCCGGCTCCGCAGCTCACAGCGAAGCAGCTCCGCTACTGCCTCCCTGTGCGCTGCCCACGGTCCCCGAGCCCCGGAGCGCGGCGCTGCAGGAGTGGGGATGTGGGGAGAGGGCAGGAGCCGGGGCAGCCGTGTCCCTCTCCGCCGGGCCCGTCCTGTGTCCGGACACAAAGAGCGCTGTCTGTCTGTCGGGAGTGTCCATCGGGCAAGCTGTGGTGTCATTCTGGATCGTCTTCGTGAACTCAGGAAGGCAGGAATTGTTCTGGCAGCCTTGGTGGAGGGAGGTTAATTTTCTCACCCTGTGGCAAACCTGGTCCATTAGCCGTGGAAAACAGCGAGTCCAGGATTTGCTGATCAGAACCTTGCCAGCAACCATAAAAAGACATATTTTTATTGCTTTGTAGCATCGCTATTGAAAGAAAATAAAACAAACCAACATTCAAAATTCCAACCATTCCTCTTCCAATTTACAGGACAAAAACCAAGTACTGAAATAATGTATATCCAGTCTATTCGCATCTTGAAGAAACAATGAAAATAGCAACTAAATTCTTAACTTATCTTGTGCATGACTGGCACAAGATGCAAACTGAAGCTGTTTCAAATAAGTCTTATACATGGTGTTCCCTGGATGATGTTTCACAACAATGATGATACCAATATAATGACTTGAAAGATCTCTATTCTAGGTTGTATTAGAGGATGTTACAGCTGAGATTCCTGGGAGATGAGCACACCTAAATACAGGTACCTGTGGGTTTAAGCTAGGTGTTTAAGCTCCCGTTTCAGAGAGCTAAAGCTTTACTTACTTAAATGTAGGTTGTCTAGTGGCATTTGAGATGCCGTATGGTATCCAGGGCACCTAGATGGGGCTGACACAAGACCTATGGAAAATCCATACCCTTCTGCAGTGTAATCTGGAGGCCAGGCAGGATGTGCAGGGACATCTCTGGTGGCACGAGAAGCTCAGGCAGCTGTATCTCATCCCTGGTAAATGCAGTTAATGAAGCATGAGGAGTGTGGTGCAGCAGCCACTGGGTGTCTTCCGTGGAGTGAGTTTGATCAGGTTCCACAGTACAATTAGAGCACCATGAGCTGTTAATAGACATTTAAAGCTAAACTGCTGAGTTCACTTATCCACTGTTCAGCATATCATAAGGAATCCCAGACATTCACAGGGGGTTGGTTGATGTTACTTGGGATGTGCAGAAGGCCTGTGTTATCCTAGAACTGCAGCTTGAAGGCCCAACAGGATATTCCAGGGCACCTCAAAAGGCATTCAGCAGCATCAGAGGTCTGAACCTACAAAGAATTCCTGGCGGTGTAGAACACTGGAGATAGCTGCTTTCCTGCTAGTGTCAATGTCGTAATTGTAGGTAATTAATTTTGGTTAACTGTTTGAGAAAGTTGTCTTGGGAGATACTCCAAGTAGGATATTTCAATACTCTTGACGATTGTTTGGAGGCAGTTTTGCTCCCTCGGTGTGGCATGTGAAGAAGTACTCCTAAATACTGAGAGGCAAAGCCACAGAAAAGTTCATTGCTCTGATGGATCAAAGGGAGCATAAAGACACGTGATGATCATGAGGGAATTAGACAGCTCTGAGATCACATGGCACCACATGCAGGGCCAGCCAGGGAAATGAGCTGGCAGAGCTGTGTTACCACCAGACTGCAGCGCGCTCCTTGTCCCACAGCATGTGCTGCCTGCTCCTTCCCCTTCACCTTCACCACTGCCTCATCCAGCCTAAAAATATGTAATGGGGTAAAAAGAAAAAAAGATTAAAAAGTCACAGTAAACGCACAAAATATGATAATGGAAACATCCAGCAGGACATTGCTTAGACACTAACATCATGTTTTCTTGGTAATTTTCTTTTAAAACAATAAGTAGCATGACATTTTTCACTTTAATAACAGTAAAAAAGCCGCATGAAAAAAAGAAAAATGGCATTCCTGCTATAAAAATGTTCAGGAATGAAGTAGTGTATATTGTAGAATCCAGGAATCCAACAACCCTACAGCTTGGATTTTACCTTTTTTGTTATAACATCCATGTGTACAGAAAAAAAATTCCTGAAATCTAGCACCACTGCAGCAAGAAACTTATCTGTTGACACTAGTTTCAAGTTACATGGTTCTAAATTTAAGGAGATTATGAGAATGTAACATTTCTAAAATTAATCATGCAAAGCATTTCTACAGCTTGAGACTGCAGCAAGGATCCAATGAAAACCGTACTTGGTTTGAGATGGGAAAGAACTGCCTTTTCTAGGTGATCAGATCTACTGTACCTTTCAGACCTGTAAGCTGTGGGTAAATATATATGATGTAGATACTTGAACATCAGTTAAGTATCTTTTCATTATTAAAATGTATAGTCTAAAGAAACAAACAAAAAAGAAGCATTAGACAATAATCACTTCTTCTGTGAATGCCATCTCACACATCAACATGTCCATTTTTTTCCATAACTTCCGGAAAACCCTTTGTTGTGCCCTAGGGGACACTATGATTGAAAAGAATTAGAATCATAGCATTTGTGAGAACTGAATGTTTAATTAGCCCAGAAAGGGAAAAAAAAACCCAAAAAGCAAGCAAAAAGCCCCCACAAAATGGTTATTTCAGCTACAGATCTTCTCTGTGTCTTTTTCTAGTATGCTTTCAGTAAAGACTCTCCTCCTCCACACATGTATTGCTTTTTAATATATCACTAAAAATGTTAAAGAGGAGCAGAGGAAGATGAATCCTTGGCTGATCTAAAGAATCTATGAATTTAGAGCCTAAGACCTTGACCTATACATTAGCTACCTAAAGCATGTTTTACATAGCATCATTCAGGATGCCTTGCATCAGCTGCTTCTTTCTAGTGCTGAAGATACTTAAATCTTTTAGGGGTCTTCATTTAAGGTTCTTGGAAGTGTCAAGAGCTCTGCTTCTGTGCATGACTGGACCTGCCTGGCCCCAGCATCTCAAACCCTCTTGGTTTACTACAGGTCACATGGAAAACCAAGAGCATCCTTCTGTTTAATTTCTTGTGGGGGCTTAATTTATCTTTGTTACAGAGAAACATGAGTTAAACACCATCTTTTGAAAGAAATAAGCCCCCAGTAATAGCAGAGATTGCCTAAGTGCTGTATGACAGCACAGGAATTAGACCACTCAACTGGAGGATGAGAACTGGATAACCCCAGTGAGGAGCTCGACTCCCTCTTGCACAGATGCCTCTCTGAGGCAGGTACAAAGTGTTTAGACACTTAGAAACGCCTGGAGAACATCACTGCACACAACCTATGGAATACTCCCAATGTCTTAACCAAGCTTAAGGCAATGTAAGACAAGCTCAAGATTTGCTCAGGACTAAAAGCCACAGCTACATACGAAGGAAGAAGCATCACCAGGAACGTAAGCATCACTATCGTGCAGACTTCTGCACCACATATTTGTTAAATAAAGCACCCAGGGAAGTTCCGGAAACAAGAGTTTCCTAGAAGTTTCATTAATTATTCCAAAACCTTCAGACTTGCTAAAGGTAGTCACCGTTTAATAAAAGCAAATGGCCTCTGCATTAATTGCGCCAGTTTAAAAGACAGCAAAAAGATGCAAAGCTGCTGTACTCAGAGCTGTGACAGCGCTTTTACGGCACCAGGCGCAGCAGCCCCCCGTGCTCCGGGAGGGAGCCCTGACGCCCTCGCACCCACCCGTGGGCGCGGCGGCCGCCCCGCGCCCCGCTGCGCTCCGCTCCGCCCCGACCCTGCCCGGCCGCCGCTCCGGGCACGTCCGCGCCGGGAGCCGCCGGGAGCCGCCGGCCTGGGAGCGGCGTCCGCAGGTACGGCAGGGGCTGCTGAGGCAGCGGGCAGGAGAAGGAGCGGGCAGGGGAGGCAGCGGACCGGAGAGGCAGCGGGCAGGAGAGGCAGCGGGCAGGTAAAGCAGCGGGCAGGAGAAGCAGCGGGCAGGAGAAGCAGCTGGCAGGTAAAGCAGCGCGCAGTGCCCCGCGGGGCCCCGGCAGCCCCCACAGCCGTGCTGGCAGCGCTCCGGCACGGCGGGGCCCGGCGCGGGTGCCGCGGGGCGAGTGCGA
>VXBT01009062.1:485314-520833 GCA_013400235.1 Oriolus oriolus
GGGGCGAGTGCCACACCTGCCCTGTCCCGCGCACCTGAGAGCGAGGGCGTGTGGCGGGGATGCTCCGCGGGAGCCCTCGGGAAGGGACGGGGGATTGCGGTGTGGTGCCAGCTGCTCGCTCTCCTGCCCTCATCTCTTTGCTTCACACCGCAGGAGTTGTCCCCCCTCTGTTCTCGCCACTGTTCCGTCTGTGTCGTTCTGCTGATACTGTCTCTGTACGCCAGGACTTGCCTTCCTCCAGCTCCTTCTTCTCGAGCCTGGGAAGAAAAAACACAGGGGAGAGCAATATTCTGTCTTGCCAGTGGCATCTTTTGCAGCCTTTATGTTCAGCACAGGTCTTGCTTTCACTTTTTCTTGCAAATGTCCAACAATTTGAGAGAGAATATTTATCAAGCAGAAATGCTTTATTACATTTGGGTGGTTTGGTGAAGCCCGCAAGCTCCCCAATAGGCGCTGAACTTCCAGTGCAAGGCAAATGGAACAGGCTGGGAGGGAAAAGGGGAGGAGGAAGCTTCATTTCTTCATGCAGAAACTGGATGGAACAACCCTGAGAAGGAAGGAACAGCCACACTCTTTCCGTGACATTCTGGAGAAGGTCATGTTCCATTTCAGCCTGAGACACAGGACTGACTCACTCTCCTGGTGTTTCTGAAGAGAAGAAGTCAGTGATCTGTTCTAAATCTTTCTGTTCTTAGGGAGGAACACATTTTGTGTGGTGCCCTTTTAGCCACTTACCTGCTTTGAGTTTCTGCAGTGACCAGGAGTGAAGGGAAAATATTAGATCATGTCGGAGTTCTGGCTAATTTCTGCCCCAGGAGACAAAACAAATCTGCAGGCGTGGGAGAGAATGAACACTGTGACATCTAAATCCAACCTGTCCAGCAACAGTAAATTCCATATTCCAGACTTAAAGGTAAGTGAGGAAGGGGTTTGTGTACAGGTGATACAGCAGCATTAGCCATAAGCATAAAGGCTTTTGGGATAAATACAGGATTTATCTTTTGGGATAATATGCAGAGAGTAGAAGGAGATTGTGGTTGGGGGATGAATTCCGTCAACTGAACAGAGAGAAATAAGTCATTGTGCTTGAAGCTGAGCTTCACATTGGAAGGGTACATGTATAAGGAGTGAGCATGAGAGAGATGTTAAATAACTGATCTATTACATCCCCTGTACAATTTGCTCCTAGTCATGAGAGTCATACAGCATGGTACATCATGGATTGCTAATGCAAAGGGAGTAGCTGACTATCCACAGCCATGGCAGCAAGACTACTGACAGAGAAAAGAGTGTTGCTTTTTTGTATGAACACTGAGATTGATATGATTTTTACCATCCATGGACCTTTTTTTTACCATCTGTGGACCTTACCCCACTGCTGGTGGTGTGAGTCTGCTTATGTTAAAGGAAGTAAAGCGTTTGGAGTATCTGAAGATGCTTGTTCACATTCTATTTGTTCTATTTGTTTCTCCTCCCTTAGACTGACCCTTCATAATGTTGAGCTGGCAACCTTACAAGAAAAGGTTTGGCAATAAGCTGCAATACCATAAATATGGGGTTATGACTGTGACAGTCATTCAAAAAGCAGATGTTGGTCAGAAATGGCTTTGTGGGAGACTTGCTTTGGTAATAGCAAAGAACTCAGACAGACACCCCCTTTTGAATAAGTGCTGCTTCCCTTGGTTCTCTCAGTACATCTGACTTGTTTGTATGAGTGCATTATTTGTGTGCATTTCTTGACACTATTTTGTCAGATTAAAGACTATTCTATGCAGCTGGATGATTGAAGATGAAGTGAAAACAGAAAGAAAGACACTGACATGAAATCTTGAGACTACACATACTTTTTTCCTTTATTGGAAAACTTTTTTATGCCCTGGTTCTTGGGTAAAGGAATTGCTACTATTTTCCACCAAGTAAATAAAGTTCTGCCAAACTGTTAAATTCACATGTGCTAAGGACAAGTCAGTCTCCTTAAGGCTCTGCCAACAGAAGCCTTAGACAGAGTTGTGCATCTTTCACCTAATTCTCATCTTTTGCACAGGTGGGGACACTGGATGCTCTTGTTGGTCTGTCAGACGAGTTGGGAAAACTTGATAGCTTTGCTGAAAGGTAAAATAGATCTTATTTACCACCTACAAATGAGAAACAGACATTGTTTTTATGGGATGGTATGTCCTTGTGTTCACCTCTGTCTGACTCAGTTCAGCCTGGACTACAACTGGACTAAAGTGGATAGGCTTTGTTTAACCCTTGTGTTGATTGTCAAGGAGTTATCACAAAGAAAGGATCATTCCTTAAAATTTAGCTGAATTATGTCCACAGTAGTTTTGTCAGCACAGCAGTCCATTTGAGTAGCAGTGCTAGGGAAGCTGTTTCTCATAAGGAAACTGCTTAAAATGGTGGGTTGTGGGGTTATTTTGTTTTGTTTTGTGCTTTTGTTTTTGTTTTAAAGAACATCCTCTCACCCCATCCAGAAACTTGATCAAACATTTGGAGAATATGAAGCCCTCCCTGTCTTGTTTTGACAGAATATTTCTATTGAGCCTTCTATCCATTTTCAACCAGCTAGAGGAGTTCTAAGGGTTATATTCTTTTGAATGAAGTCCAGCCCTTCCCTCTCAGTTTTTTAAACTCCTTAAAAACCAGAATATTTATTCACATTGCATCAAACCTGCTTAAGCAAAGACTCACATGATCTCCTTGCTGACAATTGCCAAGTTTGCCTTTTGGGACAAACTGACCTGGGTGTACAAAAGAATAATGTAGTACAGCAAGCTGAAAAAATGCCAGGTTTTAAGATACTTCATGGCAAAAGGTAGACTTTGAGGTAATGAAAGTATAAGCTGCTGGGTTTTTCTGCTTTGTTCTGTTTTTTGCTTTGGCAGTGTACCTCACATGTAGTTTTGGTCACAGAGGCAGGTGATAGCTCTGGGTCTTTTTGCCGTTTTTCTCTCAGTCTGGACTGATAAGCATTTTCTTGTCTAAATATGCTCAATCCTTTCATAGATCTTGGTGTGGCAGTTGCAAAGACATATAGAAACCCTGATATAAACTGTTTGAATCTCTGCTAGGCAGTTTAAGTAAAAGTTGGTCTGGTAGAATACATTTCTCCATAGGATACTTTTTTTCTAATTTTAATGGTGCTACATAAGGGCTATATTAGGATGATTGCATCTGATAACTCTGGGTGGCACACAACACTGATCTTTTAGAATCACAGAATATGATTTGTATCTGGAGTTGAAATGGACCCATAACGATCATTGAGTCCAACACCCTGCTCCTCACAGGACAACCTAAAGCTGAACCATACAGCTTTTTCAGGACTTTAGCAAGACAGAGCAACTTGATTCATCAACAAAACCATCTCCATCATTACTCTGCCAAAAATACTGCCCCATATTCCTTGTAACACGTTCCAGCTTCTTACTCAGTTGCAGAGATTCTTGAGGAAGTAGGGATGGCGGCAAATTTAGGGAGAGACGGTGCCAATACCTGCTATCTGTTCTAATGGAAAGTGTTGATGATCCTTGTGGGTCCCTTCCAACTCAGAATATTCTGTGATTCTGTGTCTCTAGTCAGGGTAGCAGATAGGAAGCAACTGTGTGATCTGGGTTTGAGGCCTGCCAGTGATGCCATGGTGATTTTTTGCCTTTTCTTTTATACCCCTTTTATACACTCTTTTATATAGCTTTTATGTATTCTTAGTGCTTTCAGCCTACATAGTTATAATTCTTTAAGTTTGATAACTTCCCTTAGACCCAATATTCCGTTAAGCCAAGAGACCAAACATTCTGGAAACCCCAGACACCGAGGTTCTCTCCAGAACACATTCTATAAACACAGACAGGCCCATCCAGGGGGAGAGTTCCTTGATGAGGGGTCTCGCTGGAGTCTCTCATTGGGGAATCTTTGATAGATATGCTAATTTGCAAGGCCTATAATTGTGTGTGTGTTCTATCGTGTGGGTGTGCATTTTTGGGGTGCATTTCAATGTGCATTTCAGCACACCTGAGGATCCTTCAATAAATACCGAGGTAAAACCCTTTTTTCCCTCTTAACCATGCTTGGCTCTTAATTTTAAGACCAAGAAAAGGTGACACCAGGACTCATCAGAACTGATTTTTCAGAAAGGCATGACTAATTCCCAGCTTTGTGAAGAATTAGGACTTCTGAAAAGCTGACTGCAGAATCCATGTAAGATCATGGAGGGCAGTTATAAATGAAATGTCAGTAGGAGCTCCTTAGGCTTACCAACTCCTTCTGTTATCTTTGTCTTTACTTGCCAGCACGGTGCAGCTTCTTGTTCAAGCTGAACACCACTTTGCTCCACTAACTGTCCCTTTAATGCCAGTAATGACTCTTACCCTATGGTGTGCTCTGGGCACTGAGCAAAGGGGTCAGTGAGGCCCTTACACTGTCATCGGCTGAGGCAAGGACTCTTCCTGTTTGTCTCATTTGCCTGTCAAGATAGGCAACCAGGAAGGATCAACAAGATTTAAAAATAAGAAAGATGTTTTGAAAAATAAGAAAAATGCATTAGAGTAGTAACAGAGAATAATCAACAAGAATTAATCAAAACAACAGAATAATCAAATGTATTAGCAGATTGAATCCCACCAGGACATACAAAAGCATTTTGCATTAAATAAATGCCTCAGGTTTTATGTCTAGATTGTGACTCAAGGGTTAAAATGCCAAGCACTCACACTTGGTTGAAGTAAATGGCATCCAGAGGGTTACAAGCCTGTTCAGATGACCTGAGCATTTATGTTCCTGGTCCTCTGAAAGAGCTGCCTGCTGAACTGTTGCTGGATAAACACAGCTGCCAGTAAAGCCAGGCAGTGCAAACCTGTCAGCACTGCCTCCTGCCAGGACAGCAGAGAAGGGACAAGAGTTTGCAGGAGCTATTGTTTCCACATACTTTTATTATTTATTTACACAGGGAAGAGGAGTGTTTTTCCATGTCATCCTGTGATAGCATGAAGCTCTCTCAAAAGCTGACAGTCTCCTGGGTCACTCTTACCTGGGGGTTCTCTCTGGTCCTCGGTCAGTGGCATACTTGGGAGTGGCCTCAGATTGCAGGACTTCTGCTCCCTGCAGTGTTTTGGAGGTCTGGCAGGTAGCACCCTTTCATCATTCTTAGTATCACTTAAAGAGTGTTCGACCTTTTTTTTTTTTGAAGGTAATGACATTGCAGCAGTTGCAGAAGTGAAACATGAGGGTCTCAGGACATAATAGTACGTTAAATGGAGTTATCCTCTTTACAGATTTTTATTACTACTTCTTGAAGCAGTTTTGCTGAAACTCTTTTTATAATGCATCATTTGATCATGATATTTGCTCAAGATGGGATTCATCTCATCTAAAGGCAGAGATTTGATGGTTGGCTGTGAAAACTGCCCATAGTTGGATGTCAGTGTAGTCAGTGGGGCTGCTCCAGGGGTCTGATTCCTGTCATTTGCCCTGGACATCAATGGTGTGCAGGGGATGTGTTCTGTCTTTGCATGGGAAATGTATTGGGTGAGTGAATCCCACTTGCATTTCACAGGATGCAGTGCAAGGCACAGAGGCTAAAGCAGGACTGGAGAACATTTCTCTGGCACAGTATATTACACACGTTGTGGCTGTATCCTGATGCAGGGAGCATGGGATGTGTGGGCTGGAAGGGAGCCACGCCCTGCCTGGGCAGGTAGGACTGTCAGGTGCATGAGAGCTCACAGCTGTCCCACCCTCTGTATCTATGGAGAGAGGCCAGAGCTGTCTCCCACCTGTCAGGTCAGCCACCAGCTGCACTCAAGTGTAATGAAAGCACCTCAGGCCCTTTGGAGAAGCTCCTGGTTCAAACACATCCCTGTGAACTGCTTTCTCCATAATGTTTTTAGCCTCCTGCTATGCTGGTTTTACCAACTGCTGTCTTGTTCCAAGTTCCTTTGGGCTCTCTGAGCATCCTGAAGGAGACAAAAAACAGCTCTATCTACAAGCTGAAATTTGCAGAAGTGCTTGGCAAGGTTGCAGGGGTCAGGGAACCTCTGTCTGGATCCCTCAATCTCCCCCACAGCCTGAGTGTGGGCAGCATGTGCGGTACTCCAGCAACCCTCAGCTGGTGCTGGGTCCCTACGGGGCTGCAGCCAGGTGGTGAAAAACTGCAGCAGCCCTGAGAACAGGGTGTGAACTGAAGCACAGGGGTATAGATTCCTCCTACAGGCACTCTGAACTGCACCTGTCCAGGGTCATGAGAAGAATGATTTGGGTTGAAAGGGTACTTTAAAGATCCTCTAGTTCCAACCCCCTGCCATGGGCAGGGATGCCTTTCACTAGACCAGGTTGCTCAAAGCCCTATCCAACCTTCATCCAACCTGGCCTTGAATGCTTCCAGGGGTTGGGCATCCATAACTTCCCTGGGAAACATGTGCCAGTGCTTCATCACCCTCACAGTAAAGAATTTCTTTCTTTATGTCAAATCTAAGTCTACTCTTAGTTTAAAACTGTTGCCTCTTGTCCTGTCACCATAGGCACTGGTAAAAAGCCTCTCTGCAACTTTCTTATAAGTATCCTTTATGTACTGAAAAGTCTCGGTAAGATCTTCTGTTCTTCAGACTGAATTGACCCTAAACAGCATAAATTTTAACTACTGCATTCATGGCAGCATCATCAATCTCAGATTTTTCCTACCTGTCATAGGACTGGAAAACCTTTCTCAAGACTGTTTCTTCACAGGAACAGAGATAGAACTGCTATGCAGCACATGAAAGAAAATCCTCTTCTCTGTTGCTTTCCTGGTATCTATACCTGGCCCAAAGTCCCTTTCCTGCTCTTGAAAACCACAGGATGTCACACAACACATTGTCCAAACATTGTAGATGCCCTTTCAGTCTCCAGCTCATCTGCAACTGTAGTAGTCTCCCCTCAGTAAGGAAAGAAAGAGATAAGAAGCCTGCTATTACACTCCCTGTCACAATGCCAAGGATTGTGTCCACTTCATATCTCTGCCAATTTAATGATCAGTCAGTAACCTTGTAGCTGCTGGGTTTTTTACAAGGTGTAGTCAACCTAGGACAGTTAGGGAACTGCAGACCAAATTCTGTGAATATTTTTGAGTGCAGGATACTTGACCAACCAGAAAGTCTCTCAGCCTGCATGAGACAGGTACTTTGACTAGAGACAGGGGAATCTACTGCTAGAGGGACTTGATGAATCCATTTCTTAAAATAAGCAAAGAATAAGTGACTCTATGGAGACAGTGTTCTCCAGGAAGATCTCTGTACAAGTCACTCTGAATTGGGCAGAAGGATTTGAATCTAGTTCTCCTACACCTTAAAGGAGTGTCTTGTCCACCATGCTAAAAGAGAAGAGAGAAAGAGTCCCCTAAAGAAAAGGAGTAAGAAAGAAATTCCCCATCAAGCAAGACAACACTGCTATTTGCCCCCAAGTATTTTCTGAGAACTTTGTCTCAGTGAGCCCTGAGGGTTTCTTTAGCATCCTATGGAACAGATATTCAGTCCGTGTCTGTATGCAGCCTCCTGTTCCTTCATCGCCTTGAGGGTTTTAAATCAGTTTCTTGCCTTTCTTGCCTTCTGGTTTCTGCTGTGTGTATAATGAGTGTACAAAAGACTGAATCTTGATCTTCTGTAAGTCCAGAGCACTGGCAAAATGACATTACCTATATTTTTGCAGAGATCGGTGTATTTAGAGGTAAGACATTCAGTTCTGCATTGTGTCATAGATTGTTTATCATCATTTGAGTTGCAAATTAACTTGCCTTGCTTCAGAAGTGTTTTGTTTGGGCATTTCTGTGTTTTTCAGATCATTGTGAAAACCGTTTTGTAATAATTTTGCTTCTTCACTAACAAAGTTTCTCTTGTTACACTTAAGCATAATAAAGAAAATAGCCCACTACATAGGAGAAGTTATGGAGGACTCAAAAGATAAAGTCCAGGAAAATCTTCTGGCCAATGGAGGTAGGTGCTGTGAATGTGGGGGTTTAAGTGCATTGATGCTGCTTTCGCTTGCTTCAGAATACGTGGGATTGAAACCCTCACACTTTAGAAAGGACAACCGTCAGCAGCATTTTCTAAGAACATGTCTGGCCTGCTCCCATTTTTCTCAGTTAGTGGAAGTTAACTTTGGAGTGAAGATGAAAGTAGGAGACACCCTTCTTCACTCGTAACATGACCTAGCACACTTCTGTGCCCTGTCTGGGCTTGATTTCTTATGGGCACCTAAATCCCATTCTGTGTGGCTGTGTGACATCTATCAGTAATCTGTTAGTGATATGCATTCTCCAGCTATTCTGGAAAAATACAACAAAATTGATGTGTTATGCATGCTGATTACAGACTTGCCAAATGATGCTTCTGAATAAGCTAAGAGTGCACACTCCCTCTCCCTTTGTCTGCAATGTTGTACTTCAGACCTTAATAATCCCACTTACTGTGTTTCAGGGCTAAAGGATAAAATGAAATATCTCAAAAGTATGTTGAGGACTGATGGTTGTGGTGTTGTTACATGCATGCATTTGTGTATATCAGTACTAGACACAAGTCTTGGTCTGGTTGTAGAGATACAGTGATCAGGTTACGATGGATTTCTCAAGTAACAACCTCGTAGCTTGATCACCATATCCCTATGACTTGAGAAACAACAGGTTTCTTTAATTTCCTTTGTTTCCCCTTTTTACACCTTTTTTTTTCCTATCAGCTCTGCATGTGTTTTATTAGAAGGACATGAAAATTATTTGCATGTGTTATGAATTTGCTCTGGCTGGGTTTGGTCATCCAAACAAATCATATGTTTGTTTGGTCATCCAAACAAACATATTGAATTAGGATGTTAACCTTTTTAAGATTATTGACATCATCTTAAAAAATGAAGTCAGCTTCAGCATATGAGGATTCCCCTAATATATTTCAGTGTCAATCTTCATAAGCATCAGCAACTTTACTGCACCAATTCTTCCTCCTTCCCTTTCTGATTAGCAAAAGGACTCTAAAGTTGAACACTTCCTCATGGTTGTGAAATCAGAAACAAACTTATAATATATGATTTCTTGCTGTGTGATACTCTTTGACCATCCCAAGACAAACTCAGTTTTAAGTAACACTGGCTTTAGCTCACTTGTATGTAACCCTAATAGCAGTTTGGTGGTGGCTGTGTGTCTAAAAAGTTTTTTCGCTAGATTTGTATGAACAAAAATGCAAAGTAGTAAAAAATACAGCACTTTTAGTTACGTGAACGCACACACACACAGAGCTTTCCAGTGGACAGCACTTGAAAGCAGCCACATGGAAATTTCTCGCTTGCAGAGGGAAATGTATGCTTGTGTAATATAGAAACTTTTAATGTATCATAACAGCATAAACAAACTTCCTTGAAAAGTAAGTAAAGCTTTTCTTCACAGATTCATACCAAATTCTCTTCCATTTATGGTAATGTTAAACCCAAATGGATTTAAAAATTTGGTAAGTGGAGAAATAACTCCATTCTTTATAGTGAGCCCAAAATAAAGCAAAATGGGAAGCATGACCATTTTGAAGAATTAAGTGTTTTGGAGGGGAAGTATTTAACATTGCCTTTTAGAGCTGGGTGTGTGAGTTAGATTGTGAGACATTCAGGCTGTGGGTTCCCTGGGCAGCTGTGAGCTGGTAGGAATCACCTCTCCTGAGTGGGCAGCTGTGTGAAGCCTTTTAGAAGTGACTTGACAGGTTCCATAAATGAGGGATGCCATTCCAGGAGCATCAGGGTGCTGGGACTGCTTGGTGTTTTAAACACAGCTCTGCTAGTGTGTTCACAGTAGTTTTTGCCATCCCCAAGATCAGGCTGCTTAGCTAACCGGCACCAGTGCCAGCTAGCACTGACAAGCTCACTCCAGAGTGAGCTTGAAAAACTGGGCTGAGAACTCATGCTGTGCTCAACTGCCCAACATTTGGATGCTGCTGAGATTCAAGGAATGTGAGGACAGAAAGAGCATGTGAAGTTCTTCAGGGAACTTTTATATCTCATCGGCTATAAATAGGTCAGTGTCTGTCTTTAAGGAGCCTGTGTCTGCAAAGCCTAAGCACATGAGCTTAGAAGAGAGGCAGCAGGGCAAAATCCTTGTGTTGTGTACCCCGTGCTGAAAATGCTGTGTGAACTTTGTTGCTGAAGTATTTTTGACCTCTCTGCCTTCCCCACAGAGATCATGAGCAAGCACCAACGGAGAACTGTGCATGCAGCAGCTGTGTCATAGCTCTTCCAGCCTTCTGCAGTTTTGCCCCTTTTCCACACCCTCCCTGTGCAGGAGGAATGCTCGTTCCTGATCAGATCTTAGCAGAAAGGGTTGGATCTTTGCCTTGTGACTCCTGACCATTGGATGTGGGGACGTTGACACAGCTGTGGTTTTGAAAGAGGGGGAGAACACTGCCATGGCAAGTGCTCTCTGCCTTCCAGGCAGTTTATCTCTTGCTAAGAAGCCTATTTCTCCTAACATAAGACTTTCCATGCTTTGGAAATCTAATAGGGTAAACTGACTCTGTTGTGGGGTGAGAGAAGCCCATGGAAAGGATAGTGCTCTCCTGCCAAAGGTATTCAGTATCACATGAGACTGCGGAGTACCCTCAGCCTGGTAGTGTGGCAATTACACAGTTTTTCACATTCCCTCTCATGCATCTTGGTTCATAAAGTTTTCCCCTAACCCTCAAAGTCCAGCCCACAAGAAATTGTGCTCAAACTTTGCTGTGGGACTGAATTCACTCCCTGGACAAGGCAGCAAAGAGCACTGAAGGGCCCCAGGATGTGTGTCCTTTTACTTGGTGTTGGGGTACGCTATGTGCTGGAAGAGAGATAGGCCCTGAGGGCTGGAGAAAGAGCCTCGTTCTCAGACCCAGAGGTGACCCTGGGATTACAGCCAGGTCAAAGAGTCAAATACAAAGTGCTGGTCGGCAAGAGAAGTTCGATTGCCCATATTTAACCAGTCTCCTTCTGGAACTGCACGTGTCAGCTACTCACGGCTCACCTGATAAACACCCATCAGGGATTAGTCACTGGCCAGCTTTTCCACTTCACCCCAAGTGGATTGTAGTCCGTGAGGCGTATACTGCTGGAAGCAAGAAATCAAGCTACTCATCGCCCTTTTTAAATCATATACAAACACGAGGTACCGTTTGCAGTATTCATGCATGGGCATGGACTCTGCACACATGGAGGAAAAAGTGCAAAGCCTTATTGCACAACAGAAATTCCCTTAAATGCCAGTACCTACAGGATATCACATCATATAAACAGGAAAGATGTTCACCTCAGTGTCCCCCAATCACCTGGGGTATTTCCCAGACATTGCCTACTATGGTAAAAGGTAAACAATACCCTATAAGGTCACAAACTGCAATTATCACATCTCATAGGTCCAACACTGTCCAGAAACCCACAATCCTCTCTCAGCCCTTCCCCAGTGACCTGGCTGTAATCCCAGGGTCACCTCCAGGTCTGAGAACGAGGCTCTTTGTCTGGCCCTCAGGGCCTATCTCTCTTCCAGCACATAGTGTACCCCAACACTTGGCACCTTGAGCTTGTTTTGCTCCCCCTCACCTCAGAGAAACTTCCCAGATATTCTCCATGTTTACCCTCCTGCTCTGGAAGGAAGAGCACTCTTTAGGTGGCAGTGCCTCTGGCCTCTTTTTCTAGACCTTGAGACCCTGTCTGCTGCCTTGCCCTTGTCTCCCTAACCTTCCGGGGGGCAGTCCCAGCCTCTCTCCTTGTTGTGGCAGGATGCATGGCTTTACCCTATCCTATAAAGGTCTGCAAGAACATTGTGTAGTGGTGTGTTCAGTATCTAAATGCTCTCTGGACTCAGACAAAGAGCTGTTTGACTTCATGAGCTACTGGAGGAGAATTCCTTATTTGGTACCATAATGTACTAAGCCTTAATGTTTTCTAAAATCAAGAACCCTTGATCTTCAAACAGTGGAACAGGAAAATCTTGTTCTAGGAGCTGGGTGTTGTATGTGTTAATTTCCTCTTGATTCTGGAAAGAAGCCATGGCTCCCCATGGTCCGAGTGTGCCTTGTTTTGGGGGTTGCATGCACAGGTCCTTGCTGTGAATTTCTGTCCTTGGATGCTGTGACTGGATGTATCCATTTATGTAAATAGTGTCCAGCTTTGTGTGAAATGGGGACCTCTGTGTGCAAAGTCAATGAGGAATTCCTCACTGCACCTGAATTTGTTTGATTTCTAGTGAGCACTTGACTGAATCACAGAGAAGTGACATCTGCTATGCTCTTAATACCTTTGCTCAAGCTCTCAACAACCCTGAGTATTACTGCTGATCCTGGGCACAAAATATTTTTCTGATAGCTGTTGCTGGGATTAAATTCAGGAATATTGCAAAAAATTAATAAATTAAATTACACAAAACTTTTTCTACTTTGAAGAAGAATAGCTGTATGCTGCTGTGTCCTGCTGATACAGAGAATTTTACACTTCTTCTGTACTCTTAGGTGTAATGCAGAAAATATTTCTGGTTTACCTTTTAAGTTTGGGAATGTTTAGAAAGTTGATTAGATTGGGCATAAAATCTGTGCAGATTTGATGTAGATCAAATCTCTATAAGAATTCAGAGGTGGGCTTCTGGTTAACTTTCTACAGTTAATCAAAACTATGCCTAAGCTATAGCTAGGGACTACTCCCCAAACCCTGACCTGCCATCTGGTACATTATCTGCTTTCATGCATCTCTTTGCATTTGCAGTTGACCTAATTAGCTACTTGACACGGTTTGAGTGGGACATGGCCAAATATCCCATAAAGCAGCCGCTGAAGAATATATCAGAAGCATTAGCAAAGGTAAATTGTATTCCAGATTTTAAGATGTCATCATGGGGTATCATGTCTTTTGGCTGGTTGTGATCCCTCCTCTCATGGCAGTCAGTGGGAGCTTTGCCTTTGGCTTGGGCAGGAACAAGCTCAGAAGCACACACTTTGTACTGAAGCGGTTGATATTATTTTAACTTCTACTGCAATAATAATGATACATATATTGAAACCTATCCAGTCTGTAAGTATTTGGCACTTTATCAGATTCACTAGGGTACACTGATATGTTTTCTGCACTTTAATCCCCTTCACTGTAATTTTCTTTTTTTTTTTCCCATGTACTGCCATATTATTCTCCACTTTGGACATGTTTTTTGTGAAATTGTTGGTCTGACATTAAACCAAATACCTGCAGGCTGGATGAATTATTTACACAGTCAGTTCATTCAGAAAAGCATGATGTGTTGTTGTTCAATGTGGTAACAAATGAAGCTGTGAACTTGTCCCCTAGGTAGAGCTCTAGCACATCAGCAGCAACAGCTGACTGAACCCGACTTTCTGCAGAGGCTTTTGCCCCAGGGGAGCTCTGACACCAGCTCCCTCTTGGCCCCAGGCTGGTGGTTTTAGGGGAGCTGGCAGCTCTGTCTCTGTGTTAAGGTGCAGTGGTAGCGAGACAGGTGAGAGCAAGGCCTCAAGCGCTGCGCTGACTCCTTTTTTTCACTTTGGTTTAGCAAGTGACTCAAATAGAAACAGACCTAAAGAGTCGATCAGCCGCGTACAACAACATTAAAGGAAATTTGCAAAGCCTGGAGAAGAAAACAATGTGAGTATTTTGCAGTGGGGATGCTGCTGCGTGGCTGGAATGAGGGCAGTGTGTGCTCCCACCCATTGCTGTGCGGTGGACCACGTGTTCTGGTGGGAACAAGTTTTCCGGCTTTGGGACATGCTGAGCATTTAGAGACCCAGTGAAAACAGGTGATGGGGCAGCTGGTGTCATCAGCATGTCTTAAAATCAGCTCAGGGAGAGTGAAGTTCCTGATAGGATTTTATTGACAGTGTGAGCAGGCAGTCTTGGAAAGAGTCAAAACCAAATGCACTGTTTTGCTCTGATGGGATTTCAGGGAGTCAGAAATTAGATGAGCTGTGTCAACTGGTGGATTCCTTTGCCACGTGGAGCTGTGCCCTGTGTTCTGAACAGCATTTGCAGAGCTCCTGTAGCAAACAGCTCTGTCTTGCTTGATCCTGTACCTCACCAGCATCCCACTTAAATTTTTTTTTACTTTCTTTACTTCTGTTGGTTCAGGTAATGCACTGTTCGGGCTTCTCAAATGTTCTCTTTCCTGTCTTCATCTGCTTATGGTCTTTGCCTATGTCAGTGCTGATACCTGGGTTTTTTTCTAGGGTATCACTGGGAAGAATGATAAAATCCAGTAAGTAGTAAATTTAAAGCGACTTAGATGATGCTGTGCAAGCCTTCACTCAACACATGTTCATACGTGCCCCTGTTTCCTACTCAGGATCGGCCACAGGGCACAGGGCATAGGCAGCCTGCTGGTCAGGGCTCCAGCAATGTTAGGAGGGAGAAAAATGGAGACCTCATGGCCAGGAACAATCTTCCTCTCACCACTCTATCCACCTTTAAATGCTGACAACTCTGGTGTCCACCAGTGCCAGATAGCTTGGGCTGAACAAACATCTAACAAATCACCAGCCAGTTAATTAATATTTAGACTGGCCCAGTGAACCTCAAACCAAAAACTACTAGTTTAGGTCCTTCTTCACTCCTGCCCAGTGACAGGGAGGTCAACTGCTCTTCTCATACACACCTAGTGCCTTCCAGCTATACACAGCCAGCCCTGGCCATCTGCATGTCCTAGGAATTAATGTGATCAGGTGAGTTTAGTCTGTGGAGACCTCCTGCAGGTCCCACCTGTGCACGAGACTGCTGCTCTCGCTGCTGTTCAGCAGGAGGTGTCTCAGTGTGCTTGTCCACAGCAGTCCAGGAATGCCAGGGTTGCTGTGGTGGCTTAGGTCCGTCCTAACACAGGTCACTCTGCCTGCAGCATGCTCACACAAGCAGCTCAACAGGCTTCCTGAGAGAGCAGGTGCTTCCCACAAGATGTGGCAATGACTGGGAACAGATATGCACTTCCCAAGCATTTACACCCTTACTGTAAAAACAATAACAGCAGAATGGTGTAATTTCATATAAAGGCCATAAACTAGCCTCGTGCTAGTCACCAATATCATGTCCTTAATATTAGTTACTTTTTGATTCTTTTAGTTGCAGTAAAAATAACTAAACAACCATTTCAGAAGTGTAGCTGTGTCCTTTAGCCACCTTCTTCGGAGCCTTCTTCTATCCCAGCATATACTGTTAGCATCTCCACCCACAGCACAATGCCTTCAGTATTCCACTGCTGAGTTCCTGCTACTATTATTTTTACTTTGTCTTCTTCACCGCAGGGGAAATCTGCTGACCCGGACCCTGGCAGACATTGTGCACAAAGAAGACTTTGTTCTGAATTCCGAGTATCTCATCACGCTGCTCGTTGTGGTGCCAAAGTAAGGCAACAATGTGTGCACACGCCCCGTGTGGCGTTGAGTCGCAGGCCTGAGCACCAGAACCACGCGACAGCGGGTCAGGTTGGGGCAGCTCATGAGTGCCCTAACTGGGACACAGGTGGAGCCCTTAGCGAAGAAGAAAGAACAGTTTCTGCCAGGAGTAGTGCTGGCACAAAAGAAGGAGATAAAAGACTGTGCCAAAACTGGAGCAGGACAACTGGGATGTAGGTTTTTCATGGTTACGAGTGGGTTCTCAATCAGTCTCCTGATAGGAATAGTGTGAACTAAAAGGAAAACAGATTCTTACTGCAGCATAGCCCGTTTCTAAAAGGAATTAGACCTGTCCCACTCCCAGTCTCTGCTGGCTGTGCCCTTGTAAGTGCCTGCACGTAGGATGACTGCCACCAATGGTGAACTTATGCTATGTTCTCCTCAGAGCCCTACACAAAACTTTTCCTCTCCAATATAGCCCTGTCCCAACACACACATACAGCACCATCACTTTTCTTCTGTCTGTGAAAACCAGGTTGCAAAAAGCTATCTGAGGTAAGTTTGTTTGGTTTATTGTCTGAGTTTATTCACCCTAAAAACAGACTTCTCTCTCTGCAAACTCTTACCATCCCTGTTCCCTTTCTCTCAGTGCTGGCACTCACCATGAGTGCAGTCTAGCACCAGATCAGCTCTGGGACTGCTCATAGCAGATGTGGCACGCCTACCTGTGGATCAGGGCAGCTTGTGCAGGGGTCCTGGAGCATAGGACACTGTGTGGCAGCCTGGAAGTATGTGCCACGTTTTTCCCACCATCAGCTTCCTGATATTGGCCCTTCCTCAAGCCAAGATCCAAACTGAAGACCGAGGGTGTAGCATTGAGGGAAACATCTCCTCAGTTGGTTACTAGGAGAGGAAAGGATAGGAGAGGCTTAATGTATCTTAACAACATAACCCAGCACAAAGACCTCAACTCTTCTACCCTAAGTTATTAGCCTTATTAACTACATATATCAACATTTGCTTTCTGGTATATAGTATTTATTTACTGTGCTTTGTTTTGTGTTGCTCAAAGGTCAAGCTACATACAGTGGCAGAAGACCTATGAATCACTCTCAGATATGGTAGTGCCTCGCTCCACCAAGTAAGTGAAATTCCAAATTCAGCTCCCTGTTTGTTTCAGAGATTCCTGTCATGTTTCAGCCCCTCAAACTGGTGGATCCTGGAGGAAATCACTAGTCTAATGTATAGACTCCACATTAATATATTTGCAATTAAAATAGAAATTAGTTTGTTGAAGGGAAGTACAGATGAAAGAAAAAAGTCAGTTTCTTTACAATTAGCTTGTTTCCTTTTCCAGTAATCTATTTATTTCTACTTTCAACCAGGCTGTTGCTTCTTTTTGTGTAAAACAGGCAATTTATTATATTAATTGAGATATAGTTTAGACACATGCAATCACATAGAGTTTTATGGAAAATACTTTATAAAAAGATCAAACACTAAATTTGCATTTTTAATTGCTTCCTGTTGTAGCGTAAAATAATTCAACATACTGTCATTTGCACTAGCAAATGCCATATTAACTCCTCCTTTCATCTGAGGTGAAAAATCTTTCCTAGGACTTAAATATTCCCCTGCTCAGCTCACACAGACCATGAGATCCAGTCCAGGGCACAAGAGCTGAGTATTACCTGAAATGGAGAAAGTGGAAAGCACAGAGGAAGAAACAAGCTGTTTGCTACTGCCTGTCTCAAAAACACAAGTGCATGTAAAGGTGGGGTAACGCTACCAGGAAACACAGAAAAATCAGGCAGGCAGAATGTGTGTGTACTAGAGTGGGTTCAGGAACTAAACTAATTGAGTTTTACATTGGACATAGAGTACCCAGTGCAAGTAAAGTCATTGTTCCCTGTTTCAGTCACAGCAGTTTTCAAAAAGCAGGGTGTTGTTCAGTATCATAAATGAAAATAAAAAGAATTGTAAAAGGGGAGGGTGAGGTAGGTAAAAAAGGCATGAGGGATTTGCCATGTCAAATCACAGCAGTGGATTTCCCTCTCACAGAATGATTGCTGAGGATGCAGAGGGAGGACTCTTCACTGTGACCCTGTTCAGAAAAGTGATGGATGACTTCAAGGCTAAAGCCAGGGAGAACAGGTAAGAAGCACTGACTGCTGGGCAGGGCAGGCTAGCGAGATGAGGATGAGGTGAGGCTTGCTGTGTGTGCAGTGTGCTGAATCCATCACCGCTTTTAGGACTTCTTGACTGCTTGGGCTGCTGTTGGTCCTAAAGCCATTGAGAAGGCAGGGTGGGAAGGAGCTTTGGTAGCAGAATCAGAGATCCTGTTCTTTAAGCTCTGAGTTACAGATCCTGGAATTGTACTTTCTGCTCTCATACTACTGACAGCAGGAAGCTGAGTTTCTGAGGGTGACTTCAACTCCTACCCTCCACATACTTTTAACTTGTTAAATGTATAGCAGCTTCCCATACCTGCTTCTCCAGGGGAAAAAGAAATGAGTGTGCGTATTGCCTGGACTATGGCTTGTGAGAGCAAATGCCATTCAATTGTAGGTTCATGGTTCGAGAATTTTATTATGATGAGAAGGAACTGAAATGTGAAAAGGAAGAGCTGATGAAATTAGCTTCCGACAAGAAACAACAATACGTAAGTAGCACCTCGTGAGTTGATGGCCCTCATAGTGGCGGCCTTTGCTACCAGCATTTGCCTAAGCACTTCTCTCAGAGAAGGCTTTATGGTTCCAACAGTCTCCAGTGAGCTCCATTTAGCCCATAAAACTGAGGCATGAGATAAATTAAATAACATGATTTGCCCGAGGTTACTTGAGTTTCTGATAGACTGGGAGCCACTATCAGGCTGCCTGGGAGCTATCCCAGCAGCCCACAATAGCCTCTGTGGTGGTGCTGGCTATGGAGCTGCTTCACTCAGCGAGGGGGTCACAGCACTGTTCTGTTCTCATAGGGCCCCTTACTGCGCTGGCTGAAGGTGAACTTCAGTGAAGCATTTGTGGCTTGGATTCACGTGAAAGCCTTGAGAGTTTTTGTTGAATCTGTTCTGAGGTAAGTGGGTAAACACAGAGTGCAGGCAGAGATTCTCAGGAAAGTCAAAGTGTACAGCTCTCTTCCTGGTGCAGTTCCTTTGTGGGAGGAACCCTTACACACCTTGTTTTGTCTTGCTCAGGGTGTGTGCCTTACACACTTCACTCCAGGAGCTCACAGGAGACAATAGAGATGTCCACCAAAAAGGTGACATATGAATCTGATGAAAAACAGTTCTTTCAGGGCACTTCCAGGGAAGGAGAAAACAGAAAGACATTGTTTAGCCGACTTTTGGCTTCAAAAAGAAAATGCTTTCCAGTAAGGAGGCAGCATTGTTTCTGCAACAGACCACCAGCTGGCACGCCTGGGGGCTGAGGAGGGAGAAGGGCAGGAGCAGACAGCTGTGCCTCTTCCCAGCAGATGATCATGTATGTTGTGTTCCGAGGTATGGCCTCCCTGTGAATTTCCAAGCAATGCTGCTGCAGCCAAATAGGAAGTCTGTAAAGCGCCTGAGAGATGTCCTGAACGTGGTCTTCAAACACCTGGATGAAGTTGCAGCAGCAAGCATAATGGATGTATGTATTTGGGCTGCAAGTGCACATGCTGTAGCTCCTCTCAGCTTAGCCAAATGAACACTTCCACTGTCCTGGGGTTAGAGCATGCATCTCCTCACATCTAGCAATGCTAGGAGCCCTGGATGCAGCTCTAATCTCAGGTGGATACAGGTTGGATTAGGGCAGGCTCAGATTATGAGGCAGATGCATAGAGATTGCTTACATTTTCTGTTGAAGCATCTGATGTTTACAGCTACCAGAACGAAATAGGTCTGCTCCATTATGGCTGTTCCTCTACATAAAAAGCTACTATAAACATTCAGACCAACACAATCAAGAAAAATTAATTTGGAACTAAATCCTAGGACTGTGACGCCTCTGTCCTCTGTAAAAGGCTGTCATTCATAAATAACCTAGGCCTTCAGCAAGCAGCAGTACTTGCTTTCTCCTCCCCATATCTTGAATTACAATTCAAAACAATTTAGGCTAAAGCAATAAATGAGCTAGCAGGCCTTCTACACAGCCTAAAACCAGCAAGCATGAGTCCCACTGCATGAAGGGAGGACAGAGATGAGCTGCTCTAAAGCTGAAGCACACAGAAGTGCTACAAGTTCATAACATAGCACAAACATGAATTCTCAGTGCTAATTACATTAGGCAACCTGAAACAAAAAGCAGAGCAGATTCTCAGTGGTGAATTCCCCACCTTAAGTATGACAAATACAAAGTTTCATTGCAGCTGTGGGAGAGGAGCACAAAAGCAATCCCCTGTAGCTTGGAAAAAGTTTACTGTTACTAAAGCCATTACTTCCTTTTGCAGCCTGGCATGGACATCCCTGGGCTACAACTGAGTAATCAAGAATATTATCCTTACGTCTATTTCAAGATTGACCTCAGTCTTCTCGACTGCAGTTAAAGAATTGCTCAAGCTTCATCTATTACTTTTCAAGACTCGAATGTTACCGTAAAACAATCTTTAGCTGCTGAAAGTCAAATTAAAATGCAGATGCTGTAGCAGGATGATCTTCCTACCACTTCTAGTAATTTTTACAGTGACTACAATATAAGTATCTCTTATTCATAGTTTTACAAAAACATATTTCAGAGGCAGAGGTACTATGGTAGTATTTATTTTTTTTGGTAAATTACAAAGATGGAATATCTATTGGACTTGAAATAAAACAACTTAAAAAGTGTGGTGGCTAATGGATCTACTAGGTGTATACAGTCCTCTTTTTCTAACAAAGCAAACTTAAAAAAATCCAGACAGAAAAAGTAGAAAGCATCAGAGCAAAGCCCAAAGTTCCTTTAATTTAACAAAAAAACCAAAAGCTTAAGAGGAAAGATCCTCAAAAGTGCTGTGGAACTTATCATAATATGACTTACAGTCCCAAGTACTCATGAGTTTAGTTTTTGCAAAGGTATTTCAGTTAGAACAGTTCCATTAGAGTTCATCTGATGGGATGACTTAAGAGCTGGAGCACATCTCCTGCATGGAATCAGCAGTTACTGCTGGTTGCATGTGGTTCCAACACTGCCTTTCACGGGGATGAGCTACGGGCAATCTCTTACAGACACAAGATGACAAATATCCTCATTATGTTATTTCCTTGAAAGAAGGGGAATCTTTCAACTCTTTCATTCCTTGTTTATAAAGAAGCTGATCACATCAGGGTCACTTCACTAGACACCAATATACAAGACATGGAGAGCAATAAAATAGTAGTACTTTTATTAAAAAAGCAGTAGTAAACACCCCTGTTCCCAATCCTGATTCCCCTTCCAAGGAAACAGCAATTCAGATCAAAACAATGCCAGATGGGAAGTGAAGAAAATATTAGCCAATTTGCTGGAGACAGCACCAGGGTGGTTTTCTGTTAGCACCTGGAAATCCTTATGCCCTAAAACACAGATTAGCTTCATCACTAATCCAGGGGAAAGACCAACAGCTCCCAGCATCTCTCATTGCAGCAGCAACCCCACTTCCAATGTATTAATGATCTTATGAAGTCTGGCACAAAGAAAGAGAAAGCCCCTGAGAAGGAATAGGAAAAGGAAGACTGAAGAGCATTTAAACTAAGATTGTCCATCTTATCAGGCTTTAGGCCAAACTGTCAAGATCTCACAGCAAGGAGGTGGTTTAGGACTCCCCTCTGCACAAGCCTCTCTATTCTACAGTTCACTTTCAAGACTCATCCAAAATGGGACTGCTTGCATTATGTGCACCTTTCTTACTCTATACAAGACTAACACTGTGTGTCAAAAAAATATTTTATTCTTTAATTGAAACAGAAGCTGAGCAGGTTCCATCTCCATGAAAAAAATTACAGTTAAAATTAGTTACACTAGCAGCCTCCAGTAACACTCAAACAGCACATTATCAACAAAATAAAACCCAAGATGTTCCAAAGAAATATCCATGTTGTCCTCAAAATATTTGTTACACAGAATACAATCAAGTTTACTGGTTATGACAATTCATAGAATTTCTGCAATGTTTTCTTGAGATGCGTACAGTCCACTGCTGCAGTGCATCCAACAGCACAGTGTGTCATGTGCTACTTCTCCATAAAAAGGCCACTGAAAAATCTGTCTGATTGTGATCCAGGCTGCAAACTGCTGCGCAGACTCTCCCAAGAAAAGTTTCCTGAAGATCTCACAGCTCATCTTTACCCAAGTCATCCAGATCCACATCACTGAGATCAATGTCATCTTCAACTGGAAGCTGTGAAAAGGGGAAGGTTTTGAATACATGTTTAGAAGCGCTTAATGCCAGGAGATCCCTGAGTTGGAAAGATTCTTACATCATCCTGAGAGTAAAGTTCTCTCCTGTCATCTCTTTTATTCATAAAGCTCCAAGTGCACTAAGCACAGGACAAGTGATCAGAGTTTAGACCAGGAAGTTGTTTTTTATTAATCAAAATACTCCAGATGAAGGCTATACAAATAAACTACATAATAAAACTACTACCATGTTGTGTGTTTTCTTCTGTCTGAAGTAGATCAAATGACTGCAGTAACTTAGGTTTTACAAGCAATGTTGAACCTTAAGAAGGTGGACTTAGTCACCCTGTTGTTTATTACACATGCTTTACCTGACAAGCTTTCTGGCATTAAGACCTTGATGGCAAGGTCAGCATGTTGCAGAACCCAAGTCCCCACAACACTGGGGTCTTGAATGCATGCACTACCACCTCCACCTCCCTTAGTCAGCACTGGTAATACATTTCTGCCTCAAGGGATCCAGCTTTCATACCACATCCTAACAGTTAGGCAGGAACATCTGGTCCACAATGTCAGACGATCAATGTGCCATTTGGTCTGCTGGCAGGATTAGATAATGGGAAACCATCAACACACCTTGCCACAATCTTGCACAAACATGAACTTTCACACTAACAGGTGTTAGTTACTCTAACTTGTCACTTCTGAACCCAGCAATTCCTCAGCACTTTCAGAAATGGAGCACCTCTTACCTCACCATCTTTGCCATCCCAAGGTTCAACTGAATGAATTTTGGGGAAAGCTCCACCACCCACTGGTGCTGTAGAGCCACGACCAACAGAGAGTTCCCTGAGAAAAAACATGTAAAAGTTAAATTTAAGAAATTCCTCCAACCTCTATCCACCTGGAACAAAACCTGCTTCAGATAAAAGGAAGACAACTTTAAGATTTAATCTCTTTAAGTAAACCTAAACCGTCTGGATGCAAAAACTTCAAAAAGCAGAAAATGACAGAGCCCTTAAAGCAGCACTGAAAATTTACAATTGGATGCAAAGACATCTGTGAGATACATTATTTCGTATTTCAGCAGTGTAAAAATCACAGGTAAGTGCAGCCTCTTTAACAGTTTATCACTTAAGGCATCTCCAAGGGGAGCCTGTAACTCTAGTTCTGGAAATCACCTGCAAGTGTTAGTGGAAATCACCAGTGATCTTTGTTAGTGGAGAACTAGACTCCATGGGTTCCAAAGGGTGTGAGGTAACCAGCTTCTGTTTGAGACACTCCATCCTGCACTCGCTAGTTAGGCTTGCTCAAAAAGCCCAGCATTAAAATCCTGAGGAGCTACTCCCTTTGCATCTTTCAGAGGCAAATAAAACTGAATTAGCATTCCTCAGTAAGTGGAGTTCACAATTTTTATGCTCTTCACAGTGCCAGTTTCCTTACTTGTAGTTTACACTGCTGAGACAGCCTATTAGACTGTACAAGCTGCCTACAGCAGCTGAGTGAATGGCCAGCCACACCAGCTGTGATTATTCTGCTTTCTCTAGGCAGCACAGCTGAGCTGAAGTGCCAATTAAGAGATTACTCTAGCAAGTAGGCTGCGTGATAAGACAATACCAAACCAATTACCTAATGCAATATACGCTGTTAAATGGGCTGTTGTGTCCTGGAAGCACCATCCAACCTCAGCCAGGAGAAGCTTCACTAAGGTGGATTTTATAGACTTAGAAAATTTGCCATGTCTGACAAAAGCAGACACTTCTCTCACATGCATTAGTACAAACTGTCTGGTATTTCTCTTCTTGCATCTGAATCCTAAATTTTACTTGATGCCCTAAGAATGTTTCTTTTTTCGGCATTAAGAAGAAAGTCTGATCACTTTCACAGGTAAGAACATAACACTGATCCCATTGATCCAGCAGGAACTGCATTCAATTAATGTGCTTCTTATGGCAAGGTGGGGAGAGGCTGTTGCAGTTGCTTTTGCAATTCTGGCTGTTCTCTGCCATTCTCCAAGGACAGACATGGAAGTAATACTGCTAATGTAAAGTCTCAAGGGCTCTTGCATAACTTATGGCAGCTGGTGCTTTACCTGGAAGCAGAGTTCTCAATTCACTTTGACCACACTAAAGTAAGAGTTTAAGTTTAGCTGCTCTGTTTCAGTGCTGCTGCCACCTTCTGTCATCCTCTCTGTTTCCTTTCCCTATTCCATTTTTCTCAGCACTGGCTCTCGCCCAGCTACACAAGAGGCAGTTTCTGGGAACTTGCACTGAGCAGTGAGCTACTGACTTTTTGGATGGATTGTTTCAGCTCCCCCAATCAATTCATCAAGCGCTAGGAGAATGGAAAGGTGGCAGGGGGAAGACAGGACCAGACTGAATCAGAAAGAGGAACAGCAATATGCAGAAGCTCAGGAACTTCAACAGCACCCATTTAGATTCCCAAATTGGGAACATTCCCATTACTAATTGCTAGTCAGAATGTACCATTTGAATTAAATTAAATTCATTACTAAGTTCTTTCGTAAGTTACCAGAGAAACAGAATTTTTCAACATCAAAGCACACTTCTGTTTTCAATAGTTGTACTAAAACTACCTATCTTAAGTCTAAATGGCCATCTTAATTCTGCACACCACAAAAAGGTAATGACTGGCTTACTGCAATCCCCTCTGAAACCACTCCCTTACTCCACTGAATTCTCATCATCTTAGTTCTCTTAACTGTGCAAGTCTTGTCTGATCCAGGAGAGTCTGCTTATGGTTTAAAGAGTCACAGCCCCAGTTACAGGAAGATTTAAGTCACTTGAAGATTTCATACCTGAGAAACTCATTAATCCCTTGCTCACTGAATGATCCTTTCAGAAGGGCAAATTTCATCTTCCGAGCATTAACAGCTGCCATCGCTGGATACCCAAAGCCTCCAATCCCCAAGGAGCTCTCAAGATCTGACTGAGCACCTGCTTCTGTCCACAGCCACCTTGAGGAAAAGATGAAATAGAAGATTAATAATCAGGATAGGCACTGAAATTAGTTTCAAATCACACATATCCTGCAATCCTGAAGAGTTCAAGCAGGGCTCTGTATTGCCCTTGACACTTTCAAAGTCAGCAGGGAAAAGGAGTGTCCTGATCTTGAACCTTGCAACAGAAGAAAGGCCCCTCTCAGCAGCACCTCTAGGCCAGTCCCACCCACACAGCCACTGAAAGCTGGGTAAGAACAGCCACTAAACACAGTGCAAGGGAATAACTACGTTACCATCCTGAACAAACTGCTACCCTTTAGCCGGTACTAAGGAAGGTTTAAAAGTACTTAAGTCACAGATCTAAAAGAAAGTCCTGCCCAAATATCACTATAGAGGATTTCTAGCTAAGGACACTCAGTATTGCTCCTCACTGGTCAGGTCTCAGTTCCTCTAATGCTTAGCAAGTCCTCTGAGGAACCTCTGGAATGACCCAATCTCAGCATTTTCCCCCAGGCTTTCATGCCATTTTGCTCCCTTTCACAGCAGTCAGTGTGACAGAACAGCTCTCACTTTCCTGATAAGTCCCAGAGATCCCAACCTGCACCTGAGAGGAGGAGGAAGAAAGGCATAGCCTGCTGGCCTGTTTCTTTGAGACCATGAAACTTGTTAATAAACTGCAATCTACTTGTTTTTTTGAAAAGTCAACAGTCACACTGGCAGACGCAATGACTAGCAGCAGACAGTAAAAGAAACCTCCCTGAAATACTTTAGCATTTAGGACAAGAGTAAAAGATGCTTAATCTCATTAATGCTTAGGTATCACTTATAAATGCAAAATTTGAGAGGTGGATGAAAATTTTAAAAAATGGATTATTTTAAGGTCACAGCATTCCCTTCCCCAGTAATTACTGAAATACCAAGATATGCTACTCTGAACAAGGAACAACTCTTTCCTGTGGCTAATCAGGTATCATACAAATTTCATCCCGTTACTCCCAGAAATGCTCACATCTTTTCCAAGACAACCAGTGGACAATGACACTTACCCCCACATTTTCTTTTTGTATTTTTCAGCCATTTTTAACATGACATCCAGGTAAGAATTTCTCCCTGAAGCTCCTGTTTGTTAGACAGAATTGGACAAGTTAAAAAACACAGCTACATGCTTTAAGTGACAAATTCATACAGAAGTCTACTTGCTCGTATGTGTACCTGTGTCAAGAATATGAGGCAGGACAGAAATGATGCAGAGCTGATGAGCATCACAGGTACTCTTCAGAACATCCTCATTAATTATCTAGAAGAAAGCAGCAGAAAGTCAGTGACAGTAAGACTTGGTTCTTCAGTTGTGACTGCACTTCCCTCCAACAGCCTAATAACTCCATCCTACAAGGTAGTAAGCATTGCAACAACTTGACACAAGAGCTTACAAGTCTCTCCTACTTCACTGGTCCCCCAGCACAAGGGTAATTTACAAAGAGTTCACAAAGTCTTCTGTTGAGCCTTGCAGCAACAGGAAACTAAGCAGTACCAAATAAGGCTTACAGAAAGCACAGTCAGATGTCACTTCTTGCTCAAAATCACTGTCCTTGCCCAGGGCTGGAACGAGCAGCCCCAGACCTATGCGACTGCCTGCAAGCACAAGGAGAGCCAGCAGAGGCAGCCTTTGCTGCGGATGAGGACGTTCAAGCAACAGTAACAGCAACACTGGTTTTGTGGGATCTGTCTCAAAGAGGAATTGATCCAGTGACCTACACCAGTGGTCTCCAACCTTTGATTGTGCATCCCACCAGTAAATAAATTTCTAAGCATGCAGCCCCTGATATATATAAATCAATGACATGCATATACACATTCATCAACATGCATTGCTGTATTAGTATTAGAAAGCATAAAAAAAAATTCAAAAGGATGAGAAAGATGAAATAAGCACCACTGAAAAATATCTTTAGGTTTATTAATAGTACAAATGTTTTTTTGTTTTTTCCTTCCTGCATCCCAATGGACTGTCTTGTGTGCACCTCGTTTTAGAGACAAGTCATCACCATTTCAAATCTACCAACAGCAAGCTGAAAAAAGAAGTCACCTTACAGAAGGTGGAGTTTTTTGGACAACAAGCAAAACTACTCATCATGCATCTCCTAATAAACACTTTACAAACAAGACCATGCCCTCTTATTGGAAGAAAAGAGGTGGGGCACAGAACCCAACTTTTTCACTCATTCCTCAAAAGCAGATTCAGCCCCCCAGCACCATCCTGTCAATGCCTTCACTGTATCAATTCTGATCGTCCTCCAGACAACAACAAATTGGCAGTAAAAATGAACACTCAGCTTTTTGTTATTTAAGATTTGTCATCCTTTACCTTCTGGGGCAAAACAGTGCACCAACACCATACTTAGGCAGTTTTATTTAGCGTTCATGTAGACTTGTAAAAACTGCTGCCAAGAGTATGATGGAAAAGCTATTTGAGAAAATGATGTAGAGGTACCTCCAGAAGCTCAGGTGGTGGTGCATTATCAGAAAACAGATCCAGAGCACGAGCAATGATATCAGATCTAGTTCTTCCACCATCGTAATCAACAGGGTCTTCTCCTTTCTGGAAGATTTTAATGGTGGGAAATCCACGAATCTGCAAGACAAGTTTAAGCCATCAGCTCAAATAAACCTGAATATTTATGGTGGAAATTATCTGCTTGTCTGATATGTTCTAGATTATACACGAAGATGTTGAATCTCTTCCCTTGCTCTTAAGTCTCCCATGTTCTGACTGAACTTGAATTTTGTAGCTTCCCACCTTTGCAACAATTCAAAACAAGGTTAATGTACGCTTTAACACTGCTTTGGGGTTTGGCCTGATGAACCAGCAAAGGTTTCAACTCAATTTAGATGCACCAAGCACTGCAGGTTTAAGTACCACGAGGGCTATCTTTACCCTTCATATCTATTAGATATTAATCTCCTGATTTGTCTGTGGGGGGACAATACTGTCCCTATATGGCAACAAGTGGACCTTAAGTTCCTTCTGCCACACTTCCAGTAAATCTTGCTGTGTGTTCCTCTTCATTGTCAGCCATGTGCACTTAGAGGGAAACCACACAGCACACTGTAAGCTCTGTGGACTGTACTAAAAACCCGAGAGCATCCTCTCTCTTTGGCGAGCAACACACCTGGCCGGGGCAGCTGATATTGTCAGACTGATCCCTGATAACTGGCTCCAAGGGTTCCAGAGATGCCCAACCATCCTACAGTCTGAAGAGAGAGACCTCTCACTCCAGATGATAAAGGTATACAAGGTCTTATGGAAATAAACAGCCTTTCTCCTCAGAAACATCCAAATTCTTTTCCTCTCTCTCCATTGATTTATATTGTTACTGACATTCATGAATTATTTGTGGGAAAAAAACTGAATGTGTCACTTATTTTTAGCACAAAACATTTAAGTAGTACCAGATTAAGGAACAGTTCAGTACGGAAGAGAAATCTGACTTGGTAGAGATGGAAAGGAAATTGTAACCACTGCAGAGCACACTCACCCCATATCGGCTTGCCAGCACCTGATTGACTGTTGCATCTACTGCAGCCAGCTTTACTTTTCCTTTTGTTTGTTCCTTCACCTCAGTGGCAGCAGCTGCCCATTCTGGCTCCAGGCTGAAAAATAGAGAGTAGAAGGGCCCTAAGCTCTCTCAGAGCTAGCAAAAGTACACCACACTTCAACATTATGTAGCATATTTTACTCAAGAAAAAAGGTCTTTTGCTGAGAATGACAGCTAAGAGGGTTATCCAAACAAGACTGATGTCCTGCATCTGAAGGAATGAAAAGTTTAATATAACTTCTGGATCTTATTTCTACTGATGACTGGGAATTTTACTGCTAAGGAATGCAGCCAGGGCAGCACCAAGGGGCTCTGAGCAGAAGCCCACACATTTTTGTTAGATCACCTCACAAAAAACCTAATTCCTGGTATACCAGAGATGCATGGTCTCTTTTAGGGGATTAAGGGTATTACACAAAACAGGCACTAACAGGAACTGAATTGTTAAAGAAAAACCTCATTTACTTTTTGCAGTGCCCACACCATGGGGCATAAAACTCCACCATCCACACATCGTCACTATTTATGACATTCTTATCAAAGCTGTCATCAGTCAGCTCAATCACATCCTTCTTATCTCCACCTCCACTCTCCCGGCTCTGTAAGAAACAAACAGACCCTCATGTAAGAAGCAACCAAAACTGGTCTCCCACACAGGCCAACTCCTGTGTGTCACATTGTACCAAATGATCTTTATTTTTGCAAGATACAAAACAGGCAGTGTTAGGTCATACAACTTTCCCTTTTTAAAACTGTCAGTACACACAGCCTACTCCCCACAGCACTTTCAAAACACAGCAAATGAACCTTCTCTTGAAGGAGGAGAAATCGGGTCAAACTGACTACCAAGATGTGGGAACACTTTCTCAGTTCTTCATGCTCTGATCTGTCCATGAACAAAGTGCTCTCCAACCCCACCTCCATCTAGAACCAAGTCCCGGTTTCCAGGCAGAACAAAGATGTGGGAGCACGATACACACTACAAAGTAAAGTCCACCCAGGTCTTCTATCTGGCCACCCTGACGATGTCAGCGTACCCTGCACCATGATTTAGAAACAGTAGTAGGACCCAGAAACTTCTCAACTTACCTTCAGGGAGAAATCCAGCAAGCCAACTTCAGAAAAACACCACCAAATTCAAAACCCTTAATCCGTCTAACTTAGACTAGGACCAGGCAAATGGTACCTGAACCACCTGGAGAATAGGGCTAACAGGAACCCCAAAGTTCAAAGGGAGATGTACCTGAGGAGTAACAGCCCCATACACCAGCACACACTGAGAACTGACTAGCTGGAAAGCAACTGTTCAAAGGGGAACATGACTGTCCTGGTGGACAAGCTGAACATGAGCCAGCACTGCAATCCTGTGGCAAAGGTGGCCAGCAGCCTCCCAAGCTGCACTAGGCAGAGTTGCCAGCAGGTCTGAGGAGGGAATCTTTTCCTCTGCTCAGCACAATGTGAAACACGTGGAGTGCTGGGTCTAGTTCTGGGCTCCCCCAGAGAACAGGCATGCACACACTGGAGGAAGTCCAGCCAACGGTCAGAGCTGATTAAGGGCTTTGAGCATCTGACATCTGATGAGAGGGTGAAGGAGAGTAAAGAAAACAAAGGCAGGTTCTTCTGTGCAACAAGAGACAAAAGGGATGAAGTTGAAATACAGGAAATACCATTCTATGATTCCATAACCTAAAACATAAGAGAAATAATTTCTACTGTGAGCATGGCCAAACACTAGAACAGGTTGCCCAGAGAATGCAGTCCATTTGGAGTCTCAGTTCTTGGAGACACTCACAACTTTAAGGAACACAGGCCTGAGCAATCTGCTCCAGCTGGCCCTGCACTGGGCAGGACACCTGGACTAGATAAAACTCCAGACATCCCTTCCAATTCTGTGACTGAGTTGGAAGCTTTGATCTCCTATACAAGACAGTCTCCAGTTGAAAAACAAACACGTATTCCCTCAAATACCTGTCTTCCAGAACCGTATCCTCCACTTCTGCCACTAAGACGTTCTTTCACCAGGGACCGAAGAGCACTCAGAGCAGCATCGACAATAGCATCGCTTGTCCTGCCACCTGCAGTGCAGAAAAATAGGTTGATCAAACCATCAAAAGGCCAGTTTAAGGTGTGCCCATAACTTAATTACAAATTTAATCCTCCCTCACCCTAATGATCTTCCAGGAAAAGCAGGAGTGGGCTATGAGTGCTACAGTACTAGTGGTGGGACATCTGACTTAAATACAAGCAGCAAGACTGAATTCACTACACCTTTTCATTACCTGGCTTTTCTGATGAGGGGTGACTCTATGGCAAGCTCCAAATAAACAGGAAGAAAGGAATAATTCCTTGAAATTGCCTATCAAGCTCCAACAACTACAGACTGCAGGTGGGACTTTTAGACAATGCTAAGATATACAAAATTTGGTGAAACCACTCCCACACATCTGTCTCTGTAACTACAAGAAGTAGACAGGAAGGAAACATCACACAACACAGCATTAACAGCTACCATAATTACTGCATTCAGGGAAGTTTCTAGGCATCCAACATTTAAAAGATTATCACATTTACCCTGATAATCCTCTGCTTTGTTTTTGTTGGCTCCAAATATCTTGATAGTTGGAAATCCTCTGACTCCATACTGTCCACCCAAGGACTGATGTTTATCTGCATCTACTGCACCCACTTTCACTACACCCTGCAGAAACGAAACAAAAAATGACACCTAAGACTTCCACAGTGATTTAACACCTTTTATACTCTCTGCTGGGGGCACAAGGGAAGCAGGGAAGAGAGAGGGACAGTTACTAGGACTGCAACAGAACAGTCAGCAGAAGAGAGGTATTTCACCCCACAAGCATTAAACTACAGAATGTCCACTTCTTTCTTCAGTGTGACAAAATACATTTTAAATTGTTTGGGCTATTATTTAGTTGGGTTTTTTTGTTTGGTTTTCTAAGAAGGAGAATATATATGTATTTTACATAGGCAAGAGTTCAGCAAAACATGACACGACTAATTTTTCTGTAATTAAAAAAATAGTGAACACCAATGGCTTACAAAGCTGTTTTCAGTCCTAGAGAATAGTAAACATAATAGTAATATAAATAGTCAATGGGAATTCACAGGGACAGAACTGACTTTATTCCACTACAATTCAATGGCTTCTTTTAAAAAGGATACAACAAAGCAAACCAAACAAAAATCCTGAGTTTTCAAGTTCCTGAATAACACTCCTCTGGCTAGGCAAGTATGATTAAAGTTTTAAGGACCAAACCCTTCCATGTTCCCAATCCAGATGTCAAACAGCCAAACTCAATCCACTTCCACAAGCACATTTGAAAGGCTAAACTTACTTTTAAAGCTGTTGCTGCTTTCTTCCACTCAGGGGTTAGCCTTTGACAATGACCACACCTTTTAGAAAAAAAAACCAAAAAATGGTAAATGTCATTCAGATCTGATACCTATTTAACAGGAGACTGAGGATTCACTCATGAAGAGAAGAGGCTATGCCACAAGATCACATCATCACTCAGGCTTCTGAAGAAAAACCTCCACATTATATAGACCACAGCAACACTAAATGAGGCACAGCAAGGCTTCCCCTAAACCCCTCAGTCCAGATACAGTCAAGCTGTTGCAACAAAAGGCCACTTTCTCCAGAATGTGGAGCTTTGGATGGCAATATCACAGAGGATTTGTACAAAGACGGAATATATATATCACCAGGATTTAAATGGAATAGACTCCATACTCTGGATCTGACCAGAACAGGAAAAAAAAGAGATCCTACATTAAGATGCACAAAGCCAGTATTTTTCAATGGAAATTGGAAATTTTAAGTGTGAATTCAGATCTGTGCTCTCACATCAGAATTAGGCTCAGAAACACAGATGAGGGACCTTCTCACTTACCTACTGCACTTTATTCAGTCATTTTTAACACTAATTTAACCAGAAAAATTGAAGTAGAAAAATGGCATATAAGATTTTGCCAGCAGACCCCATTTGCCAAATTGAAATGCCAGTTCCTGCCTTTTTCCCTTCATGAAAATATTTAAAACAGGAATCCCAGGTACAGCTATTTTGCTAGTCATGTGGCCATCAAAATGACAACTGTGCTGTCAACAACTGAATGAAACCTTTAGCTGATCAGCAGCAGATTCCTGTGCTGCTCCTCTGTGATAAGAGCAAGCAAGTACACAGCTGCTGTTCTTACCATGGGGCATAGAACTCCACGAGCCACAGGCTCTCGCTCTGGATGACCTCCTTGTTGAAATTAGTTGGTGTGAGCTCTATCACATCATCACTGGCCGAATATAAACCGTTAACTGCCAGGAACAAAGTGCAGCTCACTGTGCCTACAATGGAAAGCAAAGACATCAGGACTCCTGTTGAACATTTATGACTCTCCTGTTGCCATGGCTAAATCATCTCCCCGCTCCTGGCAAATCAGCAGTGGTGGGAAGGGATTCTAGTTAGACCAGATAAAAAAGGAAGTTAAGGCAAGATATATGCTCTCCCTCCTCACTTAAAACACGATTCCATAGGATCACATAAAATAGGGTCTGTGCCTAAAGCCAGCTGGAGTTATGCCACTCCTGCTATGGCTCTACAGAGAGACTTGTGTCAAAGCTCCTACCCTAACTCCTGCTGGTACCAGACCACCAGAACTTCTCCAGGGATCCCCACAATCAGCTATGTTTTCTTTCAGTCCTCATAGAAACTCCTAAGCCAATTGTTCAAACTTCTTCCACAGCAGGCACTCAAACATATCTTTTATAGGATCACATCATGCAAGACTGTCCCAACTAGGCTTAGCACGGTTACACTGATTTTAGGACCAGCACTTGATGCACTGGTAGTGCATCACTCTTGCTCATGAGGATCTTAGTCTACCACTGATTTATCTCTTTAGCAGGAGACTAAAGAGATAAATCAATGGAGAACAGCTAAATCTCTCTGGTTAACAACTCAAGCACTCTGAGAATGCTAAAAAAATAACATTAAAAGATAGAAGGAAATTGCTTTCTCTTATGGCTTTGTACTTCTGATAATTTCTGGAACTTATTATTGCTTGAGACTTTGTACATAAACCCTCAAAATCCTTCCTTCAACCTAGTCAGGGAGATTGAGAGATGACAAGCATCCGTGTGACAAAATCCACCCAGCAAAAGACTTTTCTTAATCCACTAAAGACTGGAGGGAGTAAGAGCTCAGACACCCAAGTTAGAACCAGACAAAAAATAGCTTTGCTGCAAGTGATTAACTTGAATGGGAAGCTGCACATTCTCTCTCAAGACTCAACATGAGAGAAAGACAGGTCAGTGATGCAGAAACTCTACAGCACATGGTGTACAGATTGCACAGCATCACCTACACTTTATCAGTCCCACACAATTAAAGCTGGTTTCATTACCCCTACTCTGCAGGTGAGTGAAGCCGACAGAAGTAACATCTTCCAGGTTACTCGATCAGAGATCACGACTGAACTGCCACACTACAACCCAGCGCCCTATCCACTGCACCACTACCACATCCTAATGGTTTCTTCTAGCATGAGGACCCAACCCTTTTCTTCTGGGGTGATCAAAATGAGTTTCCACCACCAGATGTACATGTGAGATTGGCTCTTTCTCTTCAGTATGCCCATACACAAGCAGCACTTCGTCAGCATTGATAACTGACTTCAAGGCGATCCGTGGCTGTCACAGCATGTTACAGTGACCTACAGTAGCAGCTGCTGCTGGGGTAGAGCAAGAAAATAAGGATGGAAAAAGCTCCTTGAATGTTACAGTCACTCTCAAGAGAAAAAATCTCCTCTAGACAGAATGAGATCATTAAATTGAAATCAGCATATTCTAGCTTCACCTTTCAGGTGATCCCTGGCAGAATACATTCAGAAGATGGAATTCACTCAGCCATTTCTGTTCCTTCAAAGAGAGAAGTTCTAGCTTAAGGAAATATACCTGCTAAAGACAAAGTACATGGTGAAATTCACCTAGTCACCTGTCACTGCATTTTTTAAAACTATGAGTCAGGAACTGGTGACATAACTTTCTACAGTGAAACATTCAAGGTTTAATTCAACTTCAGCAGAGGAAAAGATCATTTTCCTACAAGCATCTAAGCCAGATATTAAGGAAAAAAGAAACTGATAATCTGATTTCAAAAGTTGTTTTCTAATGTAAGCAAGTCACATAGACAGAAGCATTAATAAACCAACTAAGGCAGCTCCATGCTGGTATTACTAGTCCTAACTGAACCGCAAAGTTGCAAGTCTAGAAATGTATTTTAAAAAGCTTTTGCCACGGGATGATGATGATAATGATTCTGTGAACTTTATCCTACAAATACCTCCTCCTGCAGCAGTGCTCGGTGTGCCGGAGCTCACACATCCCTGCACACGTGCGCTCGGCGAGCCACGGCCTGGGCCAGAGCACCCGGCACCTTCGGCGTTTCCATCGAGGGGCCCGAGCGGGAATCGTTTACCGATTCCTCCGGTACACAAGAGGCGGCAGCAGGGACAGAGGAACACCAGCTCCCCTCGGACTCCTCCGTTTGACCTCGGTCACTGCTCTCTTGTATCCTCAAAGCACCAGATCGAAAGGCAGGGCAGCCAGGCACGCACAGCACCGCCGCTTACTCAAATCAAAGAGAGTCTTTTTATTAGAGTGAGAGATAACCACCGTTTTCTTTTCTTTTCTTTTGCGGCTGGGTTCTTTAGGATCTCTCTACTTGTGCTTCGCTAACCCACCGGTGAACCCCCGCCCCCGCGGCACAGACCGGCCACAGCCGGGCCGCGACTGCGGGCGCTGCCCCCACAGAACCAGTGGGGTTGGGAAACACCTCTGAGATCAAGTCCAGCCCATGACCGATCACCCCCACGTCAACCAGACCATGGCACTGAGTGCCACCTCCAGTCTTTCCTTAAACACTTTCAGGGACGGTGACTCCACCACCGCCCCGGGCAGTCCGTTCTAATATCTAATCACCCTTTTTGTGAAGAAATTCTTCCTAAGGTCCAATCTAAACCCACCCTGGCGCACCTTAAGACTATATCCTCTAGTGCTACCGCAAGCTGCCTGGGAGAAGAAGCCGATCCCCACCTGGTTACAATCTCCTTTCAGGAGGCTCTCCGCTCCGCCCGCCGCCCCGGAGAGCGACCGCACGGCCCCAGGCCCTGCTCCCTCCCACCGCGACGGGGTCCGCAAAGCCGGGGAAAGCGAAGCCGCGTCCCGCCATGTCCCGCCGCCCCCTCAGACCGCCCCCCGGGCCCTCAC
>VXBT01009062.1:520923-669333 GCA_013400235.1 Oriolus oriolus
GCTGGAGCGTGGTGTAGGTGGCCCTGGTGAGCGCTGGTGCCCGGTGAGGGAAAGCACCCTCAGCCTGCTCCCAACAGTTTCCGAGGATCCTGCCCTGTCCAGAACCCCGCCCAGCCGCTCCCGCCTCAGCGCTGGCGGGTTCCCGGGCCTGGGTCAGAGCCCGCGCAGGCCTTCAGGGGGAAGGAAGGCCGGCCAGAGATTTATCCTGTTTGGTGGCCGAGCTGCTTTGCGACTGCCTCTGTGAAAACCAAGGCAGGCATCTAGATTTGAAAAAAAAATAAATTTTCAAGTCGCAAGCTCGCCTGTAGAAATTAGGCCGGCTGAGTCTGCTGCAGTCCGGGGAAATACAAGCAGGGGGAGGGGACTGGTGCGTGCTGATAAAAGGCTGTTAAAGCCCGAATAACTTGTTTGCATTCGAGAGACGCTTGGGAAGTTTGGGTCCAGCAGCACAAGCACGTAGGTGGCTCTTTTATGTGAAAAATCGGCATCCCAGTACAAAAACACTGGAAAAAAACGATTCGAAAAGCTGATATTCTGTGCCCTCCCCGCCCGCCCCACCCCCCAAGATTGCACATTGCAGGTGGGCCCTAGGGCTTGGGGCTATATGTTGGGCACAGATCCAGACAAAGGCTTTTGAAGAGCTAGGATTACGTACCTGAGCTGTGAATTTTGTAGCTGGTGTAAATGACTGGGGGGGTGTTGACTTTTGTAGTCCTCTGTTACATGGGTTTCCTTCTGTTATTGTTCGTTAAAAAGTTGATGGTCAATTAGTTTAAGATACCTTTAAGCCTGTTGGATGGTTAAGGGTGTCTTGTTATCTTGGTTACTGTTAAACCCGTCTGTGTGTTTAATTTGGGAAGTGAGGCTGACTAGTTTTAGGTTTGGTTTATGTATCAGTAATAGGCCTTGAGTTGATTGACAGGAATAGAACGGGAAATCTCCTAGAAGAAGGGTGTCAGCTGGGATTTGCATAAGGGAATAACTCGAGGACCTGAACGGTCCCACATCATTTATTTGAATGAACCAATCGGCCTGGACGAGCCGACAGACACCAATCAAATTGTCTCCAAGGGGAGGACTCTCGGGAGGGGAGGTGGTGCTCCCGGGAGGAGTATAAAAAGTGACTCCTAGGGATCCTGGTTTCTGACCTATCCATCCTGGTCAGGTGCGTGGTGTGGGGTGGGTCCTTCTCTCCGGGAATAAGCTAGCCAGCTGTTAGGAACCTTCAATTGCTCCATTGTTAGTTTTCTGCTAATAAACCTGCTTAGCGGGAAATTGTTGTTTGTTTGTTTTTTTTTTTTTTGCATTTGTTTCAGTAGTGTAGTAATAGCTGAACTTAATGTACTGAAGTTGTCTAAATTCTACCCCCATCCACACCCCCACTGCTTCATGCTCACAAAATAGCACTTTTCAGGACGGTTCAGTCCTGCTTTTTGAGAGAATGAAATTGTTGGCACGATAAGAGCAGACAGCTGTTTTCACCCTCAAGTTGTTTCAGAAATAGGGACACAGAGATGCATGGAATAAACATTTTAATCAGAATGGCTACAAAACACTGACGTCTTGGCGTTTCCATTCGTAGAAGAGCAGGCTGCTGGGCAGGCAGGTTCAGGTTTGTGGCACTTCCCAGATCTTAAGATAAAACTATTATTTTACTGATTCCTAAAGCAAACGGGAGCTACTTTGCAGACCAATGAGTATTTCTCCGAAGTGTATCCTACATTCCACTGGTATGATGAAAAAACTAAACATGAGGCGTCAGGGCGCTATTGAGCAATTAGCATGATGTTAGCTCCAGGTAAAATTATCAAACTCAGAAATCATTAAAGAATCATTTCATGGCGTGTAAATTAGCAGAGAAAATTGAGAATTGGGAGCGAGGGGAGAGAATGGCTAATAGAAGGATCTGCATAGGGATAAGTGTGGTTTCTTTTTCACAGGTGTCTGCAACAGTAACTTGAATGGTTGTGTTTAACATTTCTATAGCGCCAAGAAGCGTGTGTTAAAGTACTTATTGCCGAATAAGAACTTTTTAAGACAAAGTTTTACTGACTCGTCAGATTCCTGGTGAGTTTCTGCAGGCAATGGTTCTACAGGAGCAGGTCAACATTTTTATGTGTGTTCTGGACATACACATAAGATAGTGCCTATAAAACCTGCACCATGACAAATACTAGTCGAGTGATAAGTAACGATGAAAACAGGCAAACAATACAGGCTATGTGATAAATGAGCTGCCTTCCCTCAAAACGCATTAAAGGTGGTAATGAGCTCGCATGGAGCTTTACTACCTCAGTGAAGACAGTGCTTCCATGGGGTCTCGAGAGATTTAGATGCTGTTTCTCCATTGCAGCATGAACTTTGATGTATTAGTGGCAGAAAGTCTCATGTGACTCATAGCTACATACAAAGGAGAATAGAGGAAAGATACTTTGTCTGCAGAGAATAATGAAACAAGTTATTGAGTCTACATTTAAAGACACATAGATATTTGCAGGGACAGAATTAGAAGGGACATTGCAGATTTCCAAGGTCAGCAAGCTGATGAGCAGACATCATTCCATGTATGAACCTGTGATACCTCATGCATGTGTGCAGGGGAGGCAGCTGACACCAAACCTGAAATTGGTTACCAGAGAAAGGAAATGCTGTATTTAAAGAACATTTGTACAGGACACCGAGATAATCCATGTTATAAATATGAGAAATAATCTTGTGTTCCAGGGGTCTTGCCTGATTCCTGCCTTGGTAGATGAGTATAAGGAGTGTAACACAGAGGCATTCTGATTTTACAAGTTCTGGTTGCTTTCTGACTTCCAAACTGAGATGAGGCTGAGTGTTTCTGTAGTGCAGTTCACAGTAAAACAAGCTTGGCCTGAAGGAACATTTTTCATTTGTGTTATTAACATGCATTTAATTTTAGTAACTTGTAGTTACCAAAAGGCTGGAATCAGCCATCTGTCCTCTAATGTTGTTTAAATGGAGCAACCAGCTCTTGAAATCCAGGCCTTTCTCTCCCAACTCTTTACTATCATGGTCATTCAGGTTCCCAGGGGGATCTGTCATTCCAATTCTTTGTATCATAGTTTATTTGGGATTAGCCTCTTTCACAGCCATTTTGTCATCACTTCTGGACTCTCAAAATGGCATTGAAAACCCAGTAGTTTTAGAGGCACCCAGTCTGACCTGATCACACAGTCGCAGCTTGGACTGCAGCAGTATGAGGTTTATTCTTTATGCATGACAACAGAAGGTATCACGTTTTCCAGATGCCTCCTTTCTTAGGTTATATCCTGATAGCAAACGAGATGGGTAACAATGAGACACTCTGATGCAGAAAGTTACCTGCCATTCATCTGGGCCACGTGAGACAGCGAGATTGCAAGATGCATCAGAAGGATTTCTAGTGGCATTTTCTAGAATATTGTTTGACGCAGGATACCTGTTAGAGGTCCCTCCCTTGAACTGTGAAGCCTCCGTCATCCTGGGATCTGAGGGTGCACCCACTCCTTCAAAATAGCAGTGGGTACTAGTTTTAGTACTTCTAACATTACCAGCTGCCAGACCAGTTTTACTGTTGCCCATGAAGAAGTTTTGGAGGAGTGGCCATTGCTGATGGAGGTGTTACTAGTCTGACCCCATTTCGTTCTGGTGCTGCTGGAAGCAGTGACAGCAGGAATGTGGGGACACCCAGCTGACTGCTCATGGCTTTGTATTCAGCAGTTAATTTTCATCTATCTCAATTCCCTGAAACATCTGCACAAGGGAAGGGACAGGTTCAGAGGCAAGAGTCTGGCAGGACCCCAATAGTTCTGACTTTTAGTAGCTTAGGTTACCATAGACTGAACCCTGAGATTTCAGTGGCAACAGGAAAACAATCAGTAAGGATCTGGTTTATTGAGGATACCTCTGTGCTCATTGGAACTTATGAGCAGCAAGGGAATGGATGATGCAGGAGGAGATGTCTCAGATACCAGTATATCAGAGGGGGTGCAAGCATGAGCATCCAGTTTAGAAGCATGAAAACTTTTCAAATTCAGTTAGTTACACGAGAGAGAGAGAGTTCCCAAAATTTGTCCCAAAGAGTACATCATGACAGTGCTTCCTGTGCTTGCAGTTCCAAAGAGGGAATAGGAACAGAATGGAAAAATAGATTCTTATTTTGCTGAAAAAGAGAAAGAGTTGCTTCTGCATTCATTTCCCTCTTCAACTTGATCAAGCAATTTGCAAGCACAGCAAGTCTCAAACCTTCTAGCTTGAAGTATCTAACAAGGCTTGGCAGTGCAGAAACAGCATTTTCAGCAGCTAAATAAAATCCTTAGCCTCTTCTGACAGATCTATCAGAATATTCTGCATGAAAAGAAAAAATTACACAAAACCATTTCAACTAAACCAATAAGATTTTCAGGAAGTAATATGGTGCTTGGTGCAGTATTGCAGTCCAGAGGATCCTTTAGGAGTATCTCCAGTTGAGCCTCACTTCTGTGCCAAACAGAAGTATAGTCTCTCATGGATCTCAGGGCTGACTAGGTCATGTGTAGTTGTATGGCAGGCCACACTATCTGTCACTTTGGAAGTCACCTTGGGATTGTCAAGAAAAGACAAGTATAGTGGATACCTAATGTTATGGAAGTCCAGTAACTGTCTTGATGTTTTTCAGTTTAATGGCTGCCTTGTTGTATTTGACTGCTTGTGCCAAGGAGAAAAATCTGTTGTGACAAAGTAAGCATAGCTGTCTTTCATTAAGAAAAATAGGTTTGACTTGAGTATATGACATATAGGCTGACCTGTTGTATAGAAAAGCCTTGGAGGTCGAGGCTTGAATGAATGCCCGTGAGCACAGATTGTTCTCCTTGGTGAGGAGAGCCTCCTCAGAGTCTCCTCAGCTTGAGTTTCTACTATGTCTTGAGAAAGGACCAGGGGAAATGTTTCAACCAAGGAAAATTCCAACAACGGAAATTCTGGTTACATGATGGGAAAACACTTTTCACTTTGAGAGTGGCTGAGCATTGGCACACAAAGATTTTGGAACCTTCATCCCTAGAGATATTAAAACTCCGAATATGACCCTGAGCACGCAGACTTAACTTTGACTCTGAAGATCACCTCTCGTGGTCCTAGCTAACTCTCTGAAGGCCCTTCTCTGCCATCTGCCCTGTATAGTGAACACAGCATTACTATCATAGCTGATGCTTTTCTGTGCATGACAAACTATTTCTGTGCAAGGCCTTGTGCTGAGGTCAGCTTTTACCACACAAGCTTAATAGCTCTGTGTAGTTCTACACATCAAATCACTGTTACTCTGCTGGACAAGCACTGCATGTGTTTGCAGTATGGCCACTTAACATCTCTGCTCGAGAAAGGCAAAGCATCAGCCCATTGAAAATCTATGAGCCAGCACCACAGACCTAATATTCCTATCAGATTGTATTAGAGGGACTGTAAATAAGTTTAAAACTAGTCAAATGATTTCTAGTTGTTCCTGAAAGGCTGAAGCTGTATGATCTTGTTACAAATATGTGTTTCTGCAAAAATCAGTGTTTTCAGACATCTCATGTGTAGCTCACAAGTCCACCTCAGCTTCCCCTCTGGTGTGTTGCTTTGCTAAATCATTGAATATAGAAACCTTCCTCCTTTAGCTGCTCTGGGCTGTACTGGTTCTCTTCTACCCCTGAACAGGAGAGTTTGCCTTCAGCTCTGATAAACACATCTTATAAGGCCAGCCTGGCTTTTCTTGTGTTTTAGTGAAGCTTTCAGAAGTGTTGATTTTAAAGGATATTTGAGAAGTGGTGGAACAAGACTAAGAGAGCAGATATTGAGGGAATTGAAAAGTACAGCAGTGTATGTACACCAAAGGAAACTGGAAAAACAAGGGAAAAATACCAAGAGTGGCAGTGAAGGGGTATATTTATCAGGTGTTATAGATGTAGATCTCTACTAGTTTGTTTGTTTGTGTCAGGTGGGTGGAAGCAAGTCTGGTTGGAAGGGGGAGCCTGCACATCCAGCCAGCTCTTGTGGTACCTGCATCCCTGGGGGTGCTGGCTGTTGGGACAGGGTTCTGCTCTGTCCTGCTCCTCTCCTTTCAGCTTGGTCAGTCCGGGATGGCAGTGCACTGCACTGGAGTGTTTGTACACAATGGCAGGCAGTATTTTTCTTTCAAGGTACAGTCCAGGTGATTCTTTGGCCTGATTTCATATTGCTGTTTTATTTTTTTCAAATGCTTATCTAGCTTTCAGTAAGGAATTGATTATTTTGGGGATGGGGTTGGAAAAAACCTTGTGTAGGGCAGTTGGGCAGTTACCATCAACCTTGTTTGCTTTTCTGTAGTTTCTTAGCCTGAGTTGCTAACGGACAACATAAGTTCCCTCATTAGCTGAATAATATAAAAGCTTGCCTTTATTTGCACCCTGATAAAAATTTGGAACTGCTTTGCTAAAAAAATCCCAGCAGTAAATTGAAATTATTTCAGAGAAGGGCATCAAGGTGACAGAGGTTTAGAAAGAACTGGAATGACCTATTTCCTAGATAATGAGTAAACAATGAAAATAGACTACAAATATTTGTATAGTACAAATATCCATGTGATCAAGGAAGTTTTTTTGTGGAATATGTGGAAGCAGGTGGAAGAGAAGTGGGAAGAAATTAAGGACGAGTTCATGAAAGCTGTTGGTTGGAAGAGCTATTGAGAATGGCCAGGCCTAGAGATGACCCCTCATGCCAGGGGGTTTCTCTGCAGGGCAGAGGGAGGCAGAAAGACAGACCTCTGGATTTCCCCTGCCCTTTAGCTTTGTAGTTTATAGTGTAGCTTTTATAGCCCTACAGTTTTTATACTCCCCTGTCTCAGCACTGGTGCGGGGCATGGCCCTAATGAATCAAGAATTATTGCTGCCAGGTGTCAGCTGGTGATAACCACTAGATGCCACTGTGCCATTTCTCTGTGTAAGACTATGTGCCCTTTGCAGACCTGAGCACAGTATGTTCCTTTCAGTGGCAGCTCTGATGCCTTTAGCTCATAGGGATCTCAGCAGAACATTTGGCGATGTGCTTGAGTGGCTTCGTGTGTGTTTAGTCCAACAGAGACTTATGACAGCACTGACTGAGAGGACAGTTTAGCTCTTAATTTTAAGACCAGGGAAAGGCAACAGCAGCTCTGTGCTTGAGACAAAGACAAGATGTAACAGATACAGAATTTATCAGAAAAGATGCTAAAATGTAACAACATCCAGTTTCACTTGAGTCTTTCCAGTACAAAAACATTTAAATATAGTAAATAGTGTGTTAGTAACATTGCAGTTTGCAGAATTCCTATGGAAAGAGAGGTTGAGCATGAGCAAGGTTGCAACAGAACATAGAACCACCACAAAAGCCACAGGGGGTCCATTTTGTCTGGCCACTGGCCAGCCTGGCCAGGCAGGTTGTGTGATGAGACAGAAGCTGGTCATTCCAGATTTTTTGTTACTCTGTTTTATTTAGTATTTCAAAAGCTTGATGTGTAGTATATGAGTAGAACCAGCTGGAGTACTAACTCAGTGCTGATCCTCTGCCCACGCTTGTTGGTTTAACATGTGGAATACTGGCTTTCTCTGGAGTGATGCCCTTTATTTTTCAAATACTGGTTTCGTCATCTTGTGAGTTCTTCAATTTTTCATTTGAGTGACAAATGAGTGACAAGCTAGAAGTCAAAACACCTTATCTCCAGACACCAGCTGGTACTCTGTCTGGACTCAACTGATGGCTTTTAGAAGTATGTGAAGTCTGTATTAAGCATCTGAAAAGGCATGTGTTTGCCTTGTGCTAGTGTTTGAATCCTGTTGGATTTTAGTTCTTGCTCTGCCACATGTTTTCTGTGCCAGAATTTGCAAATCTGCAGACTAACTTATCTTCCCCTCCGCTCACTCAGTCTGCTATTGTCGCTAATTAAAACATGTAATCCACAGAAAGCTAATTCCCACTACTGTACAGAGGAGCAGTCTGAGGAAAAGGTATTTCTAGGAGGTCAGGGCTGTGGCATGTGTTTATCCTTTGGAAGCTTGAGGTCTGGAGAACTATCTTGGTTTTACTTTTTTTATCTTTTTTTTTTCTTTTATTAGGGACAATGTCTTGGATCAACTCCTCCTTAGACGAAGAGGATGTTTTCAAAACTAACCTTCTTGTAAACTACCAGAAAAAGCATTGTTTCCCAAAAGTTTCTTTAAAAAGAATACTTTGAAAGTCTCTAGCCAATTGTCTCTGTGTAGGGAGACATATTCATTCAGATACTAACACATTTGGAAGAGGATATGTCTGAACAAATGGAGGGGGGTGAAAGAATAGAAATGGATGGACTAGAGATAGTGCCTAAGCTCTATTTTAGAGGTTCTCTGAGGGAGAAGTTAGAGGATCATCTGAGACAAGAGAATATTGGTTATATATGAATGCCTGTGGTCAAGTCTCTCTTGCCAGATATCCATCTTGGACCTTAGCTTAATTTAAAGGCCTTGGGGAACGTTTTCTAACATATTACTTTGAATGATTTTTATTGAAACAAATCAACATGTTCAGAAAAATATGTTATAGTTTGGCGTATTTCAAAAAATCTTGATGAGTTTGAGTCATGAACTGACTCAATGGCACATAACAGATATCTTTACTCTAGAACTTTATAGAGAATTGGGGAGTGTGTGAGGAATATCATCGCTCCTTTTCTCACCCCCTTGTACTGCAGGATTGCCCAAGTTTGGTGTAAGCCTGATGCTTCTTGCAGTGCCCTGAAAGAGCTGGCAGATGGTGCTGCTTGCCTTTGACATGCAGCATATTTCATCACTGTACTGTTGGTACTGTCAAAACAGTCTGTTCATAAAAGTGTTGTGTGCTGGAGACTGGAGATCAAGAGAGGAGAAGAGTAAAAAGAGTTGAACAGGAGTGAGTCTTAGAGTCGTGATTTTCATTGAAGCTAACAGAAATAAAATTAGTTGGAGCTACTGCATTAATGTGACAGTTTGCATTGTTTGCTAACATTAAAATTGAAACTCGTATGTGCAAAATTATACATATGTGTTGTATTTTTTAACTGAGTACTGCTAAGTTAATGTGGCTCTCAACTGTAGGGCGAGAAGGGTTCATTCTGATAGTCTGGGCTGTCCTGGGTTAAAGCAAATGTGCTTGGGCTTCCCCTATCTGAACTAGCCTATATCTCTTAAATAAGCGGAAAACTGCAGTTTAAAATGAACAAAGAAGGTCAAGAGTTGGGTAAGTGTTAATTTATCCCATCTGAGGAAATGTTACATTAAATTTTGTGCACTGAATTTTACAGTGCTTCTGTAGAAGAGAAAGCTCTTGCTGCTACATATTGCATCACATCATTGTAGGAAATAATGCTGCGCCATTGTAGAAACAATACTATAAAGCTCAAAAGCAGATGTTACATGGAGGGAAAGGTTATTTCATTTTCTTCCATCCTCATACCTGCATGATCTCAAGCACTAAGACACGTGTCCAAGTCACATGTTCACTATTCAGGTATCTGAGATGATTGAATTGATCAGGTGGGAAAGGTAGCCTGGTCCATAAGCATTGTGAAGGAAAAATGTACAAAGGACTCTGATTACTGAGTACTCATCAAATTTCCTGGTTTGTCCATACTTTGATGACCATTTGATAGTTTTGGATAAGCATTTTTGCACCCACAGAAGCATATGGTGACCTTGATCTCGTCTCACTATCCCATTGCATCTCACTCAGAGAACTTCCTCATGGTTGTCTCCTTATCAAGGGGTTTTAAGGATCCAGCCCTGTTAGAATCACAGAATGGTGGAGGCTGGAGGGGACCTCTGGAGATTATCTAGTCCAATACCCCTGCTCAAAGCAGGGTTAATCAAAGCAGTGTGCTATAAGACCATGCCAGGTGTGGTTTTGAATATTTCCAAGAATGAAGACTCCACAACTACCATTTTTGACAACCCCTTCAAATAAAAAGTTTTTTATGTTTAAATGGAATTCCCTGTTCCTGATCTTCTTACCATCATCTTGTAATGTCTTGGATCATTGTTTTAGTCTTGATGTAGGATGTTCTTTATTTTAGGCACTCCTTTTTTAACCCAGCCTGGGTGTGAGACATGCAGAAACTGTTGGTAGATATGCTATGAACTTGATGATGAGCTAATCTGGGTGCCAACACATGCCATTCTTACACCCCACTTCTTCCATGCATTATGGTGCATCCACATCCAGACATTCATCTCCTTTCTTTGCGGGGATTGATCCTAAAGTTTCTGTTCCAAACCTTAACATCATCAGTGTCATATAGGGACGTTCGGTTTAATGAGGCAAATGCTAGTGCAGAGTCACCAGGTGTAACAGAAATGGATGTAGCGGAGTAAGACATTTTTCTTCTCATCCAACTTAGAGAAATGAACTTAATTGGAAGGAACAGGGCAGTATTTCAAATTAAACCCCATAAATTCTCCTGTCAGCTCTGTCTATGACATGGAAATAGGATCTTGAGTGTTAATTTAGGAGGTTGACAATGTGGTAATGAAGGGGAATGCAAGAACATGCCCTTGCTACATTGCTAAATTTAGAACAAGTGGCTTCTTGAATGCTGAAGGACATTTGTTTAATGAGCAGGGTCCTGTATGTATGCTAGGAGATTCAGGAGGAGGACTCTGAGTAGTCAAAGGTTCATGTATTTGGAATGGTCAAAATTTGTCTGTATTCCTATTGTGAAATGTGAAGTTTTAGGACTGCAACATTCTTTGTCACTTATGAGAGTTACTTGGGAGAGATGTAAAGACTTTGCTGACTTTTTCCAAAACTGATAGAAGCATGGTCTTGAAGGAAACTTACAGAACATTTCACAACTTGAGACCTGCGTGCCACAGTTGCTCACAAAGTGCTGATTTTGTGTTTATTGGCACATATTCAACTTTGGGCTTCATAGAACTTTGCAGTTACTACATTGGGCTCTCAGGTGAGCAGCCACCAATCTACTGGCCTTCAGCAGGGCAGAGCAGAAAAGCCTGACTGATTTTAGGTGTCACAAGATCTACTGTGCTTGGGTTGGGGTGGCTCAGATGTCAAGGCTCCAGTACACCGAGCAAAAGCCTGTTTTTCACAGCTCTTGCATTGCTGAAGCTTCTGAAATCACTCTGAGGGCAGCAATACAGTAGACAGATCGGATGGATGAAAACACCTATCTTATGCCACCTTCATTTCAAATTTATGTCCTTAGCCTCTGGAGGTGCCTCATGAGAAGTAAACAGTATGATCATACCAGCTGGCCACCCATGGCAGTGTGATTACTGAAAGGTCAGTGTGCAAGTGCACATTATCAGGAGGCAGGGTGTAATTTGGGCAAGTATCACTATTTGTTAGAACCTGTGATTGAACCTCCAAGCCTGTGCAGCTCTCGCATTACACCCCAGCTCTTTGCTATCACAGTAACCTGCCCAGATTATTTCAGTTAAACCCCTCAAAACCCCCAAGGACTTTCCTTACTGTGCTGCATGTGAAAAAAGGGACACCAACAGTGAACACAAAATCCAGAGCCTAGATTTCACAAAGGGGGTTAATTTATGGTTAGTTTTATGTAATATTTTTAGCCTTAAACATGTAATGCCAGTTTTCCTCCTTTTCCTACCAAATGGATTAAGTTCAATGCAATTACAGCGGAATGGTTAAGGGGAGAATATGAATCTTTTGGTTTCATTGCTTTGGGCTGTTGATATACTGTAGTTATACTGCTAATGGTAAACTCAGCAAAACCTTTTTGGCCTTGAAGCCAATTGGCCTCATCTGGCCATTACCACACTATGGAGCCCTTTAGCTTCTGAAAAACGTTATGTGTATATTGACTGATCCCTGGCTTGCATTAACTCCAAAAATCCCTGGTTTACATTAACTCCAAAACTGTACCTGAGGCTTGTGTAGGAAAGTGCTAGTTGGCCTTGGACAAAATTGTGCCATGGATTATTCTATTGATGTAGCCACTCTAGAAAATCCAGTGGCCAGGTCGGTGCCTCTATCTTAATTTATTAATACAAATAGAGTTTTACAGGTTTAAACACAGTGTTTTTTCACAGGGGATATAATTCATCCATGACTTCTAGAGCCAGGAGACAAGATGAAAAGCAAAATTTCCATGTGACTCTTTTCCTTCCACAAAACCCAGTAACTTTTTTGTAAGAACACTTAATCTGTATTTTTAAAGCCATTTGTTAGAGTGATTACAAAAGCCCAGGGGACAAATGTGCAAAAGGAAGCATCTAGAATGGGAGCTGTCTGCTTGATTTCTGTGTCAAACAGTTATTTAAACTATGACAGGATCTTAGGCCGCCTTTGTAGTTAAGAAAAAGAGATAACTGCTAATCTCACTTATGTAATTTCTGTCAGGAACTGTACCAAGAACCTGGTTGGTTGGATGCAATGTTGAGCCTTCAGGCAAATGAAATGTGAGCACGTGGATTCCTGCCCATTATAGCTAATAGCAGCTCCTCCAGATACTTTGTGCACATATGGGAAATTCACCTTTTTTTTTTTTTTTTTTTTAAATAATACACTGGAACAGGTTGCCCAGAGGCTGTGTGCATGCCCCATCCCTGGAAGTGCTCAGGCCAGGTTGGATGGGGCTTTGAGCAACCTGGTCTAGTGAAAGATTCCCTGCCCATGGCAGGGGCATTGGAACTAGATGATCTTTAAGGTCCCTTCCAACCTGGATGGTTCTATGACTTTGGTGGCTGTGAAACATAGTTGTGGAAACATCTATCCCTACTTCCTCAAGGGTGTTACAAGCACTGCCAGAGCTTTGTGTGGCTGTCGCTTTCCTCTTTGTTTTACATAAGCCATGCAAAGAGAGAGCTCAAAGTTGCTTTAGTAATCAGTGATTCATCTCCCCTAATTTGTGTCAGAAAATAATTAACTTTGGCTTGCTGATCTGCATATCTCATTAATGCAGACTCTGAAGACAAGGAAATAAAAAGATGTCATTCAAACCCCTTCCTCCTGTTCATGCTGTGAAGAACCAAGGAAGAGAGCTCTCTAGCTGGGGCGGGCGGGCAAAGGGGGATGGGTGTGGGAGTCTGCACGGCATCTTGGCTGCAACCGCTCTCTCCATCCCCCTGCCCTGGTCTTACTTTCTGTTCCTCCTAAGACAGGTCAGTGCAAGTCTTGTAAGCTGCTACAGACTGAGGGTGCACCTGAAATAAGCCACAAAAATGGGAGAATGAGTGGTTTCTAGTGGGGCAGAGGCTAAATCCTGACTCTTCACTGCTGAATTCCCTGAGGCCAAGCAGGAGGGCAACACAGGAGAACTTCTTGTGGACAGAGAGGTCTAAAAATAACAAAGGCTGTGAACTTGATGCTCTGTTCTGTCAGAAAGGGAATGATTCCTCAGTCTGAGTTTTTCCCAAAAGTGAAAAATTTGTCTAGAGTTTGTGTCAGGTAAACATACAGAGGTCACATTGTTGTGGATGAGTTTTAAGATGATTTATATTTGAAGAAGTGGTGTAAAAATGCATGCAGCTTGTGCTGCAGATGATGATAAGAAATCCTTAAAGTTGAGACTAAAATCTGGGATAGAGAAATTTAAATTGTTCCCTAGCATAGCTGGGGGAATATTTTTCTAAAAATACGATATAGATGATTTTACAGTCCCCTGAAGAATTACTGCAGGGGTTATGGAGAGAAAATTTAATCATAAAGTAAGAACTAAAGGTGTTTTAGCTCTGCATTAATTACAAATTTCAGTGAAACATCTGCTATGATGTTGCCGCCAGGTTGCGTCAAGATATTTGGTATGTTCAAATTATCTTTCTTAAAAACATCAAATTATACAAATTGGAAAATCATTGTAAAGACTATTTTAGGGATTTTCTAACCAGTGGCCCAAGATCACCTCCACCCTTAAAGCATAGCCAAGTAACTTGCTGGAAGGCAGAGAACTCACAGTTCTGAATATATCATCAAGATTCAGGGTATCCCTGTCAGCCATTTATACCTCCATGAGGAAATGACATCTGTTGGGCAAATGACTGAAACCTTTGAGCATAAAACCAACTTAATCTATATCTTGGGTATCAAAGACTTGAATCTTCAAAACTCCCATGTGGTTGCTACCGGAGATGCTTGAGCTTTGCAGGCAGCTCAGTTTTCTATGTCTCCAGCAAGAGCTGGAATTCCTTCTGAGCATGCCAGAATAACCTTGTTTCCTACAGGGCCGTGCAGAGTTGTTTATGTCATACGCGTGTCCTGACAAGACCCAGTAATTCTGCAGATTTCATAGACGCCCTATAGAGCTCAGTTTAACTAAAGCAATAAAACAGGATATGGGGAGCTTATTTATTTTGTTATCTTCTTTGACTGAGCAGCTTCAGACACATGTCACATGTATGGAAATTAAGCATTGAGCTACGCTGTTTTAGATGAAAAAGAGAGGGCGTTGAACCCCTTCTATTGAAGCTGTTCCTCCTTGTACAATGGGCTGGAAGGTTCATCCATAATGGGGCAGGATAAGCAGACAGCAGCTTAGTGGGGGCAGGGAAGCTCTGGTTCCCATCCTGGAGAACAGGTAGTAGAACTGCTGTGGATGGGGGCTCGGTAAATTATTTGGTCCTGTATGGAAACACCGTCACAGAGTAATGCCTTTTGCCTCTGTGTGTGTGTGTCTTTAGGCACCTCATTCCCTCCAGGCATAAGTAAACATTTAATAATAGATGGAGATGTGTGCAGTCCTTGAAGTTACCAGGTGATGGCATGTGATGCTAGACTGTGATTTGTCTAACAGTAAAGCAGTTCAACAATGCAATACAGTCTGTGAGAAGGTGTTGATCCTGAAAATTCCTAGATGTCCTGAGAAAAGAGAGAAAGAATACATTTACCAGAATTTCCTGATCCTAAGTCTGTTTTAGCACCTAGAGTTGAGAGAGAAACTTGGTATCAGGATTCTGTTAAAAAGTAGCTGTGACACTGGGAACATTTAAATCAAGCGTGCCAAGCCATGGACCGAGGACTGGGAACTTGACTGTCCACAAAAAAAGTGGACAGAGTTTTGGTCTCATTCGACTAGCACTCCCCCAAAGAACTCATGAGAACAATTGAGGAGGGATGCCAGGCTAGGGCTTTTTCCCATGGGCAGGTCACACATCACCATCCTTTTTTGGAAGTGGAGAGAGCATTTATCTGGTCTGCTCCTGACACCTGGCCTGACACTGTTTACAACATTAGTATGGATATTACTTCTAGGTGTTTGTATCTATGTACATTTAAATCACTGTCACTCTCAGCTCTGTGGTGAGAGACAGGTAGTTTTAAGATGTGATTCATGTCATCTTAATGCAGACATCTAAATAAATCAGATGAATCACAGCCTAAAACTCTATATGCCATTGATGATGGCAGCACAGGCAACTGATTCAGATGGAGGACCACCTGCATCAGTCCAGACAAATTCCTCCCTGTATGTGCACTTACCCAGTGGCCGTAGTGTTCCACTGTAAGCAGGGCCTCCGAGGCCAAGGAGAAAGACAGGACCCTGGTGTGAGTGGAGCTGGAATCTTGTCCCTACTGCAGAGAGGCACTGACAGCCATGAAGACATTCCTGCTCACTTCAAAAGGTAACTGTCCTACTTTTTAATACCTAGGTTTGCTTGTATAATCCTACTATTCAGTTTTCTTGTCATTGACATCTTTTATTAATGTTTTTTCTGGACTTAATACATGAACACTGTTACTCACAGATGTGGTCAGACTGGAACTGAACAGTGTTATTCCAGAGTAATTACAAAATGAAAAACTGTGATAGTCTTGTGAAAAATGCAGTCAAATATCCCACTGACTTGGACTTTGGAGACAATGCACTGGGCAGCAGGTAAAGTCAATTGCAAACCAACACGATCAGTCTGTGATGAGATCAGCAGTGATGAGAGTGGTTACAGCTAGAGCTATGCCAGATGAAGGCAGCAGGCAACAAGGGGTGAAAATTTGAGTGGCTGGCAGAGGGAGATGGGGAACAAAAGCTGCAGGAAAGATTCTGGTGGGCACTGGGTTGAATTATTTTGCAGTATGTTGCAGGAGGATATTAAAACATTGAAACAGACTAGGACAGCTTTCCTTGTTACAGGAAATGAGTAGGAATAGCTTAATTTGGGAATGCAGCATTCACAGCAAATCTTTCCATAACTGGTAATTGAAGACAAATTCTTTTCTTTTTAGTCCTTTAACTGTCCTGACAAGATGAACATTACCTTTTGGACAGGTTTATACTAAATTGCTAATGCTGATTAGATAGTCACAAAATCTAACAGAAATTATGGTGTTGCAATAGTAATAAACTTTGAAATTTTCTGATAATAAAGGAGAGGGGCAGTAACCAGGGAAAATGCAGACAGTTTGCAGAAGCTTTCAAAATCTTCCTTGTAGCCAAGTCTGAGAGGGTGATAGAAAGAACTAAAGAACCAGCTCCTTGACCTGTTTGCAAGATCAAGAAATAAGAAGGTTTGGTTCTGAAGGTCGAGGGCACAAACTTAAATGGCAGGTTAAGAGATGAGGAATTAGCAAAAAGAGCAATGCAGATTTTAGCACACACAGGAAAGCAGAAGGTTAGTTAACAATCTCTTTCAGAAAAGACCATCTTCAAGTGCTCTTTTAGCCGTTTTGGATCTATCTTAAAATGAACTTCTGGAGCAAAGAAAAATGATAACCCTTAACTGGTTGGGGTGTTGATTTGCTGTGTGCTCACAACTGCAAAACAAAACAATGCAGGATAGGGGCTTTTTAAAGCTTCCTATTAAACACCCCAAATATTGTGAAACCCAGATTAAATGTTGGTGCATTTCAGTGGAGCTGAAAAGTAAAGGAGAGTCAAGGGGCATTCATTCCTGTCAAAGGGCAGAAATATTAATCAAGGAGGCAGGCTAGAAAATAGTTGTGCAGACTGGAAACCCAGAATTCTTACATATTGAAAACTGTATCAATATGTAATATTATCTTTATGTCATGAATGATGGATGTAAGGTGGCGCGTACGGTGGCATAGATCTCTAGTTAACTATCTGTCTCAAAGGTGGCTAAGTCAAAGGTAATTACCAGAGACAGTCTTATAGTCAGTGGATAAAACCAGGCTTTTCCAGAAGGCAATTCCTCTCAGGTTGAGATGGGTCAAATTAATTGCCCTTTGCAGTTGCCTTTTGATTGTGGGCAATCATTAAGGGACCATGGCTGAGCAGTTGACACATAGGCAACTAACTTTCCAACATCTACAATTACATCATTTAAATCCTACTGCTTTAACTCTTGCATGGTTTGTCACAACTGGGATCACCTGTAATTGATTTCCTAAATGGTAGGAGACGGATTTGAGAGGAAAGCAGTTGCCTTTTTGTGTATTTTTAGATGCCAGCTCAAATCTGAATATGCTTTCCAAGGAATCTTTTGAGTTAGGCCAAGGCAACAGCAGGATCTCAGAGAGATCTCAAAGTTTATCTTTTCCCCAATACCCACTTCAGATTTTCAAAGCTAGATAGAAGAACTGAGAAAGCCACAGAAAAAATCTTGTCCGTTGGACTAGCTTGATTCAAGTCTCATCGAAAAAAGTGGGCAATTATAATCTGCATTTTCTTGGGAACAGTGTCAAACGCAACCATTGCCTTCAGCTATTATCCTGTGTTTCACACAGGCAGCATTTACCTTAGCAATTTCATCATTCACAGGGAAAAACACTGGCCTCAACACAACCATGAATAGGTGATTTCTAAATGACTAACTTGCTACCAGGACAGAGCAATTGGATATTGATCTGCTTTTCAGAGTTGATGAGTATGGCAGATAAGAGTTGCACAGTTTTACTTTGGAACCCAGCAAACAGAGCAGTAAATCATGTAATGTCTACACAAAGCAACTCCTTTGACCATGAGAAGAATTAAACCTGAGTCACATGGGGAGATTTTGTCCTGTAAAGATAATTGTCCCTTATCAAATAAAGCAGTACAAAGACAGCAGTCGAAGCTACATCCTGTGGCAGTGCTTCTTGTTCAGGTGCAAAATACACTTCTGTCCTTATTTGTGACAGTAACAAATGTGTTATGGAAATAATCCATGCTATTTCCAAGCAATGAGGCCCCAGTTAATTAGAAAAAGTAAGATAAAGCCACCAGTTGATCTTTTGAGAAAATGGCCACATGCTTGTTCAATTTGATATCATTAGGTTTCAATTGGATTAGTAGATTTTATGTTATCTTCTTTTGTTCATACTGTATATTAGAATGATGGGCAAGTGCTTAATGAGAGACTGTGGTTAATAATTAGCAGTAGCATCTCTGCTAAATTTAACGTTTCATTTCTGCTTCCTACTGTTTAATGAATTAGGCAATGAGCAATTTTTTAAATTGGGGCAAGCTTGACGTATACATGTGAGTTTCCTTTCCACAGGTCCTCTGACAGTACTTGCTTTGATTAGCAAGGTAATGACAGGCCCTGCTGTGTGGAGGGGATTGTAATTTGTTGTGGGGTTCTTTTTAAAGAGACTGAGCAAGTGTGCCAGCACCTTCGGTTTGAATGTCTGCAGAAATTTGTGGGAAACCAGGAAGGTATGACTACAGCAAATACCAGAGACAGTTCCCAAACGAAGAACAGAATGGATTTTGGAGCCGCAAAACTCCCGTGAACTAGTGTCCACTGAGGAATATCAGTAGAGGATTATGTGAGGGCTCTGTTCCTCCCAGTAAACAAACAAACAAAAACAAACAAACAAACAAACAAACAAATAAATGCCACAGCACAGATACAAGCGCTACAGCCCACTCATCCCTGCAGTTGAATTGTTAACAAGTCTCCTGATCCAGTTTGACACTGGGAACACTGCAACACCATTCCAATTGTTTAAGTTGCCAGGGATTGGTCTCCAGAATTATTTAATTTATTAATGCAGCCACAAAGTCCCTCATCCTCTGTTCAGTGTTGCAGAGGGCAGCTGTTCCTCACCACTCTTCATCACAGTGGACGGCAGGAGGAAGAACTGGTCCATACCTCTTATAAGACTCATTCCCGTTCTGGGCTTTTTGCTTGTTCTGAGGAATTCTACTTTAAAAAACCTCCTCTTAGCCATATATCTGAAGTCTGGTCACTGCTGTGTCCCTGCCTGCCTGTGCTCCAGCTGCATTTGCTGCCTGTGTTCACAGTCAGAGCTGTGGGTGTAGCTGCAGCCATTCTTCCTGTTTGCGCCACTCCTCTTGCAGCTTTTGGTGTCCTTGGAGCAGGAGAGGCTGAACAGGGTGCTTGTCCACCTCCAAAGGCCACGAGTCACAGCCTGATGTACCAGTGCCAGCTGTGTGTACTTCCTGCCGTGCTGATACACAGGGTGGTGCTCCGTGCTGCTCTGCACGAGGGGCAGCACATGTGCTACCTCGCTGCTCTGCTTTGTGGACAGCAGCCCCGGGGAGCAGCACGCAGGGGCTCTTCAGCCATCCTGGCTGAATCCACCTGCAAATATGAGTCAGAGTCTCAAGCTTTGCTCAGACCTTACTGCTGAGAGAGCCGTCAGTGCCCTCACTGTGGCAAAACTCCTATGCAGTGGAAGAAAACCTAAAACATCCTCAGTGTATATCTCCCAGTGTCTTTTAGAGGAGAAGAAACTACTAACTACTGTTAGTAGTAGTTAGAAACTACTACTGTTAGTAGTAGTAGAAACTACTGTTTTATCAGTAGTTAGAAGGTCTGGGGTCAGCCTAACACCAGTGGGCTTGGGTTATTTGTGCCTGGCATTTGAATTTATGTTAATGCTCCACCATCACTTCCAGTGTTCAGGCTGGAAGCTCCTCACAAGAATGGGTTCTCCCCTCAAGCAGTACTTTGGAAGGTGGATCAGCTACAGTACTAGCACAACATTTACCTTTAAACTGAATGGCTGAAAATCAGTTCTGGGCCAAAGTTTTCCTTAGCAAGGGGCAAGACTTTAACAAGCATTTCAGTGCCTAACAAGGTAGATTCGTGCTGTGCAGGTTGTGTAGGAGCTGTTTGGTAGCAGCTGACAATTTTGAACTGACAATTTCGAACTGACAATTGTTGGAATGGAGATGCTTTTGGAAGTCCCAGTGAACATCTAAATACCTTCACATTTACACGATCCACACTTAAAAAAATTAAAACTAACTTTCCTACTGCAGGATAATTAAATTGTATCCTGGATGTATAGTCCATAGTCTAACCCACTTATTTGGAGACTGCAGTAATCCTCTGTTACAGCAGCATGGAAGACATAGGTAATTAGCCAAGGTTTATTGTTGTTGAGCTGATGCAACAAGTTGCGGGTACAAATAAGAGGAAATATTGCTAAATATTACTTATCTGGATTTCTTTTAATACGTATTTCTATACAAGCATCTGGAATAACAATTGTCCAATTACTTTCCAGTCATTAAGACTGTGACTCTATTATTGTGTGCTTTGAATATCCGGTATAATTTGTTAATTTAAAACATGGAAGTGGAGTGAAGTCACTCCAGAATGTACTTTGAGGAGAGGAGGATGTCCAGAGGAAGCCAGTATGTCTAATTAAATTCAGGGAAACAATTTCCTTAGATATCTGGTCTTTTTGTTAGTTCAGCAATTTATTTAGATCTAGTCAAATGAGATGTACATTAAAAGATTTAATGAAATTAGCTAAAATGATCTGAAACTGAAGTTTTTTGATTAAAAATGTTGAAAAGAGTAATAGCTAAAAAAACGGAAGAGTTAATGAAAACTGAAAATTTTCAATTTGTTTGCTGGAAAGGAGCCAAATTGAATTCTGAGGAAAAGCAGACATTTTGCTTTTCCATATAAATATTTGTATAATGTTATTTGGAATTACAGTTATATAATTAATTATAATGAGACAACAAATTTTAGAATGCTCAAGATCAGAGGAATCAAGTAGTATTGTGAAAAAGGAGGAAGATGTATATCACAGCACTTCACCTCTGACCAAAATGAAATCTGCTTCTTCATTGTCAACCTCAGAAAATAAAACACAAACTCATATAGTTCAGATGAACACTTCTGCAAATGGAATCCTGTATACTAAACAAATCATAGTTTTAGTCTCTTTATATTTAACTATTTGCACAAAATTGCCTTCTAAAGCTGTAATGTAGATCAATTAACAAACATTATTCTGAGATCTTATTAATATTCCTAATACTTTTGCATACCAGATAGAAAAAAAATTACCTGTGATCATCAAGATAAAAATGTAGTTAAATTTAAATTCCTGTGGGTGAAACTAAGTACATTTTTCTGTAAGAAGCACACATGAAAAGTATAAAGTTTATTTACATGCCTGGGTACGAGCTATGACCTGTAACTTCCTTGCCCAGAAGTGCCCGAGCACTGAACACTAATGACAGGAAAGTCCATTGCCAACACAAGCTGGAAAATTAAATGCTTTTTTTATAGGCTGTGAAGGTGCACTCTTATGGGCTTGCTACAGCATGTGAGCATACATATAAAGTGTGCACATGCATACAGAGGGTTAAACATATTTTATTGAGTATGTTTCTTGTCCCAGTGCCTGGGCACTGTTAAATATCTGGTTGATTGATCTGTTTTCTTATTACTCCACAGAGGCTTTAATAATTAAATAGAGCCTGACTTCCACATGTAGAGCCCCTACTTTCTAAAGCCATCTTAAAAATTTAGTGCCATTACAACTGCCAGAGCTTATAGTTCCTGAGATTTATGGTTTCTCACAGAAACACTTTCTATTTTTCCTTTCTGCTTCTGCTATGTATAGCATTATATCTTCTGGTGTCAATTTTAAAAATAATTAACCAACACACAAACCAAGATTCATCTGGCTGTTATTCTTCCTGGGGTGGCTCAAAAAATGCAACCTCTTTTGTATTTATTTCACTTCTTTGAAAGCACACGTTTTGCTCAGCTCCTAGGGCTCCTGCAGTCCATCCTTGGCAGGATGTCCCTCCATGAGGCATTTCCAGGTCGCAGGTATGGAAGTCACTTACAGCAACCACAAACAACTGTTTGTGGTGTCAGACAGAGCCTCTGTGGAGCTCGTGCCCTCTGTCTTGGATACAGAAGAAGTTTCCTTCAGAAGTCTCTAGCTTCTTGAGCAAATATGAACTTACTGAATGCTCTCTATCTTGAGATTGATATAAAATTTAAGCACTACTTAAGTCTCTCTTAAGGTCACTGTTAAGAACCTGGGAAGTATTTGAGCATTAATCCTTTGCAGGGTTGTAAATTTCATCTCTGGTAAGATAAAGGGATTTGCAAATTGTGCTGCCAAGCGGACAGCGGAACAGCAGCTCCTTTGGAGATGAGGTGCTGTAAAGCAGTGTGCTTTTGTCCTACTATTTTCTCTCATTTTCACCCTTGAGCAGACAAAGTTGGTTTGTGGTCAATTTAAATTTTTGAATCGGTATCTAGAGTTCGTCTTGCAGTGAGAATTCCATGATACTGGCTGACCTGGTAAGAAAATGAGAGGTGAAATTCTGTCAGTGACTTCAAGTAATGCACAAGGCAGAAAATGGCCCTAACTAAACACAAACACATGGCTTAGCTACCAGCACTCAGGGAAGAGCTGATATTCAAGTTTAAAGGTAAAGGGAACATTAGAAATTACTAAGGAAAAAAACCTGAGAACAAAATACGTAATCATTTAGGTGCTGTAGAAATCATTTTCCACAACTCCAATACTGGTTGCACCCAGTGCTACCCAGTGAAGTCAAGTATTCCCTTAATCTCAGAAGGTAAAGCAGAAGGAGGGAACAGAAAGCTGTGAGGGAAGGCAGGTGAGAGGTATGCTACAAAAAATAGCAGTCCTGTGACTTTGTCAGATGCATTGCACAGAGGTGTCTTCCTACAGCACAGTCAGAGTTGTGGAACTCATTGCTACAGGACATCAGCAGGTGGTGAAAACGGGTTCAGAAAGGGATTGTGCCTATTAGTAGAGGCCAGGTCCATCACCAGCTATTAAATGTAGTTGTCTGGATGTAGCCTCCGGCTGAGGCACTCCATAAACATCTGCCTGACAGATTCTGCGAGAACAGCAAATATATACAGACCTAGATCCTGTCTACCCTCTCCTTTCTCAAGACATGTTGCTGGATGACAGGGACATCTGACCCAGGCAGTTCTCTCATTTTTGAGTATTTAAATGTGATTAGCTTTCCTTCTTTCTAAATAATTTTCTTCCTTTATGTTGGGGAATTCCACTTAATTCCCTGACTTTATATAGTTTGTAGGCACAGAGCAATGCTTTGCAAGCTTTGCACAAGCTTTCTTTATCTGGGGGCAAATGGCTACTTAAGTGGTTTTAGCTGTCATTGAGTCATGTCTTTTTCCAGACACACAAAACGAACATATATATTTAAAAATCTGTGGGGCAGAAAAGAGACTTCAGAAATGGAGCATTAAAATTCAGGTGGTGACTGGATGCACTTTATATGATGAGTTTGTTTGGTGTTTTATTTAGAAAGTATTAGAAATACACCACTTCAAAGGAATGCACAGACTACAGAGGGGTTATTAAATAACGCAAGCTGTCCCACTTCCCGGTAGAGTGCCAAGGGGGAGACAGTTGAGTGTAAAAGGTTTAAAGGAAAATAAATGCCTTTTCTTTCTGCAGCATTTTTTTCCCTGGCAGTTAATGTTGCTGCCATAGAAAGAATCCTTTATTTGTGGGGATAATATATAAACCAAGACAAATGGATAAATACAAGTGTTTCCTCTCAAATTTCAGCTTCCTAATGCAAATAAAAAACCAACCAAAGTCACACAAAGCCTTATAATTATATCTTACCTGCAAAGTCCAAGTTTTGAACTTTCCCAGTCATGAGGTTCCCCTGGGAAGACCCAATGGATGCTTCAGGGTTACTAAGGTAAGGAGAGTGCAGAAAGCCCTTCTTTTCCCATATAACTTTTAGAGATTGTTGGATGCACTGACTGCTGTCTCCACTTTTGGCAACCGTAGTTGCCCTTGCTCTTGGGGCTATAGCAGCTGTACAGTGGTGGAGACTGGAAGGGACGTGGGAAGAGTTAGGAAGAAAAATGGATATCAAGTGAAGCAGAGGGTCTGACTGCATTGTCAGTAAAGGGTAAATATTGATTTGGGTGTTGGAAAGCAGCATGTACTTGATGAAATAGTGTTTTCTTCCTTGGGAAAATAAAGGGATTCTTGAAAATAATAAGGGGAGGCATTTCTGCCCCTACTGGAACTGCAGTATATTGTCTGCTCTTAGGAAAAAAAAAAGGTAATTACAGACAGAAATATCACTGTTCCATTTAGTTATGTTCTCCATACCTTATGCAAACCTAGTCTCTAGGTAGGTAAGCCTTTCCTCTCTGACCCTCACCAAGCACAGCCTGCACAACTCTAAAACATGCTTCTAATCTTCCCTCAGCCTTCCATGCCATGCATGATGGTTTTGAGCAGCATTTTGGAGTGATCCCAGCAGCCCCCTCAGCCAGAGCAGTGCCAAGTTGCATTTCAGTGTATTGGTGTCACAGAAATGCTGCCTTCCTTGTGGAAGCACTCAAGGAAACATAACCCTGGCGTTTCTCAAATGTCAAATAAGGTAAGTCGTTATCTGGCACACAGATAATGCCAGTAATTACACAGTAGTTACATACTTTAAACATAACTGGAAAAGGAAGAATTGTTGGGGCATAGGAGAGCGCATCTTTTTAAAGTTCTGCTTGAGGCAGCAGTATTATGCCACGTAACACATCTTTGTTTAGTTCACTGACTATTAGACAAATGTTTTAGAAACTAGTGCAATTAGAGATCCAAACAATACAATCAGAGTAAATGATGAAGGGTAGGACTGGGGAGAGAGGGAAGAAATAGCATTATATCACCAGACACCCATGACACTGGGTTTGTGCAGTGGTGTTTGTCTCTGTCTCTACCTTTGCTCTCCCTGCAGCATTGTGGGGAATGGCTGTCCTTTATGTTATAGCTTGTCCAGGTTTGTCCATGGGCTTCTAGTCCCTGGAGAGAGGAGGTGGCAGGGGGATGCAAAGTGGCTGCCCTGGGTGGCGGCAGACGTTAGAGAGTAGAGCTGGTCCCTGCAGGACAGGTGGTGTGGAGAGGTCCTTCCTATGGATGGGCCTCCCCTCTTGATCCTCCCTGACTGCAATCCCCTCTCTCTTTCCTCCCAGACCCCTCTGGCCACCTTGTGGTCCTGCCTCTTGCCTACAGTCCTGATTTGCTACCATTGTTGGGAAAGTGCCCTCTGAGAGAGAGTGACTCAAAACAGACTGTGATAATTCCAAGCATTTTTGCTCAAGTAACTGCTACTTATTTGTCCGAAGATACAAAGCAGGAAAAGAGGTTAAATGCCTAAAAGGCTGCTCATTTAAGTCCTCATTAGTGTATGTAGTTTTTCTCATGAAATGTGGACGTATCTGACAGCCTCACACCGACCCCCCAAGCTCAAGATCTCACAGGCTTGGGTGTGAGAGCAGCTCCTTGGCAACTTAATTAAAAACCAAAACCTTTTTCTGTGGAGGAAGCTTGTGATCTTCTTCTGCTGTAGGAAAATGAGTTGTTTAATTATAGCTGGCAGCTGAAAATAGTATCTTGCTAACCAATGGTTAGAATGCGTTGCTGTTCCCTGCCTCAGAAAGTCTTATTTAGAGATGTCTTATACCTGTCTGGTTTTTTCCACTTCTATTTCTGAGCAGGCCTTAGAGCCAGCCATGTGGTAGGATGATACATGAAGCAGGTAAACCACACAGTGAGTAGGTCTCCTCTGTTTTCACAGATACATAGAATCAGAATACCAGACTTTTTTATAATGTAAGTAAATGGTTTTTGTTCAAGGCAAATGTGAGGGCAAGAAGTTTGCTCCAAGACATGAGGCCAGATGTACCAATCCCTGCACAGCTGTGCAAGTGGAGAAATGACAGAGGTATTTCTCCCCCATCCTTGTGTAAAAACTTGGTAGAATCCCTCTGGCAGCACTTGTAGGCTGCCAGGCCTTTCCCTGGCCACCCTTTCAGCTACACCAAACTCCTTGTGGGAGCTGCTGTGGCTGAGGTGGTACTGATGGCAGACACTCCTTTGAGAGCTCATAGTGGTTTCTGTGAAGGGTTTTACAGGATATTATAGAGTTTTATCAGATTTTCCCATGAATGGGATGTCTCAAAAATGCATGTAAGAACATTAGCTGCATCCCAAGTGATCTAGGAATATATGTACCTCTAGCCACTTAAATGAAACATGTCTCTCCCAAGGAATGTAGAAAAGGGGCATTCCTATATTGTAAGACCACATTATGTTCTGGCTGCAGTGACTCTCAGGGATAGCTTCTGAAGCTTCAAAGAAAGTGGGAGGAGGGATGAACTGCTCCAGTTTTGCTCTCCATACCTAAGTCCCACTGTGCAGGGCTTTAGACAGCTGCCAGCACTTGGTGTGCGTTTTCCAAGAGCAATCTGCTGTACGGATCATGCACATTGTGCAATCTGCCTGAGTATCAGCACAGCCAGTGCCATTTACTCTGAGCCTGCAAGTGTTTTGTCTAACCTAGCACTAGGTTTTAGCACTCTTAGTTAAGCTCATGTGCAGTGAGTTCTTGTAGTGTTTCAAGAGCAAATTATTTTGGTGGCAACATCTTGTTGGACAGCCAAGGCGCCTGCAGCAGCTTACAGAACTTGTTTAAAGTTGCTGCGATTGAGCTGCTGAGATACCTGGGGTTTCAGGCCAGCAGAAAGACATTAATAGTCAATAAAATGGTTTTAATGTCTCAGATACTGCTATTATTCAGCTCTCTAAGGGATTTGTGTGAAAGAATCATAAAATGTTAAGGGGTTGGAATGGACCTTAAAGATCATCTAGTCCCAGCCTCCCCTGACATGGGCAGGGACAACTTCCACTAGAACAGGTTGCTGAAGGCCTTGTCCAGCCTGGCTTTGGATTGGAATATTGGCCAGAGTTGGAATACTGACAGTCTACCTGGGCAGCCTGCTCCAGCATATAACCACCCTCACAGTAAAGAATCTCTTCCAATGTAGTTATGTAACTGCATTAAAAAATCCCGTAAGCGCTCAAAGCCTTCAAATGAAATTGATGTCAAATATTCTACGAGTTGGTCCACTCTAAATAAAGTGCAGCACTAAACATTTATATGTGGTACGTTCTTTGTTTTGTATCATGTTTTGCTGTCTCCTTTCCTGCTTTACTATTCTTCCAGAATATCTGCCAAAGAATTCACTGAGCACTTAACACCATATGCCTTCCCAGTTCTCTGAGTTGTAGAAGATGAATGTCTGTAAGTTATTTGTATTTAACCACTCCATTTATTTCATTGCCTAAACTGGAATATTTTGATTTGGCACAGAAATACTAAGGGAAGATTTCATTTAAGAGACTGAGATCTTTGTCCTCAGTTTCCATGGCAGAGCATGTTATTAAGGCACTACATTAAATACAGACTTCGAAATATCAGCTTTGCTTATTACATTGCTTTCTGTAATGGCTCCATTGAAGATAGTGGAAACATTCCTATTAAAGCAGAGGGACTTGGGTTAGGACATGAGTTGTGGGCATCATCATAGAAGTCAGGAAGAGCAATGTGTCCTTGCAGCCCAGAAAGCCAGCCATGTGCTGGGCTGCACCAAAAGCATCGTGGGCAGCAGGGCAAGGGAGGGGATTCTGTCCCTATGCTCCACTCTGGTGAGACCCCACCTGGAGTGCTGCATCAGCTCTGGGGCCACCAACATAAGGAGGACATGGACCTGTTGAAGTGGGTCCAAAGGAGGCCATGAAGATGATCAAAGGACTGGAACACCTCTCCTATGGAGACAGGCTGAGAGAGTTGTGGTTGTTCATTCTAGAGAAGAGTAGCTTCTGGGGACACTTTAGAACAGTTTCCAGTACCTGGAAGGCCTAGAAAAAGGCTGGAGGTAGGATAAGGGGGAATATCTTTAAACTGAAAGATTTAGATTATATATCAAGAAGAAATTCTTTACTGTGGGGGTGGTGAAGCACTGGAACAGGTTGCCTGGAGAAGGTGTGGATGGAAGGTGTGGATGCCCCATCTCCGAAAGTGTTCAAGGCCAGGCTGGACAGAGCTTTGAGCAGCCTGGTCTAGTAGAAGGTGTCCTTGCCCATGGCAGGGGGCTCGGAACTAGATCATCTTTAAGGTCCTGTCCAACCCAAACTATTCCGTGACTCTGTGGTCACAGAAGCCATAGCATTTCATGATACAAAATAAGGATGAGAGCAGAATTCAATCCTTGCAGAGTAACTTTTACTTAATAAAAGTAGCATGAACAATGTGGTAGGATTTTTTCACTATCCCTGTACTCCTTTGCAAAATATTTTCCATTTGTGGCTGTATGTGAAAGCACTCCTGGTAATGAGAGGGTTGAGAGAACATTTAGATTCAAGTTTCCTGCAGACCTTGGCTCCCAGGCTGCCACTTCCATTCCTTCCAAATAGCCCCTCATTCACACCCCAGGGAAACATCTTTTGAATATTCAGACTTCTTGGTCAGCAAAGTAAATGTAGCTTTCCTAAGGACAAATAGAGTCTGTAAACTGAGCCTGTCTGGATCTGAAACAATGATTATGTGGTAAATCTAAGTGCTCCGAACAAAACCACATCCATCATTAGCTGGAACCAATGTAGTGGAGTTGATTCAAGCCCCTTATAAACTCTTGTTATAATCAGCTGGCTCTAATGACACTTGCATAGACAAAACCCGAAACCTCATTTAGTATCTGATCATATTAAGAATACTTCTTTTGGGGGGATCCAACACAGCATAAAGTGAAGGAGAAGTGAGGTGTACTCAAAATGTTTCCACTGGTCTGTCTGGTAACAGTAACGGCAAAGCTGACTCACGAAGTAAGAGACAAGAAACTCAAATCACAAATGTGATTGCCCTTTATTGCATAGTCTGAGTAAGAGCCTTTTCCTGCTGTTTAGTCCCAATGTCTACACTCACTTTTTAAATACAGATAATTGCAGGAGGCAGATTCTCCCCCACTCCCCCGACTGGTAGTCTAGACTCAATTCATCAGGAGTACAAAGATGAATGAGATGCATTCAAGTTGCTGCAGCTTAGAGAAATGTCTTCTGTGGTTAAAATGAGGATGTCTGCTTTTGGGGAGATTGTTCTGAGACAGCACAGATGCAGTTGTGACACTGATTAGGTATTTTGTTCAGAGTTCACCCATAACCATTTTTTATACACTAATATTCTAAAAACTGGAGCTGTACTGGTAAGTATATCAGCCCTGAAGGTTTTTAACTATCTTATGGGTTTATGGAAGGATGGATAATGTTATTCCTGTAGCAAGAATGTCATGGTTACAACACTTATGTTAGCAAAGATATCACAGCAGAACAAGAGACCTTTCAATCTGCCACAGCCTCAAATTCATTTTCCTTAGCTTCTATGCCACAACCATCACCACAGTGCTTTGGTACCTATGCAAAGAATATTATGCATTAACCAGTAACTACTAGAAGTTCAGCAAAAGCCTAACCCAAGCAAAAAAAAATCAACAGTATGCCTTCCTTAAATTTTCTATATTTTAAAATTTCCTTGAGAATGCACACAAATATTTAAAATCTACTCGTCCTTTTCATTTTTCCCTACCCTTGGGGAATGCTGCCATATGACATTTTTGTCTCTGAAATGAATAGGAAAATCTCAATAGCTAGTTTTGATCATTTGTGGAGAGTCCCTGTGTTCAGTGGCTTCTCACAATACAGAAAGATGACTCCAAAACCATTATTTCAGAGTAAAGGACATTTCAGAGTAAAGGACAGGGTAACTGCTATAGATTTGATGAGGCTCACACTGAAAATATGAAGTGAACATGATGGTTTTACATTCTGTATTTTGGACATTTTGCAACTTTCTGAACCAGTAAATGATCCCTTACCAGAATAGTTCTTAGTAATTTTGTACCAAAGCATCTGGTGAACATGAAAATTTCACAGGTACACACTGGATATTGACTATCTGCATTACAGAAGGCTACCTCTAGAGTATTCAATTAAGTAGCCACAGGCCCTTAAGCTTGAACTTTTATGGAGTTGCAGGGAAAAACATGGTATGATTTAGTCCCAGACCAGCTAGAACTCTCCCAAAGGATTCCTGGGCATGGTCCAAAAAGTGCCATAAGCCAGAGACTTCTCCCAGTAGACAACTGGGATGTGGTCACACACATGTGCTTTTGATAATAAGGATGCCAGCCAACTGTATCTGTGGTCTTAGGGGTAGAAGAGGGGCTCTGGCATTGTTTAGTTCATTGGTGTAGAAGACAGCCATGAAATGGCACTCAGTAGTGTATCACAGTTGGCAGGCTGTCCTGGTTAAAAGGATCTTAATATTTTCAGCCTGTCATCCAAGAGCATCTCACTTGGGTGGTGTGACTGTACAGAGTGGGCTCGAGGGCTAACAGCAGTTGTGACCTGTGGCAGACACCACGTGACTGTCCCCACTAACAGAACTCAGTATCCTCATCTGCAGAAAGCTGTTGTTCCTTATTTCAGGTGTCCTGTTGGAATGAAGAGGCACTGGGAAATGTGGTATCTGTGACTCTGAGGACCAGGGACTTACAGTGGTGGGGCTGGACAGTGCTTTTCAGCACTGGCTCAACCCATTTTCCCTGGGATAGACAAGAACAGCAGGAAATCTTCCTTTTCTCAGCTCCTTCCGTAACTCACTCAAAGCAAAAAAGTTCCCTTGGTCCCTTTGAAGTCAATCTCATCTTAACAGCTCCCAGGTGCCCATTTTTTTTGCAGGGTTTCAACCTCCAGTTCATCTGAGCACCTCTGAAGGATATTAAGGAAGTGTTAAATACTTCTCTGCTTGCCTCTGAGTTACTGTTAGCTGGATCTTTGCGAACTCTGTGGGGACGTGGCTGGCAATGTCCGTGCTTCTCTCCAGCCTGAGGAGATCACAGCCAGCAGTGCTGGAGCTGGTGCAGCGGGCAGGCTCATGTTTTTATCCTGTCAATACAGCAGCCAGTACTGGCTGTGCTTGATTGATTTTAAGAGCAGCAAATTACTGCATTTTTAACGATGCTGCTTCTCTTTCTGAGACTGTAATAAATCAGCTTTGAAAACAGTAGAATAGTTTGCTTTCTGATACTGCTGAGATTCAGAAACCTGTGGTAGTACAAATGTACAGAGGGAAATTGCATCTTACCCACCTGTGGTGCTTGTGTCCTTAAATTGAATGGCTGGGTAGGAGCAGCTGAGAATTTATAAAAAGTATGAGCAAACTTAATACTTTAAGACACAATAATGAGAAAGAATAGTAATAATTATTAGAGTCCCACATCTCATTAATTACTGTCTCTGGTAACTTCTGTGGAATTAAAGAGAAAGAACCCAAAATCCTAGGAGCATTTTTTTATCTACAGTACTAGATTTCCTCCTAAAAAAAAAAAGTAGAAATGAGTAAAATGGCTTATAGATGGGGATTTGAGTTTGGAAAAACAGTGCCCAAAGAGTCTGTATGTGGGGAATTTACAGGAAAAAACCCTGAGTCTTCATAGAGTTTTTTTATTCTTAACTGTCATTCCCTGGATTTCCTGCATCCTGGCATTGCAGCCACCCTGGATAGCTGCGGCCCTCAGTTTCTCTGCCTGCACACAGCTCATTTCTTTCCCCATGCCACAGCAGGGCCAAAGAGGGAAGACAGGGCTGCATGGAGCTGTTTGCTCATTCCCTGCTCTTCCTATGCAGAGGAGACCTTGGGCCTTAGCACCACCAGCAGAATGTGGTTTCCATTAGCGGATCTGTGACACTGACACTGGGATGAGTGATGACTCATGAGGGCTGAAGGGAAGAGGAAGATGACAGGGTAATAAGGCAAAGTAATTATTTGCTGCTTCATTGTGAGAAGTTCAGTTTTTTTATGTTCTCCTTCCCAAGTGAGCAAAGAAAAGGCTCTTGTCTCCAACTCACTGAACCCCGTGCTAAAGCATGTTTTATCTTAACCATGTCTCCATAGCCAGTGTTTATAGATATTTCAGCTTTTGGCAGCTGCCTGTTTTGGTTTCTTATCACTTATTGCCACATGATTTCTCTCTTCCGCCACTCTCCACACACAGATCCTTTCTGAAGGCCCTGTCTCTTAAGATACTCATTGGAAGTTTGCCTGCAGACCATTTCATGCCCAGGAGAGGACCAGTGAGTAGGTGCTGTGTGAGGGCAGCATTGTGGCCCCCCTTTCTCTTGTGCATTCTCTGTCCAGGCATCAGCCTTCACAAGGGAGTCCTCCTGAGGACAGGGGTCCTGCCGCCTTTAGCTGTGTTTGAAGAACCTCTGGCTCAGCTCTCCGGGATGTGAAATGGAGTGGTGGGCAACTGGCTGCATGCAGCCACTTTCTGAGGAAGAAGTAATGCTGTGGGAATGAGGGAGATGCCCCCACCTCGTGCATCAGTGGATTGTCTGCATCTTTTACATCTGGGAATTAGCAGCTTCTCCTGATTTTGACATCCTCACGCTTTTTTCCTGCATTTTTCTGGGATATTTGTCATCATGTGCTCGCTCACTAGCCCATGCTGCAGGTGACGCACTTAGTTCTCAGATGAAAGGTTTTCATATCTAGAATTCCCAAATGCTAGAGGAACAGCTTAAAAGGAGCCTCCTGATGGAAGGGGCACCACATGGTGATCAGTGACAAAAGCTACTAGGAGGTTTCTGCAGCCCAAACTGATGAAGCTCCTCAGTAGGAGGAGGGACGAAGGAGACTTGCTCCTTTGAGGAGGCTTAAAATGACATGCCTTAAAATGGCATGCATTAGGAGACAACGAATTTTATCAGAGAGAGAATGGCTTGTCTTAGAGATGATGACCTTCTCTCTTGGTCCAAAACAACTGAATTGGGAACTGTCAGCAGCTGTTTAACTTGAGCATTGCTTTCTTTGAAGAAGTGCTGTGGCTTTACACTGGAGTCCTAAGACCTAGGAAAGTTGTAAGCTTTGGGGAAAATGTAGAATTTAAAACTTAAAACTTTAAGTGTCCAGACTTGGGTGAGGGTGACTCCATCCCAGTGCCTCAGTATGATGGAGAGTCACTGATCTCACCTGTGCAGTCAGCTTGGGCACCAAGCTCCAGATCACACAAACCATGAGTGGCTGCCACGTGCAGCTGGTCCATGCGCTGCTGCAGAGGTCCAGTTCTGCGGTTATCTACACCAGCAAGCACTTCAGTGGGGATAACCCACCAAAACAAACACAGTCAACTGCCAGTGCAGCCAAGAACAGACCCTGAGCCTCTGTCCAAAGGAAATGGAGCAGAGAGACCCTGAACCTCCTCATCAGGAAGGGGCCTGAGCATCTCTGTTCTGCTCACTTCTTAGTAATCCTTCAGGTTTTGTCTTTTAATGAACTAATCTCAATATCTCATCAAAAATCACCAAACCGTGTCCCAAGAAAAATGATGCCAGCCGTTTGTGGTGAATTTCTGATTAATTTTACTATTTCTTTAACAATTACAGCTCTATTTAGAATGGAGAGGATTATATTGCTATGCAGTTTTAGAATGATAAATTGCAGGATATTAAAAGATTCTTCACTGAATGCAAACAATAGAGAACTTAATTATTGCTCACTGTGTCACTGTAGTGTTATGGAACAATTTAAAATTCAACTTGCCTGGCTACATTTATTTTAAGTCTGACATTTTCAGCCCTAGCTTTCACTTTCTGGGTCTCTTTTTCACTCTGACAACACATCAATCTATTTTCTAACAGTTCTAAGATTAAAATAATCTCTCTTAATCTGAATTTTTTTCTCCCTTATTTTATACTGGGAAAAAAGATTTATCTGCAAATCCAGCATGGTACAGGAGATATATTTATATAGCAGACAAATTCAGACCAGCAGCATCTGTAATCTATACATCTTTCTTGTCATAGCTAAAGCTACCTCAAAATTCTCAACGAACAATATTGCAATGAAAAATGCTCTTTAATTGAAACAATGTTTTATGGGAAAAATCGATTTCTCTGAAACTTTCAATGAGGAGAAGCCAAAACATTTCATTGCAACTTTATTAGTGCATTAGGATACTAGACTTCAATCTAGACTACTTGATTGAAATGTTCATTGTAATAACAGAAATATATTTCCTGTTAAGTATGTAGTATTTTCCCTGCAATGTAAAATTCAAAGGGATATATTTAGAATAGGTTTTTTCCACTGATGCCAGATATATTTTGTTCTTTTTTTTTTCTTTTCCTTGGGAAATTTCAAAATGTTGTCCCTTGTCATGATGTGGAACAATTTGTGAGTATCAGGGCATTCTCTGCTGAAAAGATACTCCTATTGTTGTGTCCCTTCATCTGAGGGAGAGGCACCCAGAGCAGTCAGACACCCACCTGCTGCACTGCATTAGTGCCAGAGACCCCTTTTCCAGGGACAGGCCACAGGCTGCTGCACTCAGCATCTTCTGTAGCTTACAGCTCCAGCCGAGGCTTGTGCCATCAAAGCTGAGCGTGACATGACAACACCTGAGGAGGGACTTGTCCTGGGATGACTGTGATACTGTTTCCCTGGGACAGACTTACACCTGCATCAGTCTGAATGGCTCATATCTGTTACTGGATACAACTCCATCCTCTGTGCCCTGTCCAAAACCATCTGAGTGGGCTTTATGTCACCCAGCCTTGTTCCCACATCAGTGTACAACAGTCATTCTGGATATGTTGGTGGAGAGACACAAGCGTCTCCAGAGATTGATCATCCAACGGCACAGGGCTGGATCTCTCCTTGCAAGTGCTGTTTCTTGCCACTGACTAAAGACAATGAGCTGGAGTTTCAGCACAGGCAAAATCCCTGGGATTTGGGTGGCTGCATTAAGGAATGTCTGGTTTTTGCACAGCCCACATCTGTGAAGTGATGTCACCCCCAAAAGCACTTGTGAAGAACCAGAAAGTTTCAGAAATCTGAGTTACAGTATGATCACAGAGATGTTGGGTCACTGTGAGCAAAGAGGCCACCTCTGATGGAAGGAGTGAGCACAACTCCACGGCAGGGGTTTGAATAGGGCTTTCCCGAACTGGTTCTTTCACCGAAGGGCTCATCATATGCCATTGTGTCCTCGAGGGAGAGGTTCTGGAACAGAAAATCTTTAAGCATCTGTGCAACTTAAAGCACATAATTCAGGTATGCAACACTTGTCCTCTGCATCAAGCGTGGCTGGTGCCAGTCAGTAGCGCTGGCAGTGGCCAGGCACATTAATGACACTGGAATATTGTGTCCTGTGGGACACCACCATGGATGGAGATGCAGTTGAGTGTTGTCTACCTGATCTGCCAACAAAGCACTTCACTTCCTACTGCATGTGGTCTTTCAGGACCACAACTCCTTTAACCTCCCATTAGGCCTGAGGAAAAATTAGGAAGACAAAAAGCTACAGTTGTGACTGATCAAACATCTTGTTCTGACATGTTATGTCAGGAACATAACATTCACAGTCCCTAAAAATCTGTAACCAGAAACTTTGCAAAGTGGCTTGAGGAGATTTCAATACCACTTTAATAAAGGGAAATGCCTGCTGAGATTTAAATCACCTCTGAGAGAGGAACACAAAGTACAAAACACACACATTAAAAATAAAGAAATAAATGATCTTCAAGGCTCCATAACAACAAAATGTCATTGTCAGGTTTGCAAGTTGTTAGCTGTTGTATCCTAAGTTCTGCATTTTGGTTCATTAGATCTCGTTCTTATTCCCATGTAATAAATGTCCAAGGTAGTTCCCCAGTGCCCCGTGGCTGCAGCAAGCACAGCCCTGGAGGCACAGCGGCCCTGAGGAGTATGGGAGGGGTGGTCCATGTGTTGGTGGTCAGTCTTGCAGATGGAGCAGGTCACATGCACAAGGCTGCTTTGGGACAAAGCCACGCGCCATGTCCCCATGCTGGAGGGGAATGGGATACCCTGCACCAGCACTGCTGCCAGCCCCACACTGAGGGCTTGTGCCCATGGTGCAGCGGAGGCAGCTCAGGGCATTCGTGTGACCCAGCTCTTCTCTGGCCCCGGGTGCTGTCATCTCCTGCCTTTAATTGCTGGTGAGAGTTTCCAGATGTACCTGGAAACATGAGCTGCATTTTCTCCTACGGGTGCTGAACTAACTCTGGATTTAATTGCTTCCAGTAAAGAAGCTACAGCAGGAGGTTTAAACCCTACAAAAAGGCAGGGTTTATTGATAATTTCCAACCTTTCCACTGTTGTCATGCTTCTATGTGACAGTGGCAAGAATATTTATGCCTGCTCTTACCAAACAATGAACACAGTATCTTCATAATAAAAGCAAATGGGATTTATCTCCCCTAGCCATCCACTTCTCTGCTGCACCAGACGCAGCTTCTCCCTTTGATTTTTGCAGCCCCTACCTCTGGTTTCCTCCCATAGATATAGAGAGACAGGACCTACTGCCTCTGTCCTCTTACTCTTCCTCCTGGTTACAGACATAGCTATGCTGGTTTCTGCTGGGATAGAATTGTCTTTGTACTGGCTGCTATGGGGCTGTGTTTTGGGTTTATGCTGAACACAGGGTTGATAATACAGAGATGTTTTTGGTTTTGCTGAGCAGGGCTTGCACAGAGCCAAGGCCTTTTCTGCTTTTCTTACTGCCACACTGGTGAGGAAGTTGGGGGTGCATGGGAGGTTGGGAGGAGATACAGCTGGGACAGGTGACCCAAACTGACCAAAGGGAGATTCCAGACCATGCGACAACATGCTCAGTATATAAAGTAGGGGGAAGAAGGAGGAAAGGAGGATGTTTAGTGATGGAGTTTATCTTCCCAAGTCACTGTTACATGTGATGGGACCTTGCTCTCCTGGAGATGGCTGAACACCTGCCAGACCTTGGGAAACAGTGTTTTAATTCACTGTTTTTCCTTTGCTTGTGTGTGTGGCTTTTGCTTTCCTTATTAAACTGCCTTTATCTCAACCCACGAGTTTTCCAGCTTTTACCCTTCTGATTCTTTCCCTGACCCTGCTGCTGGGAGAGTGAATGAGTGAGTGGCTGCTTGGGGCTTGGCTGCTGGCTGGGGTTAAAGCATGATGTGGTTTATTTCTTTTGCATGCACCCTGTGAGTCACCAATGATCAGATACTCTTCGCAGCGGGGAGCAGTTGGAGTTAGCTGGCTTCAGGCTCTGGCAGCCCTTCCACTTCTGACACCAGCAAATTGCACTATTAGCAATATCTTTTTTTCCTAGGCTCCAGGCTGAGTTTGAGGAGAACATGGCTCAGCTCTTGATTTTTTCTGCTGTTCAATAAACTATTTTCTTTAAACAAGTTAAAAGAGGATGTTTTTCCCAAGATCTCATGAAATGTTTATTTACTGTTTGGAGCTCTTCAGTAAGTAACAAAGGTCTCAATCTGGGAAAACACAAAAGTTTCTGTAAAACGACTCTGAGCTTGCTAGCTGAATATTAAAATGCAGGATGGGTGAATTAGTGACTAATTCATGCATAATAAAACCCATATGCATCTAGAAGTAATTAGCCAATTGTTTTGATTCAGGGAATGTTTGATTAACAGCCTCACTAGCTGCTCACTTTCCCAACTACATCAAAATTAACATAAATGGAAGGGACATTCAGATAAAATTAATAATTTAAACAATAAGAAATTCAGATTTTGTGGATGTTTTCATAGATGGTCTGAAATCACTGAATTTTAGTTTTCTGTGCCTGGTAAAATCTACAGTTATTTTGTTTAGGGTTAACTAAGCTCTTTTACTTACTTAAAACAGAAAGGTGATATTAAAAACATTTGGCAGTGACAAGATGTAAATACTGAAGACATCATATGATAGTAAGGCAAAACTTCATTCAAATGTTTTGGTGGCTGAAATTTCTGAGAGAGGGAGGAGGGGTGAAGTATCAGCCCAGAGTGCACCTCCTCTGGCCCTGTGTGCCAGGCAGAGCCTGTGCCAAGGCCTGGCTTGTCCTGTGCATGCACACATCCATTGCACTGAGGACAAGTGGGGTGTCCAGATTTGAGCAAGAGCCTATTTGTGATGTGTGGGACGTGCTGGAGCTTGTCTAACACTGTTAGTGTGACAAAGCCACATGTCGGGTAGACAAGCTGGTGGCTGGCCTCAGTGTTGTGTGCTGAGCAGCATCAGGAATTCCCAGGGAATCAAAGCTTTCATTGGCCCAAACTACTTATCAAACATTTTTGCCAGGCTCTCCTTAGCCCTTCTGCAATGAAAGCTGAGATCTCATACCTCCATTTCTCAAAAAATGCACGCAAATAGTACCTCTATTTCTGCTCAGCCATTGTCACCATTTCTGTGGCTGCAGAGTTCCTCGTGTCTCTTATGCAGGGCAGGTCGTGGACCCCGTGCTTTAGCTCTTCACTAAGCTGTGGCACATGTCATGATACTTCCCAGCAGACAGTACAGCCATTATCATGTAAACATAAAATCGTAGAATGACCTGGGGTGGAAAGAACCTTAAAAGATCATCCAGTTCCAACCCCCCTGTCATGGACAGGGACACCTTCCATTAGACCAGGTTGCTCAAAGCTCCATACAAACTGGCCTTGAACACTTCCAGGAATAAGGCATCCACAAGTTCTCTGGGCAACCTGTTCCAATGCCTCACAACAAAGAATTTTTCCCTAATATCCAATCTAAACTTATGCTCTTCAAGTTTGAAGCCGTTCCCTCCCTCGTCCTATCACTACATGACCTTGTAAATTGTCTCTGTCCATCTTTCCATCTTAGGCTCCCTTCAGGAACTGGAAGGCTGCAATTAGGTTACCCTGAAGCCTTTTCTTCTCCAGGCTGAGCAAACTCAACTCACTCAGCCTTTCCTTGCAGGAAAAGTGCTCCATCTCCCTAATCAACTTGGTGACCCTCCTCTGGAGTCACTCCAACTGAACCATGTCATGCTCCGTAATGTGGCATGATAGGGAATAACACAGTCATCCACAATGGTTTTGCCATTGCTGTCTAGATCCAACAACAAACTAGATGCAGGAGCATTTAATGTTGAATTTCCTGGCCCAGGGAATGCTCTATAGAAGCCAGAATGGGTCTGTGTAGCAGATGGGGACTTCAGCCAATTTCACCTACAGTAATTAGTAACATGTGCCAGGGATCACCCAACCTTAGTTATAGACCAATCTACTCTAATCTTGCATATAGAAAACATACTATCACAATTGGTATGTTTCTGAACTTTTCTGAAGTTCCTTGTTCAGTCGTAAGCAAACATAAAAGAGCTGAAACTCTAAAATTGTGTTTCCTTAAAAAACTCAACAGTAGCTTTTTACTTTATGTCGGTGCTGGAAATGTAAGTCACTCAGGTGCAGAGTAATCAAGAATAAGAACAAGAATAAGAATAAGAATAAGAGTAAGAATAAGAGTAAGAATAAGAATAAGAGTAAGAATAAGAATATACTTAGAAGTGAACAGAGATGGGGTGAGATTCTGTTCGAGACTGAGAGAAACACATTTATGTGCCTGTATATTGGTAGCTACAGGAGTCTGAAGTGCCTAAGCAGGCTTTGTAGTCAAAGTAGTCCTAGAGTGGGTCCAATTGTCTAAACCTATGGGAATTTGAAGCTCCATAGGACAGCTATGAGTTCTGCACAGTAAGAGTCATGGACTTACAATACAGGATAAAAGTTTCACTCATTTCCTTGGATAAAGATATCTGATGATGAGTTTGTCCCCTGCAGATCCATAATTCCCTGTGAACACTAGGAATATGTCCTATTTGTCCTAAAATATCCATTACAGTTGTTGTGGTTCCAGGGGGTCTGAATATCCTTTTGGAAGCAGAAGTCATCCTTTAACCATAGGGTGAATATTTTCTTCCTCAGAATGAGCTACCCAACACTGCTGCGAGGGTCACTCAGCACTGGCAAAGGTTGCACAAAGAAACCATGGGGCCTCCATCCTTGGTGATAATCAAAAGCCATTGGGGCGTGGTCCTGGGTAATTGTCTCCGTGTGGTCCTGCTTGAGCAGAGGGGTTGGACCAGGTGAGCTCCAGAGATCCCTTCCAACTTCAGCCATGCAGTGATTCTGTGGTACTGTGCTCATCTTGAACTGGTCATATGGATAACAAGAGGACTTATTTTTCCAAGGTCACTGTGCTCTGAAATTAAATCTAGTCAATATTATGTATAGTTATGTATAATTATATCTATTAACTGAAATTCTTCAGGCCTGGGTACAAAAGCCATCTTGTCATGGTGTTTATTTACAGAACTATAGCATGGGTGCTGGAAAAGTGGTGGGGTGTGAAGAAAATAGAACAGAAAAAATAAAAGAGAGTTATCTGGCAAGACAGTGAATTTTTACATCTTTTTTTAGGGCTGTTAAGTGTTGCTGCATGCTGGAGAAGATAGGACAAGAACCGTACAAATATGAACTTGCCACAAAACCCCCACTTCATCCCTAACCTCCAGCCCAAATTTATGTTCTGAAGTATCTGCTTGGTAAATTCTCACCCTAAAAAAATAATTTATCCGGATAATCTGATAGAATGTTTAAAAGTGCTTAGTCTCACAGTATTCTTATGGAAACCAAGATGTTCTTCCACATTAAAATAGTTATGTTAATATGTAGCCTTTGCAGATACAAGGCACTTTGGTTTTTTTATTTCACCTTAACTAGTGAGATAAAGATATAAAGGTTGCCTTGACTGCTGTACCAGAGACCTGTGCCTTGCCTTTGCTAGGATTTTGAGCTGTGACAGGTCCTTTGAAATGCCTCTCAGTCACAAACCCCTTTTTTCTCTTGCAGCAAAGACACAGAAAGTTTGCTCGTCATTCAAACAAGATATCACAGTTGCCTTTCCACTTCTACCTTATATTGTTATATTCTCTCTCTTTTCGTTGCCTAATATTTTATTTTTTCAAAGCCTTTGGAACAGGCTACTTATCAGTGATAAATATATTTGGGCACTGTGCCAAATTGTTCTGAAAACATTGCTGAAATGGCAGTAGCCTGTTAGAAATATGACATTTGCTATATTCTTTGCTCCTGAGTGAAGATGTTTCTCTAACAGAATCCAAGTGTAAATGCTTTTTCCCATTGATACTCATTTGTAAATGCACTTTAAGCTCCCTTTGACTGTTGCAGGGGCTTCCACTGAAGAAGAGAAAGCTTTGGGAGAGCAGGCTCAACAGAACACCACAAAAAATCAAAGTCATCCAAAACATGTATGAAGCCTAATTCTGAGGTCAGCCATATGTGAGTAATTCCCTCAGCTTCAGTGGAATTAGTCCTTCATTGAGCAAAGGAGAAAGGATCACAGTTAAGCTCACAAATATTAATTTAATCATGGCAGATTTGTGTGTGAAAAGCCACTTGTACAATAGAGGAGGATGATGATCCTACACTCTTTGAAGTGGTGCTGCCATTAACTATTTCTTATCTCCCAGGGGCTCTCTTCACTGCTCTATGATTTCATGCTTTGCTTAATACCAAGGTGATAGCTTGCCTTTGGTTTGTCTTTGGTTTGGAGGACATACTTTGTTTCCAAAATCAGAGGTAAGTTAGAAAAATAATTACATTTTGTCTAAAAGTCAGTGTGAGTTTTTCTCCTCTCAAGATTTAAAAATTGATAACTTGAAAAATGCTGAACACTCTCATTACAGCTGCAGATCAGCATTAAAAACAAGAAGTTATTTTTAGCAGCAAGGCACCCTTGTCTTTATTCATATGTCTCTTCACTGGAATATTTAATGGTAATTCACAATTCACGCATTTTGACATCTTGCTACTTTTATCTTCATTTTCTTTTTAAAGAGAATGTCTCAAGATTTCAACATTAACGCTGTGCTGGGTGTCCTTGGAAGTCACCCCTGTTCTTAAATGGATCCATCAGATTGGTTAAATGACAATTGGCAGTACATTATTTGCTCATTTTCCATTCCTCACACACCCCAAATGCATGTTGACTGGACTGAGCCTTTTGAATATGAAAAATTTAGAATTTTGCATGTAAAACAGACCCATTTGTGAAGGAACCAAATTTTGTGCTGAACGTCTCAAAATGCAGGGCTGTTGGGCAGTAACAAAAAGATTTAGAAGCTATGCTGTGCATAGCAGCCATCACTTATGCTACTGTGTTTTAAAACTCCTCTCATGCTATTTCCACATCAGAAGAAGAGATGTTTGTTAACAAAATATGCCTATTATGTTAAATTCTGACCTTGGATAAATACTTGTGAAATGCTGTCAAGGTGCCATTTTCACACAGTTTTCAAAGGTTCTGTTCTAGCTGAATGCATTGCTGCACTCTTCTGGCAAATTGCTGCTCCATGAAAATTTTTCAGAAAGAGGAATACGGCATGGGATCAGTTTTCTATCTTTTCACAAACTAGATGTTGACGTCATGTGAAAATTCACTTTCTCAGAAAGGTTTTAACATTGGTGTAAACCTTACCTTCTGTCAGACAACACTGCTGGGCAATTAATCAAGATTTTTGTGTGTATTCTAACTCCAGGTATATAAAAGAGTTAATGAAGCTGAAAGCTGTTATTAAACCTCTTCATAATTTAGAAATAAAGTATTTCAGAAGGAGGTTTAAATGAGATAATTAGACATTTGAAAACCTTCTCCGGCGCTTGACCTTACCAGTAGATTTCAAGCAGTGCTTTGCACAGGCTTGTGGCATAAACAAGCCTGCAAACGGGGCTGAGGTGCTGGCTGTAAATTTTGACTGCCTAGTCTTAGTCTGCAGGTTAGTCTGGGGCCCAACCAATGCCCTGGGTGAGGAAAGAAAGGGAGAGTTTTTCTCTGGGTGTAGCTTTGCAGAAGGACTCTGGAGGAATTCCACAGTGTTATGGTGTGTGCTGGAGAGGGTCTGACCACTCACTCCCTCATGTGGTTCAAGAGCTATGGCATCAAAAAACTTAACAGGAAGGAGATAAAAATAGCTGTATCAAGGTGTCAGCTTCAAAGGGAGTAGGCTTTGTTGTCCAGGACTTTCTATCCAGTCAGCTGTCCTATCGGAGCCAAGTCCAGCACCTAGCAGAAACCTTTGGATTGCTTTTAGCACATTTGCTAGGGGGAACACATGAAGATATGAGTGGTTAACAAAGAGCTGGTGTTACTGACAAGAATGCCATGACTATTATATTTACATGACAATGATTTAGAAGCTTCAAAAATCACACCTGCACCTCCACATTCCAGAGATTTTATTGTAAAAAGAGGTTAAAATACTTTTTAGATAGTTTGTTGCTACTTTTAAAATTTAGGTTTTATTTGCATTTTAAATATTTTTTTCCCAAAACTTTTCTGTGGAAATGCAAGCTGACACTCTTCTGCCATCTCTGTATTTCATCATCTGGGTCCTTCCAAAGAGATGCTAAATTACAGATACATGACAGATCATAAGAGTTGTCACAGGGTGATGACTTTTTTTTCTGAACTGATCTAACGGTTTATCTGGAAAGAAAACGTCATGTTTCTTTTCTCAAGATTTAGCTGCACAGGTGAAGCTGATTTCCTAGGCAAAATAGCATGAGAGAACCAGAAAATGTACTGTACATCTTCCTGTCTTGTAATTTGAAAGAAGTCCCTATCCCAGGACTGCTGGTAAGAGGAGTCTTTTACATATCATCCCTCTTGGCACCCAGACTTCAAGCTGACCTTGTGCCCACCTTCCTGTGGCTTGGATGTGCCACTATTGGCTTTTTGGCATTTCTGAGGCCAAGCAATCCAAGTTGCTAAAGGTTTTGGAAGCAAGGCAGACCCTACACAGATGCCATCTGCAAAGATCATGACTATTTTTCACAAATGACAGCAAAGTAACAAATTCAGCTCTGCATCAGGAGCAGCATTTCATTTTGAATGCAATGGTTCTGTCACTCATGGAGCTACTTTTAGCTTTAGGGCTCAGTGCTGTGCCAATAAAAGTAATGGGAATTTTTTCACTGCCAGAAGAGAGAGCAGTATTTGGCCTTTCAGAGCAACACACTTAATTCTAGTACACAGGCTGGTTTCAATTTTTAATGAGAAAATGGGAATAAACTGAACAAAAAGTGTTCTACAAGTCCCAGATCCTCAATAAATGCAGCATAATTGTAGAGCTAAAATTAATACTATTTTTTATAATCTGGATAGATGGGTGAGACAATCTGAGGAGCATTTGCTATATCACGCAAAATAGCCAAACTAATTTCTTCTTCACAGGGGTTTGGACTCGCTGGGTGTTTGAGTTCTCTACTCAAAGCACTGTTAGTCTAAGACCAAGACAGACAGATAGTGGAGAATATGCTGGGCTGATGCTGGTCTGCTGGAAATGCTGAAGAGCCCAGAAAGGGGGAGAAAAGGCTGCCTGTGTCTGGGTCTTTGCTTTAATTTTGTATGCAAGAGTGAAGAGGGGAATTGCCCAAGCTCAGGACACTTCAGGTGTAATTCATAGCACCAGCAAAATGCTCAGCAGGGCATTGCCTATGTGTTGCCTTTTGGGCTCCTTGTCCCATCACCTCTGAAAGTGTTAATTGTCTCAGTCCTCCAGTCTAACCCTCCTGGAGCCAAAAGGGACTTCCAGGGGAAGATTTGGGTGAGCTTATTAACATCCCATGAGAGTGCTGTCTGTGGGGCTGTTACACCGAGGCAGTCAGTGGTGCCATTGCTGAATGCCTTCACACACGGGCGAGGGGAGACATAAAGGGTGCGGCTCTGAATCTGTAGGACCAGCCAGGAATTCACATGCTTGGTTTGCACAACCCTGGCTCCCTCTTTGCTGTCAGCTTGGCAGCAGTTTATTTGACTCTCTTTCTGAGCTCCTTCAGCAGGGAACTCCCAGGGTCCTGTTTCCTTAACCACCCTGGAGCCAGGTACCTGTGCTAAGACACCAAAATTAGTCATCCCAAAGCAATCAGCCTGATTGAAGGCTTTAGCAAGAAGAGGAAATTTGTTTCTGATTTTTGCCTGGTGATTTCTTTTTAATCAGGTTAGGTATCTGCTCGTTTCCTCACTGCAGTAATTGTAGTGAAAGCTACAGCTTGATCCCATTGAAAAACTTCAGTGGTGACGTCTTGTGGGGGTGGGTTTGGGACAAGAAGGGGCATTCACAGCATGCAAGCATGGGGCAACAGGGAGATGTCTCTGGCAGAGATCAGCAGAAATTCTCCTGCCAAGGGCTTCCCCAGCACCACCAGCTCCTCCTGCACTGCTGAGGGAGGGAGAGGCCAGAGAAAGGACTGAAAAGGGCAGTGTCAGGGGAGGGAGACAAAATATCACAGCAGCATGATAGAAGAGCAGTAGACAGCCTGTGTCGTCAGGTCATGTGAGCAGGTCCTGGTCCATGGCATGGGGTCATAGCACTGAGAAGCCACAGGGAGACCAGGTGCAGCTATCTGTCCCACTCTGACTTTCTTTTGCTTCTTTTTTTAAATGACCTCTGTGTGTGCTGGGCACAGTGGCCCTAAATACCTCTCCAGCTAGCCCAGGGGCCCTGCTTACTCCTGCTGAGCTCCAATGGGCTCCTCTAGGTTCCTAGAGGTGCCTCGGGAGTGCAGCAAGCAGCAGCATTACAGCACTTCAAGAGCCAGGAACGCTGCCTGTGGGAAACAGGAGTGGTTCTTGAATATTAAGCTGGGCTGGGATCATGTATATGTAATGGAGAAGCCCTAAAGGTGCTTCCAATCATTTATTGTTATCTCCTCTGGAGGATAAAATATGAGATGCTTTTCATTTGCTTGTAATTCTTCTTAATGAGCTTAAACTGCAGCAAGGGAGATGTAGGCTAAGCGCTATGAAAAACTTCCTACGGCTAGGAAGAGCAGAGCAAGATTGGCTAGGGCTACTGGTGTTCCCTCAGTGGAGCTTCAGCATCTTGAACTAGTTTGTGTCAGAAGGGATTTGGGGGGAAATGCTCCTCCTGTGGCCAGGGACTTGGATTTGACATTCTCAACAGCTTTTCCAGCTCTGTTTTTTACAGTCACCAGCTATTTTAGATACCCCAAGATTTTTTGTTCTCAGTACATGGCTCCAGGAGACAGAAGGCTGTGGATGATTGGGATATCCTACTGACTGGAGCAAGGATGCCAGGAAGGGGGGACAGAACCTATGCAAATGCTAAACCAAGTGAAATTTGCTTTATTTTTAATTCCTCCAAGCAGAACAAACACACTTTCCAAATCACTTCCGGGTTTTTTTCTGTTCCAGAAAATTTGCATTAAATGTTTCCAAACTTATAACATTCCCACAAAAATGTAGTGGGAAATATTTAGAATTTAAAGCAGTATCCCTCAGATTTATATCATCAACAGGCGTCCTGATGGACAAGGTCAGGCAAATGTTTATGTGACTTAGAACTGGGCTTTCAGATCAATACAGCCTGTTTCATAGAAGTTCTAAAAAATGACAGTTATTAATCAATAAACACAGGAAAGCTGGTTTTGGAAACCAGCAGTCTGCTGGAATTCAGATGAAACCCAAGTAAACAATGATAGTTTTAAAGTATTTTATTCCAAGATTTTAATTCACCTTCTAAAAGGTGCACTTTCTTGTTTACTCTTTTTATCATTCATCCCTGATTGGGTAGTGACATCTATATCTGTGTAATGTGCAAAGAGAAGACATAAAAATGGTGTGGTAAAAGTTGTATCTGGCCTTGAGGCACCTTCCAGGGCTGTTTCTCAGCAGTAGCTGTAATATCCTGATGCTGATGTTGGGCTGTTTATGGTGCCCAAAAAGGACCCTCCACTCTGTCATCCAGAAATGTCAGGCTGGTGAACATGAATGATCCCCACATTTGCTGGAAACATTTCCTCAGTTATTTGCTAAAACCATCCAGTTATAATTGCAGCAGACTTGCCTAATAGCTGAGAAAAAAAAAAATCCTTCTTATCTGTAGATTCAATGTTTTTCAAGGAACATCAATATTGCTTCAGATCATTGGTTTAGATACCCAAAAAGAGCTGAGCAAGAAGAGGGGAGCGCAGGAGGACACTATGGTTTGTGTTCTCATCAGTAATAAATCCACAGGATTAAGAGAAAAATATAGGGTAAGACAAGGTGGTAGAAACACAGAACTTATTGCCAGAGCAAAGCAAGGTTTATATAGAGCATTTTTCCTTTTATGACAGATTCACAGGATGGGTCTGAACCCGTTATTTTAATTGCAAAGTGTATTGCTTCTAACACACACCTGAATCCAAACCATGAGGCTTGTCAGCAGGGGCAATTGTGCATGTTCTGCATGGTCTGCAGGAGAGAGGATAAATGAAGTCTTGAAGTCTGCAAGGAATCTCTTTCTTCCACCTACAGAAGCTTTGCACTTTATATTATGTGTACAGCATCCTTCTGGTCCTCTTGTGACATGGTGTATGCTGTTCCTAAATTGTTGTGAATTGTATGCCCACTGCCCTCTGCTTTAGAGGGCTGCAAGGAGCAGGTAAACTCTGGTAGGTCCTGCCACAGCCCTGGGAGTCCAGCACTGCTGGCACAAAGCCATGGGTGGTCAGGGAGCTGGTGTGATGTGCACATGCTGAGGTGGGAGAGGCAGAACAGACCAGAGAAGACAGCACACCTGCCCCAGTCCTGAGCACAGGCAGTGGGGGAGAAACCCCCTTGAGAAAAATCCTGGTGTTATTTTCAGGGAGAGCAATGGCTGAAGGACACGTTATAAGGAGGAGCAGACAGTCCCTGCTGTGCCTTGGAAAGAGGAGTTCACTTGTTCCATAAAAGCAAACAGGAGGCAAAGAAGCATTAGATATCATCATCATGGCTACAGATTTTTGATGAACTGCTTGTCTTAAAAGCAAGGACATGTTGGCAGAAAGCAATTTTGCTGGTGGGTGTCACCCCTCCCTTTCCTGAAGAACTTCTCGCTGTGGTTATTCCTTGGAGATATTTCCCGTCTGCAGCCTGTAATCAGTACCCAGATCTTGAAACACTCAAAAATCAAGATCCTCTTCCCAGATGGAAAAGGTCCTGATTTTTACCATGATGCTTTTAGGTCACCAGAGTGACAAAGCCTGGTTTCTGGTTTTTAAAGCTTTCTATATTTTTACTTCATAACCCTCCATCTGCATGGGTTATTGCAGCTGCACTTCTCCCCAGCCCCTGCTCATTCCTGTTCTCCCAGGTGTCACAAATTCGGTGTAGTGGCTGTTCTCCTCTCCCTCCCTCCAAGTCTTGCAGCTGGGAACACGTGCTATCAGCTGTCATGGGTGAGAGCACATGCAAGAGCTCTTGTTGCCTCAAGGATGTACAAGAAAAATGTTGTTCCTTGCTCCCCAGCGGGCTTCATCCTAGGCTGTTTCTGATGGGACAGCCTATGTTCCTCCTCTCCTCATTCTTCCCCTTTGGATGTTTCCTGTGGTACATTCTTGACTGGTTCAAAGCATTTGAAAATACCTTTCATTTGCTACCTAAGCACAGAAGGCTGACTATTTCAGCCTTCACAGCAAAGAAAAAACAACCATCACATATCCTGAAGGGTGTCAAACGATCTCTGTGACCACACATATTAATAAAGCAATGCTTATTTAAGCATGAAATGCAGCATCAAGCTGTAAGGGCTAATCAGTTTGGTGCAGAACTGCACAGCTTTAGCAGGAGACATACAGGCTGTGCATGAGGCAAGGCATGTTTTTGAAAAGGGTTGGAAGTTCTAATTTTATGATGGAATAGTACCTGCATGGTATAGTGTCAGTGCCTAGGCACCACAGAAAATGAAAATCAAACATATCCACATAGAAATATGTCAAAATCTGACACCTTAATTTGAAGACAAAAGCGCAATCCAGAAAAAGGTAGATGAAAAACCATGGCAATAGAAAGGAGCTAACGCAGTACTCACAGTTTGGAAAAGCATATTTAGTCATTTAATCTCTGTAGGGAAACGAGACAGACAGCAAAAAATAGAGTTATTACCCAGCTATGAGAAATAGGAAAAAATTGCGTTTGCCAATGTACTGAAAATAAAATTATACATGGACAGTCCTCTCCAACTCTGAAGCAGATGATAAAATTTATGGTCTTAGAACTGTTAATGCCACGGTTGGTTTAAAACAAAAGAAAATCCCTGGTCAGTTACAAAGGCAAAACTAGCAATTCCATTTGTTGCAATTAATGAGATAGTTGCCAATGAGTTTGCTGGCCACTGATAAGTAGTTTTGAAAGTCAGAAAAGAAAAAAAGAGAAATCCAAAAGATCAGATGTAAAATTGATCTGGAATTTTCAAAGACAAATGAGAAAGATGTGTATCTGTAGTTTAGTGCCCTAAACTGCATAAACCCCCCAAATTATTTTGATCAAACTGATTGTTATTATGCTGTAAGTTCAAAAAGCACAGACATATATGATTAGCAGTTCACGAGAGCCCCTTTAAGATACATTCAGAAATGTAATTGGGAAATATAACCCATATTGGCACATATTGCCCTGGGGCAAAGCTGCGAATGCTTAACCACTGCGCTCAGCATGGGCAGCTTTGCTCTGAATATATTCTGCTGCTTGTACTCGGCTTTATATCCCCATGTCACTCTGCCTTTCTACCCTTTTAAAAGATCATCACGCTGGTTTTGTACTTTTTTTTACAGAAACATTAGCTTTGCTGTGATTTTTTGTAATCCTGGAGACTTTCTTTTTCCTCAGCTAGTGATTTTTTTAATGTCTCCAGCTCTGAGGGAATGTTTTCAAGGCAGCTCTGCCATTTTACTGCACAACAACTCAGGCACCAAACCACCTGCCACATGCAAAGTGATGGCAAACACTTTCTCCAAACTTCATCTCTAGCTTCTGAACTTTTCAGGCAGTTCCAAAATGCCTTTCCTTTTATTACGAAGGCTGTAATTACTATCTGAGGGCAACCTTTGTTATGACATGAAAAGAAGCACTCCGACTACTGTGCTAAACATTAGATGTTCGGCTGAGTGATGAAACACTATAATCAAGCTCCACATGTGAATATCTCCTTCAACCAACCTTTGCATGCGTAAGTGCTAAAATTTCAAATTGTAGTATTTATAAGGGCACAGCATAGGCTTGTGAAATGAATGCCTTATTTTGCACATGTATAGAAAAAGCTGAATAACCACTGTTGTGTGCTGTGTTCCTCCCAGACTGGCACACGCTCCCAGGAAAAGCGATAGTGGTGGTAATGGCACTCCAGAGACTGAATGTTTCTCTGCATGTGGTGGGCAAGTGCAGAGCTTTAAGCAATATTTTTGCTTTTAAGTGAAAGTAAAAAAATCATGGGCTAACATTGCGCAAAGTTGTAGCATTTACCTGCTGTTGCTGTTTGTGTAAACTCTGAGAATTTTTTTGTATTTTCTTGTGAAATCCTTCAATTTGTCCCAGTAGTTTCTGTTATATTCCTCTGTATTCCCTGGCTGCATTTCACGATGCCACCAGTGAATGTTTCTTTCATGCCTTTAGAGGGATCATTCCCATCAGGATTGCTTTGAGTGAAACTCTGTTGTGGTAATTCTCCTTCAGAAGGGTGGATGGATGAGCCAGGAGTGCGTTGAGGAGTGGGAGGGCAGGGCAGTGTGGTGCTGCTGGGAGGGATGCTCAGCAGGTTGTAGCTACTCAGCTTTATCACTGTTGGTGGGAACTCTGAAACGTGGAGAAGAAATGTGGACAGGGGAGCTCCCCTCTGAGCTGGGAGGGGTGGTCAGTGATTTTATCCCTGTCTCTGTAAAGTTCTTTTGTGGAAGCTGTCTCCTTTTCCCAGAAGATTGATAGTGGTAGGACAGAAGAGAAGACTGCTATGGAGAGCCACACTCTGGCGGTCCCACAGGCTGAGATCAGGAGAGGTTTGATTATTGGTGTACTGTTTTATCCCAGCAAGTGATTCAATGAAAAGCAAGGTGTTTTCCTCCTTTGTTAATTCCTGGAGAACGTGTCTTGCCTGTTTGCTCAAGTTTGTTGTTGCACGTGTTCTGGAGCGGAACTGAGTCTTCGTTGTAGCTTGTGCAGTTGAAACACATCTCCAGAGACAGCAAAACAGATCATCATAATAATAATATGGTAGCTGTGGGAAGCTGCACTGTTGCTATTTGACTCAATAAAAATGAGTTCAGGCTCATAGAACTGCAGTTCCACATACTTCACTCAGATTTTCAGATCAACTGGGATATTTTTGTATCCTGAAGATCAGTTTACTATCTTTTGTGCTGAGCTTTTTGTTATAATTCAAAGTATATAATTCTCTGTATTTATTTGCTTAAGAAAATGCACAAATTAGATTGATTCACATCTAAGTACAGAAATATTGATAGTGATGAGGTAGATAACTTTGATAGTCATAGTTTGCTTGCAGAAGCCTTTCCTAGCATCCCCGCTAACAAGACAGTTTTCCTCTTGGTCATGTTAGCAGTGTGTCCCAGTCTAGGTTACTTGTATGAATGATGCATCCAAAACATGCCAGTTGCTGCTCAGATCTGTGTTAGAGGTGGGTTAATGCTTATTTGAGACCTATTTTATAATACAGAATAAGAAAATGAAAACAAGTCAAGGCATTTTTTTTACCTTTTTTTTTAAATTTCTGACTTTATTTCTTAGGACATGTTCATGCCTTTTAGTAAAACTATGGCTGACTTTTCCTTTGCTATCAATCAGCATTGTTTTAATTCAGAATGTGATAGTAAGTACAACTCCATATTTTGATATTGCATATTAATTACAAGTATAACACATTTACTCTGCTCTATTTATCACCCCTTTTTGTCTTTCCACTTCAAGATTAGGAATGTATCATCATCTGTTCCATCATTATACTGGAGATAGGAAAGCATTTTATACTCACAGGTAATTTGCTTCATATGTGAATGTAATATGTACATGTGAATGTATATATATATATCTAAAATTTGGGTAGCTCAGGTCAACTCATAGGCTTGCACCTCTATCAATAATTTAGTTTCATTTATTCCAGCTTCAAAAGTCTCACAGTTGCAATTTCTTAAATATATTTGGGTTGGTTTTTTGGTTTGTTTTTTCCCCCCTTGAGGATATTAATATAATTTCACAACTGGATTAGTGCAATCAGTCACTTTCCAATCGAGGTAAAAAATTCATTGACAGCAGGTGACACCCAGCTTCACCGATTCATATGTATGATAATAAGCCCTTAATTTATTTAGATAAATTGTTTCTTTTGAATGTTTTTATTGCCTGAATATGGCTCCTGAAAACGGGCAGAAGATGGAGACAATGCATCTTCAGCACATCTGGCAATAGCAAAGCCATCACAGATTCAGGCTTCAGGCGTAGCATGGAGCAGGGGCAAAACATCAGATCTATGGCCCCCGAACTACTGTCATTCCCTCTGATGCATGGAATCATAATTCCTCCTTGTTAGAGAAGGCAAAGGGAAAAAATATAGTGCACAGCAAATAAATCTGGGGTTTGCTGGTTCACATTTTAGGGTGAGGAGTCACAGCATGGATCCAGTGCTCTGTCTGTTCTGCATGGTGCCCTCTTTCCCATTCCAAGAGTGGATAAGCAGTAGGAAACCTTGCAAATTTTTGTGTTTCACTGTTGCCTTGCTTTTCACAGTTCTTCAATGTTTTTAATTCTGTAGTTAGAGTTCTCACGCACTTTCTGTAAACATAAGCCATGTTATGCTGACCGCGCCTGAATGTTTTCATTCTTTCTCCTAAGGCGGAGAAGTTTAATTGATTTCTCCTTTGACCTATGTGGTTGAGGGGTAGTAACGTCACCCTCCAATCCACGAAGTTTTCTAAAAGTGTATAAAATAAAGAAACGGCCCTCTGGGGTCAGAGCTTGGCTCATTTTCTCTCTTTCACCTAGCTAGCGTCTGTGTGTTCCTTCGTGTCCGCGTGCGACATTTCACTGCCCAGGAACTTGATCACTGCTGCAGAAAATGCAGGGAAGGAGAATTTTGTTTTTACTTACCTCCCTATAGAAGTGAGCACAATATCTAATCTTCTGTTACATTTTCAGCAAGCAGTCAATAAAGTGTTTCGTTGGTTTTTTTTTTAAATTTCAAAACACATTGACACTGTCCAGGAAAACCAACAGCCCCATACTGGAAAATGAATAGATAGCAAAGACCTAGAACTCCATCAATATCTGCAGTTATGCCACAAGGAGCAGGGATTTTTGTACTCTCAGATGAGTTATTCCTCAGCAAAGTGGATGGCTGAATTCTCCAGAAAATTGTTTCTATGTGAGTTTTTCTTTTCCTCCTTTGGCCTGTGTTATGAATAGTTGTGGGTGTTTAGATAAGTCCCTGCCTTTTTCCCAGGCCTCCAGCAGCGGGCAGTAGCTTTATTGAGGTAGCCAGCACCCCAAAACCCACTCTTGTTCACAAGTTCTTTAATAATGGCTGATTCGGTCTATTATAGGATGAATTATTTATTTAATAGACACAAAACTAACAGACTTAAAACAGACTATTTCTACACAGGGATAAGACAAGAAGGGACTACTAGTGAATACAGCGCGAGGTTAAAGGTACCATTAATTTTACAGCTAGCAAGGAAATAATATAATCTAGGATCCAATGTTTCTTACTATTCAGTTCTCAATGGAGCACACATCTAAATCCTTTCCCTCAGTTCCCAGGAAAGTAACTACAGAACCTGCTTCCAAACTCCGGAAAGAAGTCTTGCATGCTTTCAGGGTGTGTGTGTGTAGAAGGCTTCTGCCCCTGTGATAATACATGTCTTTTGTAGATTGTAAAACAGTGTCTCTCTGTCAAGAATATTTATTTTTCTTTCATCTCTTCCCACGTTGTCTCTCCAGACTAAGATATTGATTCTTAGCTGGGGGCCTGAGCCCTTTTGGCACCAGGGATGACCCTTTGCTGGGCTCTCTGACCCACCTGGGTTATCTCTTCCATATGCATCAACAATCTGTGGTAGAGAGGGGGAGGACACATCCTGCCACAGTCTGCCACTGAGTGTTCTGCCAATGAACAGGAATAAGAAGCAAAAACATAGCATTGCTTACGCAGTAGTATAAACCATCTCTCACATCAGTCAGCCCTAGACTCTTGTAAAAATCTTCTTACTGCTTTTTCTCCTGTTTGCTGATGAAGCATCTTCTTAATGATTATTCTGGTTCCTTTCATAGGCGCGTCGAATATTTTGCTAAACAAATGGATAACTGAGCCAAACTAACCCATTCTTTTCATTATCTTTTGCAAAGGGTGCCTGCAGGATGCAATTGTCTTTTCAAAAGGATTGGAAATCATCTCTACATTGAGGACCAGACACACAGAGAAATAATGTGAAAACCCATGTTGAAGAGCATCTTTTGGCAATTGCAACATGCAAGAAAAAACAGCCTCAATTTTAATTTTTTTTGCCTCTCATTTTCACCACTTTTCTCCTGACTTCATTTTTCTAAGAAAGGATGATCTCCGTAGCTCTCTTTGTATGATTTACTTTCCTCTGGTCTTTCATGTTCCTTCTTTGTCTTCTTTATGCTTTCTGGTCATATTGGTCTTTTCTAATTACTCCTGTTACTGAAAGCACAGGATCTACCCATTATAAGCAAATGAACCAAGAATGCCAGTAAATGACAGAAGAAGCTGAGTGAGATTTAAGATTGAGATACTCTAAAGGATGTTCTCAAAATATTTATGACATGGGAAGAGTGCAGCTGAAGCATCAGATTAGTATTGCTGTAATTTGTGAAGAAAAACGGAATGATTTTACCAAGATATGTGAGGTATGGAGAATGCATGTTGCCACTCAGACTGCTTGTTTGCAAACAGCAGATTGCAGAGTCATTGAAGTCTAAGTAATTGCAGCTGCCAAACCCTCTGAGGAAACAAACCTTCCTCAGAACTCTATCAAGTTTTTAACATCGTGGTAAAAATAGTCTTAGTTGGTCAGGTTTATGAGAGAGAGCAAATGCAGCATGTGGGGAGTAATTAAAATCAAGCTGTCAAATAACAGATCTTCCAGGTTTTCCTGATTATCTTCAGTGGTTAAAATCACATGAAGCAGACTACTCTTCTGAAGGTAATAAATAAAAATCTGGTAATAGCTATATTATGATCAAAACAAAATTTGATTACATGTCTATGTTTTGTCTAGAACAATGGAACCATGATTATCATGGAAAAACATTTAGAAACTCAGGTTAAAGCTGAAAAATATATAAATGGCATTTGGACAGAATTTTTTTCCAGTTTTATCTCTAAACTAAAAAATCAGGCTCCTGGTACCAGCACATACATGAGGATTGAGTCAGCTGCTGGGTTTTTGAACTTAGCTTGTTCTGGTATGTGGTAGGAGACAGTACTTCTACTATATTTTTGCTAGAGAATAGCATAATAATGTTATTTCTCATTTCTACACGAAGGCTGCCTGATACAAAGGGTATTTGCATTAAACTGGGAAGTATCTGGCGAGCTGGGAGTGTGAGGTTCAGCTCACCATATTGGCTGTCTGTGTATCAGGTATCCAGTCCAAGCCAAGGAGGTAAGCTTTCTCTGAATTTAGAGGAAAAATATATGCATCTCTGAACTTATTTCACTGATTTCAGATGCATACATGTAGGCATCTTCCTATATGGGAGGTGCTTAAGATCCTACTGTAGCCTTATAGTCAATGGGGAACTACTCAAAGCCTTCAAAGGCATCTAGAGGGTGACACATCCCGTCCTAAAGTGGACACATGCATCAGCTCAGTCAAACCTCACTGACTCTTTTGACTAAGAAATTGCCTAAATATAGATTCTGAGGTGTTTGCTGTGCCCTGAGATGCCCTCCTGGCTGCAGCAGCTGTATGCAGAAAGGGGCAGATCTGTCCCAGCTCATTCCTTGTACTTGCTTGGGCCATGGGCATGATGCAGGTATCTTAAATCTCTACTGACTACAGTGTTTTCAGCCACCTTCCTTACATTTGAACATCTGCCTTTACAGTAGAGGTATCTAAATGTGGAGCCAAATTCATCCCTTAGATAGCCAAGTGAAGGCACTGAGCTGAATTTGTTGTTACCTAATATCGTTTTCAAGTCTTGTACACAGCCGAATGAGTAATTAAATTTTTTGTGCTTTGGTACTGCCACTTCCAGAAGCACTTCAGATCTAGTAGAATCTATTGTCCTGTGTCTACTCATTAGCAGTACATTTTGTGATTCAATTACTTTGATTAATATAAATAAAAAAGCTCCAGTTCATGTACAAGGTTGTTATTGACAGAATATTTGCTGTTAAAATGGAAACCAGCCCCCAGCTACTGCAGCATACTTGTTTAAATGAGAATCTGGATTAAATAAAGACCTGTCTTTGCCTTGACAGCTTTATGAAGAGGAAAACTATGTTGTCCACTTCAGAATTTTCTTTTTTGAAAGCAATACAAATCCAGTCTTAATCTCTACTTTATATTCCTGTGAAAGCATTACTTCTTACACTTTTTAGGGAATAGAAAAAAAAATGCATTTAAGCAGAAATGGCTCTCCAGCAGGCCCTTGGTTTGAAGAAAACATCGCAAAATGAGGCAATTTGCATAGCAAAATACATCTGAGTTTGGATTAAAATTTTCATATTTGTATCTCCATAGCTTCAGTGGGGCTGTGGCTATAAGCCTAATAACAAAATTCAACAGAGTGATTATATAAAGCAAACTTTAGTTTTAAAAAATTTTCTGTATATTTTCTTCATCTTCTTTGTATGAAAACAGCACAAAAGGTAAGTGTGAAGTAATATAATATTTTTCAAGAAAGTATGAAAATTCCCTAAAGTTCTCCACCTGAATGGTGACATTTATAAGCTCTTTTACAGGATATCTAGGAATCATTTGACCCTGGCATTTGAAACCTGCTGTGCAAAATGAACATATGCAGGTTTCCAGATGCTGCGCTTTAATTTGTCTGTATTTTTAATAGACTGCAGTTTCTAAGATCAGGGTATGCTAATTGCAAGCTGCTCTGAACACATGGAGACTGCTCACTTTTACAGCAATTCAAAGAATAACAGGAACTTGTAATTGGGTGTCATTAGATAGAATAGCCCATTTAAGAGAAAAGATGAAAAGAAGATAAGGGGAATGGCATTTGTCACTGATAGTTATATTTTATATATCAGAAGAACTTTGTTTTTCATGTTTTGGCTGAAGAAGAATGAAAAGCACCAGGACAACTCTTTCACTGCTGAGCTGGTCAAGTGTTTCTTCACTGTTCCTTGGGCTGGGCTAATTTCTGCGAGGGACTCCTTTTCCCTGGCTCTGGTGGGGTTGCAGTATTCATTTTTTACAACAGCTACAGGCAGAAACACCAAAATTACAGTGCTGACAGCCAATGCAAGCACATGTCTTGATTTATAAAGCTCAATCATATTGGCCTATTTCTCATCTAAAGGACATAGTCTGGTAAAGACAGGAGCAGAGCTGTCACGTAGAAATGTATCACCCAGCAACAGTGCACCAGTGCTGCGTACTTGCAGCCTAAGAATAGTTTTAATTATGCAGTTTCTGGGGTTTTAGTTTGTTCTCATGGACAGTAGTCTGTTCTTTAGCTTCATTCCTATCCAGAAAAGGATTATTTTAGGATCTGTTACCCTTCCATTTCAACAGGTTTTGGCCACAGGAGGCCCTACGCTCAGTACTTCTGCTGTGCTTGATCCTCCCTCAGTCCTGGCTGTGAACATCATCTGTCACAGCACCTTCTGTGAGCAGGGGTGGCTACAACATGAGCCATAGGAGCATGGTCAGCTCTTCTCTCTCCTTGAGAAGTTTCTTCTGTAGTGTGGATTGAGGAAGGGAAAAAGGCAGGGGTTTCTACTGTGTACGATGCAAAACTCATCCATGAAAATTCTTGAGCAGAACAGGCCCAGTACTCCTCTTATTTATTTGTGTTTAAGGTGAGAGGAACCCGGGGGCAAAAATTGGGCCAATGCAATTAGACTGAAGATTTAAAAAGGATTTATGGGAAACTTGTAAAGCAGGCTCCTGAAGGGCTTTGATTGTTTATGCCCTTTGTTGTGCCGTTCAGCTGATGCCTTATCCGAAACACACCCATTACTAATGCTGATGCAGAAAAAAGCCAAAATTGCTCCTTGTAGTCCTGATAGCTCAGAGATCAATGGTATGGCCATGGGAGAAGCTTTTCTGGTGACAGAGAAGTCTTAAGCACAAACTGATTCCTTCCAAGGACTCTTCACATGGAATTCACTTTTCTATTAATGTGACACTAAACACCAGCTTACCTTTGCTCCAGGTGGATTCAGTGTTGCTTTCAGTCTTCTCAAACTGTTTAGCCTCCACAAGATTTCTTTCTTTCTTTCTTTTTTTTTAAATTTGCTTTTCTCCCTTTTTACACAGCATAAAATGAAGTCTGTGAGCATTAAGATTCAGTTTCTAAAGCAGTGTTCACTGAGTAAAAAAATAAGATGCAGAAATTTCACATCTGAGCTGCCTTTCTAGTTGATAGAGAGACATAGACACTTCTGGAATATGATTCATCTTAACCTAAAATTAGGCCTCCTAAATAGGACAGCGGAATTGCACTTTAGATTACCTATTGCTCTCCTTTGAGTACAAAGTGAGACAAAGACGTAGGGCTTGGATGCAGCTGTCGAGACTGTAAAAGTCTAAAGCTAGGTGAGATGAATCCCAGTCACAAATTCTGAAGAGCAGAGACCAAACAACTGCTTTTGATATGAGAATGAAGGATAAAATGCCCAAATCTTTCATCTGCGTTTACTGCAGTGTTGGAGAACTTTTTGATGAGGTAGCGTTGCTTAGACTTTATTCTTTTTTGAACTTTCAAATACAACTAGAAGACCAGTTCACACTGGAAAATTTGTTTGTTAAATTCCGTCTTGTTTCTATATGTTGCAGAAAGAAAATCATGGTTCTCTCAAATGCTATTTGGTATAATCCACTGAGTCATTTCTGCTGCATTCTCTTAGCCTGCTGCTTTCTCTGCTTATGAGCAGATCATTTTGCACACTGAAAATTTCATGTTGTTTCCATTTTTTTTAAATTAGGATGATAGAAGAAGAAGAATTAGTTTGATGAACACAGATGGTGCTTATAAATTACAGTAATAATTTTCAGTTAATAGCTCACTTTCCATCTTCAGAGATGTGCATTTCCTAAACATTGGTTTATCTTGCAATTAGATCATGTGAATATTAGTATATCAGTTAAATACATTGTGTAACATAATGCCAACAGCTTCAATGGTCTGCCATAAATTCCACTCACTGCCCTTTTTCCTGTAATCTGGGTGTGTGTACCACCAAAATGGTGTGCTTGCTGAAATGGATGTTTGGGGCATACAGCTTCCACAGTTATGCTCAGCCTGCTCAGAAATGCATGTACAAGTTAACCGCAAAGCCTATGCGTCTTGGGGGTTTTTTAAACTTAAATTATACAGTTCACATCCACATATCTAAACTATCAAATCCAGTCTATCTAACTGCAGACATCTAATGTGCTGCATTTTAAATACCAAAGCAAAACAGTTGTCCTAAAAAAAGATCTGATATTTGCCATACAGTCAGTGGTGAGATGTCTTCAAAGGAAGATCCTGTCTGCCTGGATTTCTGGAGAACTTATTCACTAGGCATCTAAACTGCAGGCACAGATAAGGTATCTAAATTAGGCTAGCTGAATCCAGTTCTTTAAGAATCAATGTTTCCCCTGAAGTTAATGGAAATTGAGCCTCTTTACAGGAATTAACTTAGGAGTTGAACCCAAGTCCCAGAGGAAATTTGTAGCAGAGCTGTAAGAAGGATCTTCCAGGTCCAGTCTTAGGGCTACACTCAGTTACCATACTTTGGCATCTAGTGAGTGGTCTTTGGGCGTGACAGAGACCCAAGACTTGGGTCCTTCTGGACTGAAGCAAGAGGAGCACCCTTGGTCATCTCAAAGAGTGGTAGATGCCTTTTTGCAAGACACTGCACTAAGCTCCAAGTTTTCACTGCAGAATTTGAGAAGATATGCACAAGCTATTTCTGAAGGGCATAAGGGCTTTATTAGTTAAAAAATGCAGCAGAGCTTTTTCCTTTCCTGCTTGATCAAATTCTATTTATGGTCAGTGTTCTCACTCCATGCCCCCACTTCATCAGACCTGTGATGCTCTAATTTTAGTAAGCAAATGCAAGAAACTACTTTTACCTGTTCAATAATTTCTTTATCATAAAACACCAAAAAAGGCAATTTCTTTCCTACCACTCTTCACTCTTCACTAACACATATGATAACCAGGTATCTTCTATATCTATATTAATGAGTAGTTACAAGAGCATGTTAGAAATAGGACCTTTTGCTGCTTCGGCCAGAGGTCTGGGGGATCAGGATCCAGTTCTTCTCATTATTTTCTTGTACAATCATGGCTACTTTCCTTTTGGTAATGGGTGAATCATTTTGATCTGTATTTCAATTACCAGCAGTAGATCGAGGGAATGTTGTGAAGAGCCAGAAACTACACGAAACTGTGTCGTGCCCTTGTGCCATGCAGATGTAGCAGTTCATGCAGAAGCTGCTTGGGGTAGCACAGCGTGGTCTCAGGTGATGCAGACAGCCGAGCTGTTCCATATCCATCCTTGCAGGGATGTGGCTCAGTGGGGACAGCCTTCTCCAGCCTGTCTGCACCCAACAGGTCTCCCCGTCTTTCTTTGTATAGATCAGGTCTGGGTTTCTGAGAGCACTAATCCAGGACCATGCCCTAGAGGTGCTGCAGCCAGCCATGTCTTAGTGAACAGGTATCAAGAACTGAAATTCATGCTCACTGGCTGCAGCGAGTCTGGGCTCTGTCCTCCACCAAAAGAAGAGCTGGAGTAGCTCAGCATACTACAGGATTAGTCTCAGTAGCCTAAACCAGAGTTAGTTTTCTCCCACTTTCCCAGCCCTCTCTAGCTCTGTAGGTATCAGCTATTATCTTTTAATAGCTTTAATAGCCCTATTGTTGTTCTTCTTTAGCAAGGAAAGAAAATCCATAATCCAAGCTGTCTGAAAATTGCCTGATAAAATGTTTGGAGAAAATTGCCACCCACATTCTGTATTCCTCTGCAAGGTAAGGGAGCATTTCCAGCACTTGTACAAGATGAGAGAACAAGTGTATTTAAAAATGCAGATACTTAGTTTGAACATAAATATACTAATGCAGATAGGAACACTGGATAAGGAAGTATTTACATGTGATTTTAAACAGCTATCAGGATAGACATGCTAGTCATTTAGCCTTTTAAACATGAACCTTGCACCTTCATTTTCCTTGTACCTCCTAATTCTTACATTAAATTACAAAAAGAGGTAAAGCTATTTACTTGCATAGAAAGCAATCAGACTTGCAGAAGCCAAAGTCTTGGTCCCCAAGTACATGACACTGAACATCTGGCCTTGTATTTTGGCAGTCTGGTAAAAGCAGTTTGGTTTCCTGTAGCAGGCTTGGGGGAATTCAGAGATGCAGCCACAAGCGAGTCCAGAGAGAGAATGAATCTTTATTATTGTTACAACACCATAACATAAGTGAAAAACACTAGATACGAGATTGTTTACAAAAAACCTATCTTACTGTTTACCCAGCTTGCATAGCAAAGTAAAAGTTTCCCACAGAAATGAAGGAGAAGGAAAAATCCTCTGCCCAGGAGCTTTTTGGCATCCGCAGTTTCCTAGTTAGAATAAAAACAGTCGATGGCAAACCACTCAGAATGGAATAACTGATCTGTCTAGATAAGGATTTCGGATATCTACCTTTAAATTAATCTGTTTGAAAACACTGGATGCCATGTTTGTGTCCAACACAATGGTGCAACAGCGCAGTTAAGGGTCACTACTGTGCAAGTGGGGGTGAGTTCACATGCCCACCCTGGTGCTGGTCAGTTCACGTGCCCACTCCACTGCTGGGATGGGTGATAACAGACAGCCAGAATGTCAGTGCTAGTAATATATTCATAGCTCTGGCCACTAGGACTGACTCGTAGCATTAGTTCAGCTAAAAGTAATTGTTATTGCAGAATTACAGACTTTCAAGAGAAAATATTAACTCCTAAAAAAAAAAATCACACTTCAAGCTATGACTCTAGCCTTTTTAGCTCCAACTAGCTGGAAATCAGTAAAACCAGTCTCTGTTAAATAACCCAAACAATTTTAGCCTTTCTCTTAGACCTTACCTCTGATACATCCCAAGACAACAGCTCAGATCAAGAAAATGCCATTCATTTCATTCTTCAGGTGGTGAGAAAGAAGCCTGTGGTAAATGTATTTTGTATTGCCTGATATTTCTCCAAAACTATGGGTACATTCTCCCTGAATGGAGAGCGAGTCTTGAGTTCCACTCCTGCCCTTCATCCCCGTCCAGTTGCTTAAATTATAACTAGGTTGTCAATGGGCTGCAACAACTTGTTCTGCATTCATTTCAGTTATTCAGTGTATTCCACAATTACTGTGTATTCCAAATCTTGGTTACATCCATTATCACTTCACTGCCACAGACATCCAAAATTTCAGTGCATGGGGAATTGTCTCCTTCATTACAGGTTTGTAGATTTTAGCAGTAGTCTTCCCTGCCAGGCCATACAAAATATTGCACTTCAAAGGGTAATAGCATCCTTAAAAGAAGGAAATACACCACTTTTTTAGTTCCACACATTATTTTTCCACAAAGCACTGAGACATGACTGGTATTTCTGTTCCTCTACTCTACTTTTCTCTCTGAGTACTTTTCTTTCCAAGGCTTTAGGAAATTAGTGCCCCACTCTGCTTCTAAACTGCTCACAAATAGGTTTATTTCCTGGCAGTTTTATGAATTTTAGGCAATCTAATAAATATTTTTGGCAAATCTGTTTATATTTTAGCTTTCAGAAATGGGTTAGCCTGAATGCTGTCTAATGCTTCTGATATCAAAAATGTGGAATTGCAGCTGTATAAAAGATCAGTTAAGTATGATTTCTGTCCTCCTATGTGATCACCTATCCTTTCTAAACTGGGAGCCCCTTCTGCTGCCAGAGGAGCCCAGCAACTATTGGCATGAGGCTGACTAAGATGACACAGGGCTAATTGTAGTTCTGTATGTTTCTGGCACTGGAAGTCAAGCAGGGTACTTGCTGAAGCATCTAAAATGGTTCCAGGTGCCTATGTGTGGGCAAGTGAACCTAGTCCTGAAATTCAATACAAATGAAAGATGATCAGTCAAGTTGGAAGAACCTCACCCAACTTCCCCTCAGAGTGTGACATCTGATTTGAAGAAGATTGCCCCTGTGCTTTGCTGTGGGCATAAACTGATTGAGAATCCATCCCCTCATCCCACCAGCAGAGAATCAAAGATGAGTATAGCTTTCCCAGTCTACTTTGAGAGTGTGAGGCCTCTATGCCATCTTCTCAAGGCAGTGTGAGAAGGCCAAATGGAATCCTCAAATGGATTTAATCTTGTGCATGGAGGCCTGGCTCTACCCATGGCGAAGTTATCTTTTACCTCTACCATCCTATTGACACCTGCATGAACGAGACAGGGAGAAGGCAGCTCTTCCTGTTGGTCTAAGTTTGCATAGGAGCTGAATGGTTGTACCATCCCACATGCAAACATTCCAAGAATCGGGATTGAAGTGACATTTTCAAAGGTAAAAGGGAGAGTTCTTGAGTAACAGCTTTCAGAGATTGCCCAGCTCCTTCTTATGGTGGACTGAGCCCAGGAGTACCCTTGACAGACACTTACTTTCAGTCAGCACACTGTAAGTAACATTTACTTTACATTTCCCAAGAGATCCCATTTTTAACATCTGCTTATGGCAGTTGTTAGAAGTTTTATTTATTCAATTGAGTTTTCTGATGATAAAAGGTGCTGCTGTTCTTCACAGTCAGCTGTGCCTCATGCTGTTCTTCAACTTCAGTGCTTTGGGATGTAAATATTCCCCTCAATGCCCGGCCAATTGCACAGAACAGACCGGCAGCCCCTCTTGACACTGACAAGGTCATGGGATTCTGTCTGAGACAAAACATCCCGAATTCAGTTGTCCACATGCTTTGGATCTGACAGGGTCATTGCTGTAATCCTGTGGCAGGTTTATATTCTGCAGTGGCAACACAGCCCGCAGCCACACTGAAAACACTTCCTAAGTCAGGTACTTCCAGCTTTTTTATGCCTCAGAGAGATCAGGCCCCAGATAAATAATAAGTTGTTTCATTTCTTACTCCAACAAGCTACTGTGAACAGCTATCTACTTCTGCTGTGTCATCATAAAAATCAGTCCTGCATGTAATGGCACAGGTTTTTCTAAATGAACAAAATTTAGGCAAGCTGATGGTGAATGCTTTGATATAAATGAGGGTGGAAAGGTATCTGCAGAAGGTGGGGGTTTTATTTATCTTCCATTTACTGGTTGTTTAACTCTTCCTGTTTATTCTCTCATTGCAGTTACAATGTCTGCTGAGATTTACCTTTAATTAAACTAGACAGAGCCTAGAGAATTTGTACCAGTTGCATATAGTTCTGAATAATTCAACAGCTTTTGTTCACTGCCTTTACTGAAATCAGAAATTGGAATGAAAGTTCTCATACAGCCCAAAGGAATGTTAAGATTGGAGAATAAGGTTTTCATGGAGACATTTTTGCGTAAGTAACAGAAAATGGCAATGTAACTGCGAAACTGAAAAGTCTAACAAAAAGCCCAAAACAAAACCACAAAAAAAAAACCAGCCAAGAAATGAATCTATAATGTAACTGAAGTCCAGGAGGTAATGCACAGGTATTAAAACTGACGCAGTCTTAGAGTCAGCTGGGATCACAAGCAAAACAACTTTTTGTTTTAATAGGAATACCTTTTTCAAACATTCCTTGTCTTTGATTTTCAGCCAGCCCACTGCATCACAGTGACTGATGCCCTATAAGCACTCAGGCACCAAACACAGCTGTCAGGTGGCTGAAGGAAAGAGGTCCAGCAATTTGGCTGAGCATCTCGAAAGGTTTCACCAAGTGTTGCTGTCCATAACATGACTGTGAATCTGAGTTGACTGTGTTTGTTTGCCATTTTGGCTAGAATCAAAGTTTTTAGACTGGTTTCAAGATTTGAGATGGGTTGGGTTTTCTTTGCTCATTCTTGCTTGAAACCTCACATCTTTATCACAAACAGATGCTTTGGACACATGTAACCAACAATTGTCTCAGGCTAAGGTTTTCTTTTAGGTATTAGCGATTCCATCCTGATGGATGATTTATAGAAATTTGCTGTGTAGCTGTCCCTAAAGAAAACGAAATGAACACAGTATAGACATGAATTCATGTGAATTCCTTGGCTTTTGGATACTGCTTGACCATAAAACTATGAAAACAAGCTGGTATTTCTATAAAGCAACTTCAACATCCAGGCTCCAAGTGGTATTTACAAACACACAATTCATCATGCCTTGACTACTACATTTAGAAGACAGTTTATGTCCTTGAAAGCTTATTTACTTCTTTCAGGGATGTAATTTGTTCTAACAAATGACACTCTTTCTATTTAAAAGCCTACCCGCAGAATACATTTATTTTAAACTGAGCATGACAATTGTGTCTCTGTCACCAGGGTGGACTTTGCCAGTGGAAACTGGAAGTCTGCTCTGCAGCCAGTAGTATTCCTGCTGTTTAAACCATGAGTCCTGTAAAGGGCTAGCTGGCCTTCTCGTTATTATTTCAGAGATGTATAGAAATATCTGCTACCAAAACATAACCATTTGTGGATGGATTAAAACAAAATCTCAGTTGTCAGCAAATGTCTATTGATCCCTTCCTCTGGCTTCCAGACACTGTAAAGCTGTGGCTGTCAGATAAGACGAAATGAATGGGGACTTTTTTTCCAACGCTAATAGCACTGTGAGGTTGCAGACTGTTGTCAGCTACTCACTCCTCTTATTCTTTACATCCTCTGCCCCAGCTATTGTTTTTGGAGACTTTGCTGTCGCTTGCAGTGCTTGGTCCACAAGGCAGTGCATGCAAATTTGGCACCTTCATGCAATATGGAGCAGGATGCTGAAGCCAGAACTGAAGGCCTGCCTGGGTAACCCTTGTTCTTGGTATGCAGGAGGGCAGTGAGAGCAAGCCTGAGTGAAGAACTGGTATATCCACCAGTGTTTGGGTCCCCCCGGAATGAGAGCCAGGAAAGTACTGACAGGAGAATCTCCCACGAGTGAGCCAGAAAAACTCGACATGTTTAACCCATGTGCTCCTTAAGCAGCTGTGACTGTGCTTGACTTGATATTGGGAGTGGGGAGAGTGAGCTGGCAGATGCAGAGCAAATCCCAACTCGTGGAAAAAACTAAGGTGTCATTGCATTAGTTTATTTTTGTTGCAGACAGATTTAACAAGTCAAGTGGTCATCAGGCAGCATTTTCCAGTTTTAAAGCCTGGTATTACCAATGACACTGGTGTTCCCCTTCTGCAATTGTATTAGTGTAAAAGAACAGTCGCTGTATGAGAAGGTCAAGTTATCCTGGTAATAAGCAGCTTTACATTAGAGTATCTGTATCTCAGTTAAAACTCAGAATGATGGTAGTGTATCAGTGTGGCTAAAGAGTCCCAGCTGCAATAAGGAGTGGTAAAAATATGCAGTGTAGTCCAGCTTGTTAACTGGTAATCCTTCAGCACATCCTCTCAGCTTTAAATCAGTGCATGTTCATTTGACATGGGGAAGCAAATCAAGGAGGCCAAAGCTAGGGATCATGAAACAGGAAAAAGGAAATATTTTCCCTGCTCAGTTCCTACTTTGGCAAGATTTTGAGTCCCTGCAGAAGGATTCATAGATATGTTAGCAGTGGCAGGTCACTCAAACCTGCTGCTCTGTGAACAATTAAGGACAATCAATGTTTTCCTTCATAGAGCAAGTACCATGGTCCAAGGCAAGATAAAAGAAAAATAATCCAATTTTATGATCTGATAAAGAAATTAAGTGAATGAGAGAGGCACTGGCCATGACAGCTAGTTTTGTTTAGCAAAGATTACTAGGGGTTTTTTGTTGTTGTTGGTTTTGTTTGTTTGCTTTTGTGCTGGGTTTTTTGTTGTTGTTTTGGTTTTTCCCTAGAAGAGCTTTATGATTCAGTTCCTCACTTGACAGTACCTTTCTGGTGGCCACTCAGTGTCCTTTTATAGCAAGGAGCTGGTGTATGAAACCCTGTGGTGTGCTTAGGGAATTTATTGTGCTGTAGAAATTCTGAGACTGTAACACCTGAATTTTTGGAAAGGATTTAGGAAATAAAACTGTATTATTATGCTAATGTCTGTGCACCACCAGATTTCCTTCCAAAATACTGCTGAGAACATATAATCCGAGAAAAAGAAAAGAATTACCAAATAATGGGCTTGTATTCTTAGGCAAGAAAAACTTCTCAAGCTTAATCTGGAAAAATAAATCTCTTTTCTTCTAACTAACTTTTACTTGTTGTTTTCCTACACCAGAGACCAGACACACACTAGGAAATTCACTGCTAGTTCTGAATAGAATAAAGTTGTTTACCTAGTGGTAAGAAGCGTACATATTTTGGGAAGGATAAAATGTATTCTTCGTATTTTTCAGTTACTCGATAAGGTTATTTATAGATCCACAGCAGAGAAACTATTTTGTTCAACTGAAACATCCAGCAACTGACAGTAAATATCAAGCTTTACACTTCTAAAAAGAAAAAAGCTTTCCAAATATGACAAAAGAAAATTTCTTTCCCTAGTGCCCACTATGTGTGGGAAGACAGATGAGATGTGTGGGAGCAGTGTTTATTTTAGTGACTTTTCCTTCCTCAGGCACCTGTGACAGCTTTTGCTGAGAGCCTTCAGGAAGGCTGGGGAGAAGGGGGATGCTCCTATGAGTGAAGGATGGAGAAGGAAGTGGTGAGCTCAGCAGCCGACCTGTTTTGGGCTCTAGGTGGGGTCAAAGGACATGCACAACATTAGGATGAGTCTTCTTTCTGCCTCTATCCTTCTACTTGCAAGAGAAAATCAGTGATTTCTGTTTCCTTCTGGGGCAGAAGCTGACTTGTTCCACTAGTGTGCAGAGCAGAGGTAGCAATCTGAGACACAGCAGCACTGTGCCACAGAACACATGCCCAGTGCTAATTTTTCCTCATTGCTTTGACACGAGACATCCCTTTTAAATGTGGAACTGTGGTAAAACACGGGTCTTTGCAGAGCTGGACCCTACAGAACCAGATCATGAGCCTGGCAATGAGTGAGGAGTCTGCAGCCTCAGGGATACTGTGCTGTCCCAGAGGTAACTTCAGATGGGTATTTTCACTTTCATCCTCATAACCTGGAATTTCTAGTGACTCAAGAACTCTAAAATGTGTAGTGTCAGTGCTGGGCTTAGGGGTATTTGTTAATTCAAATTTGTTTGATGCCAAAGAGCCATTAGAATAATCCATATATCTCCCCTTGCAGACACACTCACATGAGTTTTGTTTACAAACTGAAGAAATGGTTGTTATTCATGCAAAAATATTACAGGTTACCATATGAATAAAAGGCTTTAGTGTATGAATCATGAGGTCTTAAAATACCAGGTCGGGAGGGACCCCAAGGATCATCTGGTCCAGCCTTACTTGGCAAAATCATGGTCTGGACAGGATAGCCCAGCATGCTGTCCAGCTGAATATTTAAAGTGTCTAATATTGGGAAATCCATCACTACCCTGGAGAGATTATCCCAATGCTTGGTTGTTCCCCATTGTGAAAAATTTTCCAATTGTGTTTAACTGGAATCTCCCCAGGAGTAGCTTGTACCTATCACCCACTGTCTCTTCCATGTGACTCCTTGGAAAAGGAAGTCTCCATTTGCTCTGTAGCCACCCTTTAAAACTGGAACATGGTGATAAGTTCTCCCCTGAACCTTCTTTTCTCAAGACTGAACAAATCCAGTTCTTTCAGCCTTTCCTCATATGGCAGGCTGCCCGGTCCTTTTATCATCTTTGTGCCTTTCTCTGGATCCTCTCCAGCCTGTCCACGTCCTTTTTTGCAGAGCAGGGGCCAAAACTGAACACAGTGTTCCAGATGTGGCCTGGCAATCAGTGAATAGAGTGGGACAATGACTTCCTTCTCTCTGCTGGTGCTGCCCCTGTTGACCAGCATCCTGTTGGTTTTCTTTGCTGCAGTAGCACAACGTTCACTCTTGAGCTGCTGTCCCTCAGGGCCCCCAGGTCCCTTTCCCTGAGCTTCTCCCCGGACCAGTAAGATCCCAGCCTGTGCTGCACTCCTGGACTTTGCTTTCCCAGGACCTTACACTTGCCCTCGCTGAACTTCACAAGGTTCTTGTCAACCCACTCTTCCAGCCTATCCAGATCTTCCTGCAGGGTGGCTCTCCTGTCCTGTCCCTGCTCTTGATTGCTATGCATTCCTGGCTGTTTCTTGCTCATTGCTGGAAAAATTTCCCAACTACATGAAAAAAATCCCAATGATTCAACGGTACATGTGTGTGTAATTGTAACACTGATAGATAATAAGTAGAGATAGTGCATATATTTGAAGAAAATGAGGACCATCTTGCAAGCAATTTGTGAGCAGGAAAAAGAGCAAAATGTCTGCAATAATATTCTGTATTTAAAATGACAGAACCCTTTGTAATGAGTTTATGGTAAACAGACAAGGGACTATCACTTCCTCAGTTATTTGGACTATGCAGTATGTTGTGAAACACTGTCTGGACCCACATGTGCTTATATTCTGTACTTACAGTCTACAGATTATTTACCTGCTTTTTGAAATCCTGATTTGGAATCTTTTGTATTGTTTAAAAACCAATTTATTGTCATCAACAAGTAACCTGAGACAGAGTTCTTGCAGAATACAGCACCACATTATTAAAGTTGTTAACTTACACAATGACTCAGTTTAAGAGAAGAATTTTTTGCAATGTTTGTGCAACCGTTACGTATTTGAAAAGTTTGTCAAAAATCAACCATTTTGATGGAATGTTATGTTTCAGTCCAAAACCCAGCAAGTACCAACTTCTTCAAAATCAAATTTGGTAAAAAAAAATTAAAGGAAAGAGGAATTTACAGCATTATTCAAATTAAGGAATGAATACAGAGGGAATTTAAAATACACTCCTTCCTATTACCCTGTTAATCTGAAATGCAGGGGTGATGGACCTTTCTGCCCTGGTGCTGTAGAAGAAATCAGTTTCCAGAAGATGGCATTCAGATGTTCCCATAAAAATATATTAATGTACAAGGTGTATAGAGATGTGTCATGTGTGAGGTACCTCAGTTTTTGTTCTGGCCTTAAAACTGTAACATTTACATACTGTAAATATCAGGTATTACTGTTGCAGTGCTGCAGTTAGAAACCAGTTGTGGTTGGAGCAGTGAAATGTTTTTATTATACGATCCTAAGTCCACTTTTCACTGCATTCATACTGACACAAAAGGAATTATTTTCATTGGTGTTTTACAGATTTTCAGCCACTTTTGAGATCAGAGTCCATGCATGGTGAATGGATTGGCTTCATTACTGTTTGAGTGATGTAAAGAGCGCTTTCATTACACCCATGGGTTCCTCAAAGGACATTCTTTCCTTTTGAAAAATGTACTCAGGGACAACAATTGAAGATGATTCAGGCTTAATAAGACGAGAGGGGCTACAGAGAAAACAAAGGCAATAGCTAGTGAAAATCTGTTTGGAGAATGTTGACGTTTTTTCATGCCCTTGGGCTATATGTTCAGAAAGCGTCCTTTTCTCTCACAAATCCCATCTGTCATTTCCAATTTCTGAGAAAGGGTCTGGCAAGGAAATGTGAAGATTCTCATGAGTGTTAAAATTACTGGTGTTGTACACTGGAAATGGAACAGATAATTTTTTGACAGAAGATATTTATGTCAGATAAATGCAGTTTAGTTAAACTGAAAGTTGCCAAAAACTGCAATTAAAACACTTAATCAAGATACATCCTTGTGTTTAAAGAAACTGTTTTCATAATATCAAAATATATTTACCTCTGTAGCTAATATATTTACTTGAGGTTTGTAATTTAATTTTTTTTTGGCCTTGTATTGCACTAGCAGCAATACAAGGCCACATTGTATTTATAACACACTATCAGAATATAATACTAAGTATAAAGTGTATAAACATTTTCACAATGTAAAATTTTAGTGCTGCTGAACTAAAGATTCCAAGGTCCTATATTTAGATTTGTTTGACATGCTGCAGGGAAATTTTTAAAATGCAGATTAGTTTTTCCTTTTTCCTGCATCTCAACAGAATGTCAGGGTATCAGAAATTCCTAGAAAATGTTATGTATTTTGTAAAGGTCTAGTTAAAATTAATTCATGTTAGTCAATCTTACCAAGGAAAAGGACTTCAAGAGACGAGTAAAGAACAAAGAATAAATGGTTGATTATTAAATGAATTGTCACCAGCTCTGAAACAGAAGTCTCAAGCAGACTGTGAAGCTGGGGAGCAGGGTTGTGGTTACCCACCCATGCAGTGTCACCATTTAGTTCTTCATGAATGTACATCAGGAACTTATTGCAAAGCATATATAATTACACAGTACCTGATTTTGCCTTCAGTACACAACCAGTCTAAGACCAATATGAGAGAAGAACCCAGCCATGTATTGATTAATGATTGATTATTTAGCATATTCATGGTGCTACTGGTATATCCAGCTCTGTTGTCAAATAAGGCAAAGGCAAACCCCCTATTATGAGACACTGACAACTGCTTTTAAAACCTCAACTGTAAGGTGCAAAACCATTTCAAAATACAGGCAATCAATTCCCTCATTATTTGTATGTATAAGATCTGATAATTATGTATTCTGGCCACATTTATGGGGATGTTTACAACTACCACCTGACCTCACATGTATGCTGGTACCCATACTCACTGCAAAATAAGGGAAGTCTGTTTTGACATTTGAGCTATTTTTGTAAGACTGTTTTTTATGAGACCAGCTAAATACTGAAGTACTTAATGTGATTGGAATAAAGTTTTAGATTTGAAGAGCCAGAGGCAGTATGGTTTCTACTCTGATCTTTAGTGCAGTGCTATTTTCTGTCAGGATAGGAATTTTTACGCTGATTTGTGGGATGTGTCCCAGTGATTTGTGGCCAAGTGTGACTGTGGATGTCCTGATCAGGGAAGGGTTCCTTTTCTTGATGGTTCTGTTACTATGTAGTCTCAATAATGTGCACAGAAGCCTAAAGAAAAGAGTAGAGAGGACTGAGCAGTTAAAACAGGGTATAGAGCATGGGGGAGATTAAAGGATTTGATTAAGGGAAATTTTGACATCATTGCTGTCATGACTCCTTTCTCAAGGTGACCCAAGAGAAGTCACAGGGTGGTTGAAATCCTCCCACTGCCAGAAGCGAGGAGCCCCTGCCTGCCCTGTGATTAACCTGTGCTGTCACAGCAGCAACTTGCAGTGGAGCTTGGCAGAAACGATGAAGTCCTTGGTACTCATCAGGACAGAACAATTGAAAATGACAGAGAATGGTAGTAAAGAAAGGTTTTAGCAGCAGCATTTCCCATTCATCACTGAGGTTCCTTTCATCTTCTTAGGCCTTTTTTGTTTTGCCCAGTGGGATATCTTGGATTCTGCAGTCTCATCTGTGAGGACACTACTAGTGCACACAATGGATGGTGCTGGTGGTATCACATGGTGTGAACAGGCTTATGACTCTATCCTGAGCAAAGAGTGAATTAGCATGCAAGATGTCAGTACAGTGTTAAATGACACAGCACATAGTAATGAAAGGCATTCAATTCAGTAATGTTAAATGAAATCTTAACTGAGCAGAACCGATTATTGTATAAAACAGGATGGATAAAAGGCTTGACTCATCCATTGCCTAGACAAATCACTTAGAAGTATGTGGGTTAGCTTTAGAGTCGTTCAGACAATGTAAAAGCTTATTTGTAATCTGTTTGTCGAATTAAAAATGTTTTTTAATTTGACTCTGTTGTAAGCTATTAAGAAATATGATGTGCTGCCAAACAGCTTAAGATAAGAGCAGCAAGAAGGCAAAAGACTTGCCCAGTGGCAGATGACAGATCCAGAGTAGGGCCAGAAAATAATTTCTGAAAGATTGCTTGTCCTCCAGAAAACATAGTTTAGATTGACTTAAAACTCTTTGTAAATTCCACTCAAATTCAGGAAACATTTTTGCTAAGCAAAGCTAAAGAACACAGGCAAAAAGAGAGATGCTGAAAGCAGTTTGTCAAGGTAGGGTCACACAGAGGTTTGGACTTCTTTTTTCAAAGGCAACAAGAGTAAGAACATGATCCCATCACTTCTGAAAGCAGTGATTCAAACACCAAGGGAAGGGGAAAGCACATTTGACGTTCTCCTTTCTCTGATCTATAGTGGAAATGCTTACTGATAAAAAATTACTTTCATCACCACAAATTTGCATGCTTTGTTTCCACTCTATGCCGTCTGTGCAAGCAGGATGCCGGCCAGGGAATACCACATCCTCCAGTCCCTGACTGCCTTCCTGGCCACAGGCAGGACTGTCAGTGTCACAGGAGATGGAGGGAGCAAGCCCAGAGAGCCTGCAAGCTGTGGGAGTCAGTGTCAGCAAGGGGCTCTAGGGCATGCTGCCACAGCCCTCAGTCCTGCAGGGTTTAATGAAGTCAAATGTCCACAGGATGCCTCCATGGGTAATTGCATAATTGTGAAAATATGAACTCTGCCTCTGCTTCTGCCTACACACCTTCCTCTCCTTCATCTTCTACCACTCACTGAAAAAAGGAAAATTATTGCTGTATTTACAAGAGCCTCCAAGAATTGCAGGCTTTGCTGAAGCCTGTATTTTCCTCTCTGCTGCCATGTTTTCTAGAATCAATGAAAGTATTTTATTTTTTATTTGTTTCGGCACGCTGGTGAAATGTTTTCTGGGGTTTTTTCCCAACAGGTTTGGAGCACAGCTTTTTCACACTAGAAAATATTACATATATTTTCTTCTTCTTTGAGCGCACATATAGGGGTACCTTTGACCATGTTTACTATGAATTACATGATTATATTCCTCATTTTGATTGGACACAATAAAAATGTTAGTTTATATTAAAATACCTTCTACTTTTCAATGGTACATGTTAAATTGCTACACAAGCTCTGCTTTCAAAGAATTAGGAACAATAGCTTGTACAGAGTATTATTAATCACTATTCCAACTCCAAGCACAGTAAAGGGCTGCAGCATTGAATTTTTTAAAAGAAAACACATAAAACCACATTAAAAACCTCTGCCCCATTAGTCTTAGAAACTGGCTTTGTGTCTTGGCTGCCAAGACTTAGGAGACAGTCTGCCCATTGCATTTCCCTCTCTGCTGCCACCATCTTGGTCTTTCCTTCAAGTCAGTTACTGGTAATGATATCATTTGGTACTGATGGGAATGTTTGTCTTTAGGAAGGCCAGGCCCATCACTTCACCAGTGCCACCAGCAAGACCCTCTTACACTCATCCCAGTACCACTTACAATTCTCTGCTGGGCAATCCCTCATTCGAGCTGGCGAGGCGGCTCCAAGGAAGCTGCCAGGCAGCAGCACCAGCGTGTCATGGGTCATGCAGGAAATTATATACAGCAAGTCACGACAGAAGTCAACAGTGGGATTGCAGAGGCAGACACTCAGAGCTGGGAAATGCCAGAGCTGAGGTCACCCATGCAAACTGCACTGAACCGCCTTGTACCTATTCACTGTGATGCAGCCCCTCATGTATGTGTGCACATGCAAATTTTTGGACCATGGCCATACTCAATGTATATGCAATTGTTAATTTTTAAGTCATTGTCTCTGCAACTGTAGTAAGCTTTTTCACCTCATTTTTCGCTTTCCTTTGTACATGCAACAACATTCAAAGCTTTTGATGGCAGTGTTTAAGAGCAAGAAACAGAAATCCAGTCCTTCCTCAAGACACAGTGAAGCTGTAAACAAGCCTAGGTTCTTAAATCTTTTACAGCATCTCCAACTCCCATCCTATTCATGGCTCACTGATATGCTTAATTTGAACCCATCTGTTAGCTGCTTACAGTGAAGGCTGGATTTTATTTATTTAAAGTCATTTACATTAAATCAGAGATTTGGCTGTTCTTCTGAGTGGTCACTTAAGGCAGGTCTAATTGTACAGGAAAATAGATTCATTAATGTCAAATGGAAAGCAAGGCCAATTGAAATTTGCAGCAAGCTATTACTAGCCCTTTAAAAAGGTACTAATTAAAAGATCTGATACAATAAACTGACTATGTATAAATTTTGAACTTGAAAAAAAACCGAAGTAGCTAAGGGAAGGGAAAATAAACTGGGAAAAGACTTGCTTGAAGTAATAGTCTTGGAGAAATATGTAAATATGCTGGAAACAGAGACACGTAAAACCAGATTTGCAAGGTGAGTGTGTCTGCTATAGTCTAGATACCCATCTCAACTCAGACATTTCATAACCTCTTGTTCTTAATATATCAATCTGAAGGAAGTCTAATGTGTTGAGAAACATCATACTAAGCATGGAGATGTATTTTTAAAAAGTAGAGAATTTGTTTCTCTAGTTTTACATTTGAGGGACCCTTCTTTTCCCACATCAAGGGATTTAAAAGACTCATCTGTTGCCAGAAATAGCAGCAGTGGGCGATGGACACGTTTTGGGCTGAGGCTCAGATTCACTCCAGTAGTTCATGGCTGCACATACCAGACACACATCAGTGCTGGGACCACGAGCTGCTGCCACTGCATCACGAAGGTTTCCTGCAGTGCCCACAACACTCCTCTCCCGCATGGAAATGTTATAGTCTGTGACATCACGTCATGCCCTTCAGATACACTGCGGGGGGGCATGAGGTTGGTGCTGGTGCTATGGCAGCGCCACCAAATCCATGCTGGGAACCACAGTGCCCACGGGAATGAAATCCACATGTTCTTGATGTGTCAAAACAGCTGGCTTTATTGTAGAGCATGTTATAAGGATGAAAGAAGGTGTGATTTGAAAGCGGATTTGCAATATTGAGCTATAAAGGATAAACCAGCATATTGCAGTAGGTGAATTAATTTGCCAAAGAGGGCATGCTGGATCTTTCAGTACAGTTGTGAGGTTGCTGCACTAACCAGTAGTATCCTCCCTAGATTTGGAAATCCTAAAGGAGTCTTAGAGCAAAATCTTTCCTGCATCTCTTACTAAAGCTGGCTGTGGTAGTCAGAATAGCTGCTCTGGATGATTTACTCTTTCTGAAGCCCAGAATGACATCATTCATTGCTTCCTTTCCTTCGAGATTATCGGCTTCTCATTTCTTGTGATTGGCATGAAGTAATTACATGGTGCTTTTTTCATACAGATCCTTGTGCTGTCAGCTGAAGAAGGGGTATCCATTCAACTGACTGAAAACTTTATCCCCACAATACTCCAAGGAAAGGAAGAGGAATAAGGTATTTCCGTTCCCCACCCTCCTGTAATTGACTTTTCTATAATACATTTCGATGACATGTTCTTGTCCCGAGCAGCTCTCAATAGTCTGCATCTAGTTGAAAATAAGTGGTGAAATAAGTGGTGTGCTAGATGCTGAGATCTCTTCCTGGATCTATCACAGGTCCTGTACTGTGAGCATCATCTAAAACCCAAATATGACACAACAGAAGAAGGGTGTGAGAGGGTTATACTGAGTATAACCAGATTTACATGTGCCCAAGGATGTCTCTGGGCATTGAGGCAAACTGACAACTGGTCTCCATCTATTTTAAGAAATCCTTTTAGTCTGCAGTACTGGTGCTGCCTGCAAGTGCTCTGTTGGGAATGTTCTCTGATGGCCACAGGGTGGCTGGGAAATGTCCATGTTAGCTGGTCAGCATGGGCTGGATCTGTGCCAGACATGCTTTAGCTGTTTCTTACTTAGACAGTCATAGTCAGGTCCTGACACTTTCTTGAGCTTGCCTGTGATTTTGGAAGAAGGGAGAGGTCAGATGGTCCCAGGCACTGCAGGCAGGGCTGTGCTCAGTGCAGGCAGGGGCTGACTGCATCACAGCCTGCTTGCAGAGAGGCTGCCCGAGTCCTGCCTCTCTATTAAGCACCCCTCTCTAAGTGGAATCCAATCTTATCTCCTTCGGGTTGGCCCCTAACACATTCACAGTCCTTCATGTACCACTACTGCCCACAGCTCCGTGGGGATCAGCGTGGTGCATCTGGCAGGAAGACAGAGGTGCTGGCTGGGATTCAGGAACGCAGTATGAGCCCGACTAGAGCTCAGGAGGAGCAGTGTCCCTTCCCAGACTGGCACTAAGCCACTCAGGGGTAAATGTCCTTTCCTAAAAAGTGGTCAACAAGGGAGCCAAACCTTGAATGCCAGCATCCTCTGGGGACCGCTGCTACTACAGGTCCCCTGCTGGACTGTGGGTGCTCTGTGCCACCCACATCCCTCATAAGGAGCCAGTGTCACTGGGGAGACACATTTGAGCCCCACCTACACCTTGTGTGGACCAAGCCCTGTTGGGGTTCAAGCCCCACCCCGGGACATGCTGGGCATCCCTGCTGGGGCAGGGGCTGCATTTGGTGGGGTTCCCAGCAACTTAGGAGTCCTCCCCTCGGGCTGCAGGGCTTGGTGTCCGGCTGAGCCTCCTCCTCCTCCTCCCTTAAGGAGCCTGTCTGAACCACAGCCAAAACTTAACACAACTGTCAGCTCAAATCCATGTGTTGCTCTCTGAGCCAAAGCACCGACACAGAAAAAAACCCCCTCCGTGTTTCTTGTTGAGTCTGTAGGAATTCAATTGCCAGCACATATCGCTTCCAGCAGACACAGCACAGCTTGACCTGTTCACACAGGCAACAGAAGTTGAATTTAGGAGCCCTAATAATTGCAGCAATCTGGTCATAAATGAATTACGGGGCAACAATTATCTATTGAAATTTTTAGATTAGAGAAGCTATTGAAATTTTTGGATTAGAGAAGCTTTCTTTTCATGGATGAAAAATGAATTGGTGAAATAAATTATTTGCTGCAAATTATTCTTCCTGGTCCTGTTGTTTGCTGATCTGCAATACAACTGCTACAAAACATTCATCAAGCAAGCCTGTGTCACTCTTTTCAGCTACCAAAACAAGGGTTTAATTCGTTATGATTTCCCTGACCGTTCTTTGGATCCTTTACATTTGCCCAAGTGGATTTAAAATGCTACCAGATCTCTAACATTTCACAGGCACACTGAAAGGTGTAAAGAACTCTGAAAAGGTGCAAGACGAGGGAGAATAAAGCACAAGGATTTTAGCAGCCGCACTAAGTCTTTATAAGGACTGATCTGGCATTTCAAAAATAGTTTCTTCCCAACCTTTTGAGAATGTGCTGAGAGTTATCATTTGAAAGGAGCTGATTTCACCTTTCAAACTGAACAATGTCTTGTGTGCCTTTTTGTAGGTATTTGTTCGGTAAAATGGATGGGAAGGGGGAAGGGGGGAAGAAAAGCCTTTTTGGAAACAAAGGTTTCTGTGTTGGTCATGCTGGACCCTGCATTGATTTCTTATCATTGCCTAGAGAAAACCCAAAAGGTCACTGGAATGAATCATTTATCAAAGAGAGTAGGATCTGAGATGGTTAAATCTGAGGATTTAAATCTACAGAACATGTTTCCCTATGCTCATGCAGCGTGACAAAATTTGAAGCCTATCTTCCAGATCTTGGTTTTGTTTTGCAAGATTGGGTAAGTAATCCCATCTGCATTTTCCCCTGTGCAAGCATGTCACTGCTATTGGCATCTTAAAATTTATTTTGCTAAAATCAAGCTAGTTAGTGAGCAGGAAAGCCACAGGTGGGTAGTTATTTATTGATGAACCCAAAAAACAGTGTTTTTCCAGGTCTCCAAAGTATTTCTCTTGTCCCAAAAAGCTTGCAAGTCTCAGTAAACTTATATGTGCCTGGAAAAAAATTCAAGGGACTTCTTTTCTTATACCCACACTATGCAGCACACTCAGGAGCACATGAAGGTGACACTGGTCTCCAGAGATTCACAGTATGACTCAGGTGTAGACAAATAGATATTCCCCTTTCCTGGGTATGTGATGCTGTGAGCACACTCCGTGTCAGGATAAGGTCTGGTGCACAGCCTCTTACTGATCACCCACAGTCTCTGAGACAATGGAGCAGGAACACTGTTTACTCACCAGGGTCCCCCTCGCCAGGTGACACCAGCAGGAGGACAGCAGGCACATCACAGATCTCACCTTTCTCCCAGGATGGACACAAGCCTGGAGAAGCAAACTTGCAGCTGGATTTGTCCCTCTCTATTCCCCTCCACCGAGAAGATTTTCAGAAGCCAGTAAACTAGAAAAGGTCATAGCTTGCTGGTACAAATCATTCTTCTGTGGCCAGAAACAGTTAACTTATGAACTGTATGTTTTCCTGGACCCACTAAAACGAACTGTAGTCAGATTTAATAACTTACAAGCAGGGTAGTAGGTTTCCTGCATGTAGAGGTCGGGGGGAAAAATGTTCATCAAATCCTGGAATTGGAGAAAAAAAAAGTTAAAAGGAAATGCTTGTTATTCCACTTCTACTTTTAAAGAGCTGGATGTGGTACAAAGCACTGCTTCTGGTAAGTAGCAGTCACTGAGAAATCATCGTGGATGTAAATTACTCAAACCCTCCTCAGGCTCAGCTGACTACAGGTCGCAGAAAGGTGGCTAAAACTGAGGATCCAGAGCTTTGGGAAATGTGCACAGAGTGCAGGGGAGGTTTTGCTCCACACTGGCAACAGAAACTTTATGGTTTCTGCTTCTTTTTCAAAGACACCAGTACAAATCCAGATTAACTCAATGTCCTGACATAGGACAGAGATGCTCTGGAGTTGCTTTAGTCTCACTGAGAGCAAGATTTGTGGCGTACATTTATTCCCAAAATACAATATTGCTTCTTCTGGTTTTTGCCTGGAGAAAATGTTTGTGTGTCTTTCTGCAGCTCTCAATGACTTGATACAGGATTATGCTTTGCACGTGATAAAACAAATGTTTTAAAAACTCCTTAAATTTCCTGGCAGTATAGAAACACATCACTGTAGTTCTGGGCAGGAGTATAAATAGCTGAGATGTGCTTTCTGTGCAGCTGGTGCTTTGCTGTGTTTCACCAGGAGAGGGTAGAGTTTGGAAAGGACTCCTGGCAGCCTAGGCTCCCTATTGTGCTGGGAAACAGCGAAGGGAAAACAAGCACAAGTTTCTCCTCTGCGTGTTTGCACCGACTGACTATGTGCGACAGTCAGCAGATGAACTCTGGAAGACCTTAAAGTAAACAGAAAAGGGAAAGAGAAACAAAATTCAAAAGCAGCTTTCTAGGGAAATCAGTGGAATCGAAGGGAGAAGCCGCGGCAGTTCCCGTGGGCTCACCCCGCCGACTGTACCTCTGAGAACTGTCACTCACTGCACGTTGCGTTAATCAGAGCTCAGGATTTATTTCTCTGCCGTGACTTCCAGGCTGTGAATAGATATCACTTTTAGAGAGAGAATGGGACCTGAAAAGACTCTCGAGCACTGAACAGAGTGGTGAGTTTTATTAAATGGTTTCTTCTCTTTCCAGTCTGCTGGAGCTTTCTAACATCCTGCTTGCAGGCACAGCAGCCCGATGACTTGTCTTTTCCCTGCAGCTTGTTGCATTCCTCACCAGGCTTTCCCGACCGCAGGTTTCTATCAGTAACCTTTCCCACCACGACTCCGGGTCAGTTTGGTGACATTTGTAAAAGGGCTGGCTCAGTGCTGATTTGCTTTCATGAGAGATTAAAACCACAAAGCTGTGAAACCAGACAACGGGCTAAAAAATCAAACAAAATCCAATACAATTAAAATGGCAGGTGACTCTAGGTTTACAGATGTGGACACTGACGGATCAGAAAAAAGTGAAGAAATGGAGATTGTAGTCAATGTTGGTGGGGTAAGGCAGGTGTTCTACGGAGATAACCTGAATCAGTACCCAGAAACACGGCTGGCAGAGCTGGTCAATTGTTTATCAGGGGGATACGATAGCATATTCTCCCTCTGTGATGACTATGATCCTGGAAAGAGAGAGTTTTACTTTGACAGAGATCCAGATGCTTTCAAATGCATTGTTGACGTGTACTACTTTGGGGAAATTCACATGAAGAAAGGGATATGCCCCATATGTTTCAAGAATGAAATGGAATTTTGGAAAGTGGATCTGAAATTTTTGGATGACTGCTGCAAAGCTCACCTAAGTGAAAAAAAGGAGGAACTGGAAGAAATAGCCCGAAGGGTGCAACTCATTCTGGATGACTTGGGAGTAGATGCCTCAGAAAGTCGCTGGAAAAGGTGCCAAAAATGCATCTGGAAATTTCTGGAGAAGCCAGAATCGTCCTATCCAGCCAGAGTGATTGCTGTACTGTCCTTTCTGTTTATTTTGATCTCCTCTGTTGTGATGTGTGTGGGGACCATCCCTGACTTGCAGGTCGTAGATGCAGAGGGGAACCGTATGGAGCACCCGACCCTGGACAGCATCGAGACTGCCTGCATAGGCTGGTTTACCATGGAGTATGTGCTGAGGCTGATCTCCTCTCCCAATAAACTCCACTTTGCCCTTTCTTTCATGAACATTGTTGATGTGCTAGCAATACTTCCTTTCTATGTCAGCCTGACCTTGACCCACCTGGGAGCCAAGCTGATGGAGCTGAGCAATGTCCAGCAGGCAGTCCAGGCACTGCGCATCATGAGGATTGCAAGGATTTTCAAGCTTGCACGGCATTCCTCAGGGCTCCAGACCCTAACCTATGCCCTGAAACGCAGCTTTAAGGAGCTTGGGCTGCTCCTCATGTACTTAGCTGTTGGAATCTTTGTCTTTTCTGCCCTAGGTTATACCATGGAGCAAAGTCACCCCGAAACTTTATTTAAAAGCATCCCTCAGTCATTTTGGTGGGCAATCATTACCATGACCACAGTTGGATATGGAGACATTTACCCTAAAACAACACTAGGAAAACTGAACGCTGCCATCAGTTTTCTTTGTGGAGTGATAGCGATCGCCCTCCCCATCCATCCCATCATTAACAACTTTGTAAGGTATTACAACAAACAGAGAGTTTTAGAAACAGCTGCCAAACATGAATTGGAGCTGATGGAGCTAAACTCTGCCGAGGGGAAAGCCACAGGCTCCAGAAGTGAACTAGAGGATCTTTCAAGGGAAGGCAAAGAAGGTCCTTTTTATAGCAGCCGGATAAAAGTCTCCCACAGTGACACCTTTATTCATCTCCTGTCAGAAGAGAAACACTATAGGACCAGGCTTCAAAGCTGCAAATAAACTGTGAGCTGTTGTCAGCGCTAAGCTACAGATTGGGACAACCTGACAATCAGCTATGGAAGGGACTCGCAGATCTGTCAGAGTTGGGAGGGAGCACTGCTTTGCTTTTCCAACATGAATATAAATTAACCCATGGCTTCTCCGTCAACAGTTGGTAAGACTCTACCATTATTAACCCAAAATAAAATAGCAGGACCCCACTGAGATCAGACTGCTTGTATCAAGTGTGCTCTGACAAAAACCATTTGTAACCATTTCAGAGACTGAAAAGTCCTTCCTGATCTGTAAATGTTCAATGACCCAAATGTGCAGCATTGACACATCAGAACTTTGTACCCATGACAATAAAGAGCAGCATCGCACAGATTGTGTCTTCCAGGCTCTCTTCAATGCCTTTGCAGCTAGGGGAACTGCTCCTTAAAAAAATTAAAGCAGCCTCTCATTTGTATTAGATTCAGGCTTACAGCAAAATGTTTTGAGCAATTTGAGCCTACAGATACTGAAAGTATCAGCATATACTGTGTGCAGACTATTAGAGTGAATAAATGGCTTTGTTTTGTAAAATGTATGTTGGGGTCAACTTTTTGGATAGGTTTCTGTTCCTCTTTCCAGAAAAAGTGTCATTTTCAATGGGACATGAAGCTATATTTTGAGCAGAGATGCAGAACTGGATCAATGTATTTTAAGGAGCAAATTTAAAAATGTTTGTTCTAGCTATTAATTATAGCATGGTTTATATATGCAGGGATCTTTCAGGAAGGATTTATAATTAAGTAGCTTTTTAAAACTGTAAGTTAAATCATGGTATCTTTAATTCACTACTAAATCAAGGGAAGTTTATCGGGAAGTTAAGTTGAGTACTTCTAAATAAGAAACTTTGACTCTTTGAAAGTAAGTACACAGAAAGTTTCAGTAAAAATAGTATAATCTCCAATTGATTTATGGTAAAAATATCTAGCTGAATAAACATATTATTAACTTATTTTAAAAGACCACATCCTTCCCCCACAATAACTGCATGACTTTGTAAATGTTAGTTTACAGAAGCAGTAGGCACTAATCAGTGTCTTCTTCATTAATTAATATACTAATTAATCAACACCAGTGTGTACATACTATCCTTTCCAAAAGCAAGTGCCATCTACATAAGCTTATATTTGGTTGGTGTAAAAACTGTTTGTGTAATAGGTCCGGTCTGTACACGAGAAATCCACTGAAACTAGGAGTTATGTCAGCTTGAAGGGCAGGGCAGCACTGGCACACAGATATATTTACACACATTAGAAGTAGGATCCCCAATGTTTAAAGGGCTAGAGTAACTGTCCTTATTTGTCCCCTTTTGTGCTGAGCAGCCTCTTGCCCAGGCGAAATGCAGCAACATGAGCCATGACCCATCCCTGGGCACCTCATGTCCAAGATCCCCCCGCAGGTCTTTGGGGCTCTTTTCCTGGGACATGGGCAAGCAGTGGGCCTGTGGCATCCACCCCACAGGAGCAGTGACTGGAGGGGCACAGAGCTGAGGGACTGGCTCTGTGCTCTTTTCTGGCACCTTGTTTGCCCCGTCCCCTGGCAGAGGTTATGTGTCTGCTGGTGGGGAGTGCTCTGTCCTGCTGGGAGCAGGGAGCAGTAGGGACTGGGGCAGCATGTAGGGACCAGGCAGGTGTGCAGTGAAGGGCAGCTACTCCTCAGGAGCACCACCCACCCTGTTCCTCTCCTAGCATGGAAATCAGCCCCTGCTTCCCTAGGTTGAAGGCCTTTTGCAGCATTACCCCTCACACCTCAAAATGCTCGACTTCAGGGACACCTACTTGGTATCCCCGTGCCCCAGCCCTGTGCCAGACCTAATGTCCTTTTCCCCAACCTGTTACCATGTCCTGCCTTACATACCTCCATCCAGTAAGATAATTCAAACAATCTTGAAACATTTCCGTACCTGAATCCTTCCACCAGTATTTGTCCCAAATTCTCTCCCACCTAAGACAATCCTAACCAGCCAGTCTCCCTAAACAGCCAGTCTAAGTGCCCTCTCAGCCCAAGCATCCCTTCACCCCCCTCCTCCCCTCCACATCCTCACTCTCATCCTTTAGAACTGCTCTCTCACTGGCTCATCTGCTGAGACCTGCTCCTTGCTTGCCAACAGCCTCAGCTCCTCTCCCTGGATGCCTGGCCAGGACCATAGCTGGCTCTCATCTAAGGGACAGGATCCTGCCCCTTGCACTGCTTAAGACATTCAGGTCACAAGTATGGGCTGCAAACCATCAAAAACTGACGTGGCTGGGGTGCTGACGGTCGGAGAAGAGGGAAACTAACAAAGCTGTGTGAGTCCAGCCTTATCTATCAGCAGGAATCTTAAATGCTCCTGACTTCACTCGTGTCATGCAGAGGGTAGCTGAGAGTGAATTAAGTTAGCAAAAGCATTTTCCTGAATGAGGAAAGCACTGTGTTAATGCTAAGTAATATGGTTTAGTACTGCAAGTGCTAAATCCTCACTGCCATGCTTTGTGATTTATTTAGCCTGACATTAAATAAAAAATAAGCCTCTTTTATCAGAAATAAGTTTATGGGCCTATTTCTCCAATGAGTTATGCCTTTGAGCACCGGGCTCTGCCTATGCTCTGTCAGTGTAGAAAGACTTTTGAGACAACCTTGGTGCTGCTCTAGCCCAGGCTGGTCTCAGTGTGTCTTGCTGCACTAGGGACCTTATTTGTTGAATTTGTTGCTGTAAGTTATATGTTCTTAAAAGGCTGTGGGTGGGCAGGATGGATTCCTGCCTATTTGCCTTTGTCAAGGTGTGGAAACCCTTCAGGAGCAGGGGGAGACGTGGGCAGTGGTGGAAGGACAGGGCAGGCTGGCAGCACATAGTGGGACTGGAGAGGAGCACGGGGTCTTGAACACATATGATTCTGATGGTGCAAAGCAAGAGGCTTTCTGGTCCCTGGGGAGACATCTCTTGCAAATCAGGAAACTGCCATAAACCACTGGCTTTGAAATCAGGTCTGGATGGAAGGCTCTGCTCCTTAAAGAATGGAGTGATCTAGGGGTTGTATGTTTTCTAGTGTTTTAGTACTCATCACAACCCAGCAGAGCTGATTTTCCTTTATTACAAGTTAGTCTGATAAAAGAAGAGGATTTAGAAATCTGGAAGTCTCGGGGGTGGAAGGGGGGGCTTAGAGCAGCCCTTTCTCAGAGAGTAAGCAGCACAATCTACAGGCTCTGGTGTCCCCACTCTTTGACACAGGACTTTCTCAAGTCCAAAGCTAGGACAAGCTCTGAAGTCTTTCCACAGGGGAAGCTGCACCATGCCTGTTGCAGGTTTCATTTCTGTGCTCTGGGTGAGGTGGGCACAGGCTGCACCACTCAACCCAGCGGTGCCTTCCACCTATCCAGCTCTTCCCAAGCACTTTGTGAGCACTTTGGCTGAGCCTGGGAAATTAAATTAATGAATGCAAGGCATTCCCAGTGAGACCATCTCCAGACACATATGGGAAACTCTGTAGCACAGCTGTCTCTCAGGGGAACCCTGTCCCTGGTATTTAACACCCTTGACCTGGGAACCAGGACTGGGATAGCCAGAATACATCCAAGTGCAGAAAAATCTGAATAAACCACCTGGATCTCTCCTTACCTTTGCTGCACAAGGACTCTTCTTTGGACTCACAGGTGTATGAAGGAAAGGGGTCACTGTTTCCCTAAGAAACTGGGAGCTCTGGGAAGAAAATGTAGTACTCTTCTATGGAAAGCCCATTGACCACAGTTGTGGAGAATAAACAGAGCTACTATAATTTTAGCTGATATCCCCTCTCATACAGAAGTTCCTCAGTCCACCATGAAAGCAATTTCAGAGCACAGTGAGCAGATCAAACTGTCCTCTGGAGAAGTTATCCTGCGGGACATCTGCCCTAGCCAGCCCTGGCTGCTTCTAGAAAACTTTGAATATTTAAAACAGCCTGTAATATACAGAGTTAAGACTTGAAGCGAAAAACTTTTAGTTCCTAACTAACACCAATCACAGCTGTAAATTCAGAATTAATGCAGGCTTGACACCAAATAGCTGCCAGCAGAATCTGATTCAATAGCTTTAATTTAATAGCACACCCAATGGTAGATTGATGGCAATTGCTGAACTGTAGGTAAAAAGAAGCCTGTTTCTAGCTTCCTGGACACCACAAGCAGTAGAACTTAATAGAGTGGAAATTGCTTCTAGAAGTGTGGGAGACAGCTGGAATATTTAGTGACACACAGCATTAGTCTTAGGGAAGTGATAGGTGTTTAACATGTCAGCCCACACCACGCTCTGGCTGGCATGTCACAGCCACCTTCACTTTGGACACAGGTTTAGGTTCAGACAGAAACAGCCATCAGCAGCCAGGGTTTTACTGCTGGCCTGACACGTATATGTCATTTGAAGGGACTTTTAAAAACCCCAATGAAATGATGGGAAATAGTAGAACACCACTATTTTCTTCTGTTGTGCATGTGGGAGAGCCGCTCAGTCCTGCAGGTGTGGCACTGAAATGACCTCTCTGGTCTGTGCATGGGTCGAGGGGAGTGTGAACATGTGGAGGCAGAGGCAGCTGCTACCAAAGAGAAGGAGGGCTGAGGACCAGGCATCGTGGCCCATCTGCCCCCCGCTGTGCTAAGGGCACTCATCACTTTTTGCAGGTGAAGCTGACAGGGATGCTGTTTCAGTAACCCTTTAGGCAGATTTCTTTTTGCCTAATGCACTATTTGAATGTATCTGATAAAAGTGCTAAACAGGGGAAACCAATACTGCTTTCAGTCTCGAGTATTGTCTATATATTGATTTTTCAAGTGACTACCCAAAATGCTCACCTGAGACTGGATAAAAGAGTCACAAACAGAGCACTAAAATACCCACAGAAATAGGGGTTAAGGAATAGAAATTAACAATTAACTGTACTAAAAGACACAAACCACTGAGATTAGCTCAGCTGGTTGGAGCAGTGTGCTAATAATGCGAAGGCTGAGGGTTTGATCCCTATATGGGCCTTTCATTTAATAGTTGGACTTGATGATCCTTGTGGGTCCCTTCCAACTCAGAATATTCTGTGATTCTGTGAAAAAAACCCACAAACCTCTTCCAGTCACATCTGCATTGCCAGATATGCTCAAACAAACAGAACAGTGTCCCCTGTGAATTATGCTAATCAGAAATACTTCCTCCCTCCTCCATGTTGACACAGCCCTCAGTCCTATAGCCACCAAAAAACCTTTCAATTCCTTACTCACACAGGTAGAACAGTTACTGGACACATGCACAGGAGAATGCACTTGCTGCCCACCCAGGTTTCTGAAGAACTGGCTCACTCTCCATTCAACTATTTTACCTGGACTGTCCATTTGGGAATGTCAGCATTTCCTTCCACACCAACTTTCACAAAACACTTGAGAAAGAGAGTCCTTAATGATGTGGGCAATAAGTTCTGCACTGCCTGGTGTAAACCAAACTTCACTGAGAGTTGCAGGAACATAACACTAGTGTGAAAGTCAGCTCAGGACAGTGTATCTTAAATACACTTGCTTTAGCTGCAGATATCTCACTAAAACCAAAATTGGTTTCTCTTCCTGCAATGAACCGTATCAGGCTTGAATTCAGTGGGAACTTTGCCTGCCTTAGGAATTTTATAGGGAACGATGAAGCCAAGTGAGCCAGGCTAATGTACAAGGCAGGCTTGTGTCAATTGCTAAGAGGAAAATGGAAATGATGGAAAGGTTTGAGAGCTCCAGGAGAAGCTGTGCCATTTAATTGTTTCTTTTCTTGTTGCTTTCATACGTAGGTGAGAAAACTGCCAGTGTCTTAAAGTTGCTTTTTATCTTCCCATATAACCTTGAATATATTTTTAACGTGCTGTCAGTCAAGTACTGCTAAATCATCCTGGTCAGTTAAAGATATATGATAGAAGCAAAAAGGAAGGGAAATCTTTGGAGGAGTCTAAGTAGAGAAGTTTCTTTAAAAATAAAATATCAAAATGGAAAGACAGACTGAATGCTATGCTGTATATGGCCACAAAAATCCTCTTCTTTGCAGTGCATTGCTTTACTGATTTAATTGATAATGAGGCACGCAAATGCTGACCCCACTGCTTTGGGTTTTAAGTATGACATGCTGTGATTCCCTATTCTGTAAAGAAGTAGCCTGTACACTCCACAACAGTGAAATGTCTTAAAAATGGAAATTATCTGTATTCATTAGAGTCTGTGCTAGAGCTCACAGGTTCTGTGTTAGGGCTCACAAAGCCGTGGAAACTCCGGCGAGCAGTCACTGGACAAAGGAAGCAAATTACTCGGCACTGCAAAGGGAAGTTTTCGTAAACCTTCTGCCAGCCTCAGACTGTTTTACTGTGCAAGAGACAAACTGCAGCTTCAATTACTGTAAGAGCATTACAGGGAAATTTTTACCAGTGCGATGCACTCCACTGATCCCAGACAATGTTCCCACTGCATTACTGTTATCAGCTTTACAAAGTCTATGTTTTCCAGGCTTACTAGCGTAGTAAATAATGTCTATTTTACACAATATCCAGAACATGCAGTAGTTGTAGCTAGCTATTGGTCTCTGTTGATTTTTTCTCGTTATTACTTTTACAACAAAAATTATACACCACAAATATTGTTCTCCATATTCGCAGAAATGATGTATCCATTGTCTTACACTGATTTTAACTACTCATATTCCTGAAGTCTCAGCTTGTCCATTGTCAGCCAGTAAAGAATTAACCCTTCTGACTTAGTCTATACCAGATTAACCACCATGAAATGCAACATGCCTTTTTGGTTTCTTCCCTTGTTCCATCAAGATTACTCCATAACTGGACAGCTCTTCCCACTGGCGTGTTTTTATTTTCATTCACCCTCCTTTTTCATACCTTAATTTCAGTCTATTACACTTCAATGTTTTGTTTCAGAAAACAGAAATGATTCATCTCTCTTGATGCATTTGTCAAATGACTCGTGTGGTCCCACTAGTGCAGCTCTCTGAAGAGTGTCAGTTCAGTGGGGCAGGCTAAGAACACGTCCAGAAGAGAAAATAAACTGCCTCAAAACTTCATTTGGACATGCTTTCCCCTCACCCCCCAAACCCTGCATCAGAAGAAAACTCTCTCTTATGCATGGAACACTCAGAAGATACCAGGCCCACATGCAGCAGCCCTGTCTGAATGCTCAGCCCCAGCTGAATATTTTTGCACACTTTTAAATTCCCCTCTCTTTGAGAGGACTGAAACACTGAAGCATTTGGCTGGAAAGAGATTGCTTTAAACGTGCACTTACGTGCTTTGCTGATCAGAATGCGCTCGTGTTAAACCTTACATGGCAAAAAAATGGATGTTTCTGAACTGCATCCAAGCAAGCACCAGCAATTTTCTGCTCACTGCCACCAATCAGGCATCAGCACAATGGGACCTTGATTGGTCCTTACAGGGGCTGCTGCAATACAAATGAGAATGATTCTCTGCTCATGAATAATAGATAAAGTGTCATCCTACTGCCTGAGAAGTGAAATATCTAGAAGACAGCCTGACCTTTGCATCCCCCTTACCTACTCACTTTGTAGAAGCATTACTAAATACAAGCCTGTTTTTGTACAACAAAAAACCGAAAACCCACCCTAATTCCCTCACTATTTAGCAGGTAAAACTCAAGCAGGGAGGAGATAAAACCTGCATCCTCCCCTGGGCTTTTGCTTGGGAATGGCCACTGGCCAGCTGGACACCGCTTGCTTGTTTGCAAAGGAACAAATCGCACCCTTGTCTGCCAGCAGGTCCTTCTATTTCTACTCGTTGTCACAGTAATAAATCAATTGTTGCTGCAAAACACAGCTCCTCTCTAACTCGTGGGGAATCTGCAAACTCTCTGCAGCCCAAATGTCAACCAATTGCTGGCTGGGCTTTCAGGCTGGAGTGGTTATTGTTTGCCAGTTCCTTATTTGCATTGGAACAGTAAATTCCATTCGCAAAAGCCTTCACCATTTGGACCCGTTTGCCTTAGAAACAAATTAATTGCTGCCGTACAACATCATCCCTGCTGTGACTCACATAGGGCACATTTGTACTGCCTTGGCTGGAGGAGTGAACCTCAGCTGCCAGCTGGACTTCATCCTTGCACACTGGAGCTGTTATTGTCCTCCTCATGCTGGGGCTCTTACTGTCACAGCTGTTCACACGAGACCTGAGCAACTCAAAGATGCATTAAAGTGACCTCTCCCACATCTGATTCAACTCATCTGCACAAAGTGACTGCAGAATGTTTCTGAGTTGCAGAAGGGGTGTAAAGAAACTGTAAAGATCTTCAGTGAGCACCTGGGGGCTGCCTGGGGAGGCTTGGCTCAGAGCAGAGCTTGGCTCAGCCACCTCAGAGTGGTCAGGAGAAGAAGAAGCCTCTCTTCTTCCTTCCACTCATCTGACTGCCCTCTAAGCATTGGTTGGCAGTGAGCAGGTGGGTGGCAAAGGATGGTTGTGTCTGATATTCCCCCAAAAGAGATCTGTCCCTTCCTACTCCCCACACAGAAAACGCTATTGCCCAAAATCCCGTGAGTCTCAAAGTACAAGAGATAGTGTAAGAGGTGAGTAGGCAAGCCTAGTGGACTCAACATTTTTGCCTCAGCTAAACCTTAGGGATGCCAAAGGTTTTTTTGGAGGGGAATGCATTTTTAATCACAGGGCTGTAGATAGCCCCAGTGTGATAACATTTGGGTCCATGACTGAGACTGGCACGTGCCAGTGCATGTGACAGTGACACTTGGCTTTGCTGGCTAAGCTGTCATAGGATAACCTCTGCCACCCTGAAAAGCTTATGGCTTTCTATCCTCAGGGTTTTTAGAGGGAAAAAATAAAAAGCCTCATTCAATGTGACGAAAGAAGTTGCAACCACTTGTAAGTAAATTGGATGTTTGCTGAAATCATCACATTGCTTTGAGCCGCTTGATAGGTCACAAGGTGTTCTGTCACATCCACCAACGAAAATAAAGTGAGATAACTGGATTCCTCTACATTTCTCGCTGTTCCAGGGTAGATGAGATAATAGTGATTACATAGACGTGGGGGAGAGGGAGATAATTTGCTGGTACACTCCCTTCTGGGCTGAGCTTTCTCATCCAAATTGGTACATTTTGTAGACTGAAAAATTTAATTTTGAGCAACAAGGCAAAAATACTATGGAGCAGTCCAACACTGCTGATTCTTTGGCAGCCTATAATTAGAAGTGGAGTGCAACAAAGCACTCTACAATCCCAGATTTCAACCTGGTTCACTTCTACATCAGTCCAAGACACAGGATGCAAAAAACCACAAAGAATCTTCTGTACATTGGTCCTCTGATGAGATCAACCCACTTGCAGCTGCAGTGGGCAGGCAAGGATCTCGGCAGTGGCCTGCAGGACTGGAAATGGGCCTTACAGTGAGGTTTTACCCAAGGACCCTCATCTGCAACCCAGTGCTGCATCTTCTTTTCTGCTCAGGGAATGTATGGGGCATTTCCCTGTGTTGCACTATTGCTGTGTGAGAAAACATTTTGTACAAGAAAACGAGATTTATTCCCGCTGAACAGTCAGTGAGGGAGAGTGATGGACATTTGGGATGCATATCTCTAGGTATTGCTTCATTTATAAACAGAGACTAAAGTGAAAACAGCTTTTTCATCGTTGATTTGATTTCAGTGCTTTCTCTCCTGTTCAGACTGGACTGTTGCTACAATTGAATGGGAAACAATGCTTACTCCAGTGAAAGATCACCAGCATTCAGTTACTGGCTTATCTGCCTCCTCTGATCACATATACACACCATCACAGTAGGCCATGTCCTCTGGCAATCAGGGAGTCTTCCATCATTGTAGTATTTAATGACTCAAAAACCTGTCACAGTAAAGGCTGCAGGAATGAAAGGCTGCAGTCTGAAAGACCTGCCTTAAATAATGAAAAACTGGTGGGTTTTTCTTAGTCTGCCCAAGAAAAAGTTTAGAGATGACTTGATCAAATATCAGCATAGCTAGGAAGTTCCAGGTAGCTCAGGACTTGTTAATGTAACAGATAAAAGCATAAAGTGCTAAGTGTAGCACACTCTAAGTAGATGCACAATAGTAGATGCAAGGAATTGTCTTACCATGGAATGAACCAATTTTGGATGGGCAGATTTTACCACCTGGACTCTTGGCTACATAATATTTCAAAAGATGTGTCTACTGAGAAGTCAGCTATTCAAATGTTAGTACCCAGTATACCTGAGATAGTGAGGGTGTCCCTCCTGGCCTGGCATGAATGATGCATATTTCCCATAAGTGCTATTCTGTATCTGCTGGTCCCAGAGAGAAGAAGAGCATCTCATGGGGCACTAAACTCCTAAACATCCTCAAATGAGTCAAGCTGTCAGTGGGTTTCGGCAGAGCAGAACATCAGGTGCCCTATACACTGGAATTTGCTTCCAGCTGAGACCACAGTATCATTTAGGTTGGAAGAAACCTTTTGAAATCCCCCAGTTCAATCCCCCTGCTCAAGAGCAGCCAGTTGAAGCAGATTGTCCAGGAGCAGGTCCAGACGGGGTGAGCTGTCTGAGACACTTGCAAGGGATGGCAAATACACTCTAGGGAACACATGAGCCTTTCTGAAGTGCCTTCAAGAGGCCAAGAAAGGTGCTTCACAGCACCTGAACTGATAATAAATGTCTGTATTTGGGCAAATGAATCCCAGCCCTTGTGTCTGCTTGAACATGGTTCCTGGAAATTCAGCTGCCTGCTGGGCTCCACCATCAGCTTTGAGTAGATCTCCACTGACTCCGGAGGGATCTGAGAGTGCACAGTGTCTTAATGCTGACCTGAACCTTCACTTCTGCTGTCTGCTGTCTGCTTCCTGAGTTTGTAATCACATGGTGAGGTACAGAGCACTTTATTGAGGAAAAGCAAACAGAATGGTCTCGTTTTACAAAAAAAAAACCCATGCAGAATAGTCTTCTGTTACAAAAGAATCATAGAATGAGTTTCTCCCTTGCTGCTTGGTTAGAAAAACATCTATCAGATATAAATAAAGGTACCTTAATCACATGGTATTAAGGGTGGTCCCACAGTCTGTGACACAGGCATGGTGGGATAACCTTTCAGGCTTCCCTGTTAGATCAGGGGGTCCTGGATCTGGCTGCTGGACCCCTACCTGTAAATCATAGAATCATTCAGGCTGGAAAAGACCTTTAACATCGAGTTCAGCTGTAAACCTAGCATTACCAAATCCTGTCCTCAAATCATCAAGCTAAATTACCCAACATCTGTTTCTGATCTCACAGATCAAGAGAGGATTTGTGCCAGTTGTGTCAGTAGAAAATGAGATAAAAGTCAGCAGTGGGCCATGTATTCTGTCACTGGATCAGAAACAGCCATGGGAGCAGAATGGTGACTGCTCTTCAAAATGCAAGAGACACTCCAGCAGCTCCTGCAGCCTTGACTCCTGCAACCCACGACCTTGACAGAGCAACCACTGCTCTGTGCAGCTCCTCTTTTTGTTCTCCCACCCTGAAAAGCCTTCATCTCCAGGTCCCTGATCCCTCATGGAGGTGGAGACAGCATTATAAACTGTGCTGTGGTCTCCTATTCGGGAAATGTAAATTCAAGAGTCTTTCAACAATGGCTGGGAACAGTGTGGTTAATGTGTTCCAGCTGATGGAAACAGATCAAGCCAACCACAAACTTTTTTCTTAGTCTGCAAGGAGATTTACCTTCCAGGTTTTAATACTGATGGTGGAATGTAGAGAGGCATTTTCATAAGCTAACTCAGTACCAAATTTTGGTCTGTTACAATACTCAGAGGTGGCTTCTAACTTAACAAATTTCTTAGCATTTTAACAGAAGTGTTGTCTTGCCTAGCTTTCTCTAGACAGCTTCTCATGCATATTCAATTTGAACAAACAAAACTCTGCGAAATAAATCTGATGCTATTGTCCTACGATTTCAAAAGGAGGGAAGATCACTCGGGATAGCTGATGACCGTGGTCAGTGCTCTTACTACAGGCAAGATAACTAAATCATGTGATTTCACATACAGAATCATCTGAATAAAAATAAAAGGCAAACCACCCACACAACTCAATTAACAAACTATCAAGATGCACTCTCATGTTTATTATTGCAATAAATCTGTGATTTAAATTCAGTGGCAAAATATTTGCAAACATTTACTCAATCACTGCATGCTCATTTTTTATCATAAGATGAATCAGATGGATCTCAAGTAGTGGTGTAGATCTATGATGTTTAGCGCCACACATAAGCTTAGCATCATGTTCTTTAGTCCTCACTGTGGCCCTGCATAGAAACTCTGTGACATCATCTCCTGTTTATTACAGATGGAGTGACAGACACAGATTTTACCTCTGTCAAAATAGCATTAACACTTGGTAGCAGTCATGTCATGAACTTATCGCTCCATCAGACTGCCTGGTATGGTGTTATATTGCAGAAAAGATATCATCATTGGTGTGTTACTGGGAAGAACAGAAACATCAAAGCTGCAGTGCAGTGACTGGAGAACAAAATGAGTCTGATTCATCACCCTGAAAAATCCCATCTGAAAGAAATGTCTTGAAAAGCCAGCACAGTTGCACCTTTTCAGCTGAGAACAATGAGAAAAGTCAGTGTGCAGAGACAGCAAGCATCTGCCACTTGTCCAGGCTTGATGGGAACATGAACGAACATACTGCTAGTTAGCATGAAAGCAGAGGGAGAGAATAGGTGGGAGTAGCACAGGATTTAGAAGGGCAATGGAGAGCAGGAGAATGAAAAGCAGTACAGAGACACTACGGAATGGAGAGGCAAAAGGGAAGGGGGTGAGAGACCTTTTACATTTTTTATTCCATTCTGTTTTCTCACAGAGCTCCATTTTCCAATTTCCACTGAGTGACTTTAATTCAATGTAATGAAAGTCCTTTTAGTGCTTTTAGCACTGACAGTCATTTGCTAACGACAAATTGAGCGGGAGTAGTAATGGTGCATGTGTGTGTGTGTATGTTTGTATATACACATATATATGTATGAATACAGCTAGCCTTGCAGGACTGAGCAAAAATATTTTTAAGTACTTTCAGAAAAGTTTGCTACAGTTGTTACAAAAGAATCCTTTAATAATTGCATTTACCATTGAGTATATCTATAAACTATAAACATGTATTTAGATGTTTCTCCTTTGAATTTTTGTCCAAAATATCTTTTCTATTACTATTTACTTTCTGTATGGTGCTGAAAATGTGTATTGGCGCAGTGTCACCCATTTACAATCCAGAGGCTGGCAACTATGAAGCTATGAATCCAACTCCTTAATGAGCTTCAATCTATTCCCATATCCCTATTTGCCCATTTACCTCAGAATGAAATTGCCATTCTGTTATTCCACAACCTGCACAGACCGGACTCACTTAATCAGAAAAAATCCAGCACAGAAAGATATTACATGTTCTTGAAAATTTATGGCTCTGTGTTCTGTCCCTTTAATTTCCAGTTGGCAATTCTTGTTAGTGAGTCCTACAGAAAAAGTCTCAATGAAACTGAAAACACAAATAATTGAAATGAAATAAAACCAGTGTATTATTCTCATTGATATACTGTTCTTCTGTGGTTACTTGTAATAGGTACCTGCAAGAAAACCAAGGAAATTGCAATAAGGTTGTGGCTTATGAATTAAAGGAATATTTTTGTACAGGACATGGTGAAAAAGCATTCTTCCATTCTAACATATTTCCTAATACTTCAGGAACTTAAACACATGGTTTAATTGCTACCAAGTAATGCAAGGTCAGGGATGGCATCATAAATCACTACATTGAATGTCACTTTAAAACCTCTGTGAGATAACAACTGACTTATGGTTTCTGATATTAAAGTTAAGCAAATGAGAAAAGAGTTAATTGTTTTCAAAGATTTGTGAAATAAATGTAGAGGAGCCTCCATACATTCATTTAATTGATTATAAAAGTATCTATCAATGCCAAGTGCTCTGAAGTGCACGGATGCAATGCTAAGTAAGAGGCAGATATAAGCATTATTGCTTTCCCTTGAAGAAAAGTGGATGCAAAGAGACGACATGTCTGGATTTTCACAAACGAGCATTGCAAGTGCTCTGGTTTCTGACTGTCCTGGTGATGGAAGGGGGATCCAAGCTCTCCACGCCCTGCTCTGAGATGGACACGGATGTGCTGGTGTCTGCTGCTGGTGCCTGAACTTGCACAAGCAAAGGAGGTGGTAGGTGGCTGCACAAACTCCTATAAAATCCATTTATCTTCCCTCTCCAAGCAAAATCATGTACCTAGGAGACTCATCCTAGCCAAATCCAGCCTGCTGACTGGCACCAGGAGAGCTCTGTTTTATACAGGGGATTAGTCCCCCATTCAGCTCTTGTTCCTAAAGCACTGACACAAATTACCTTTCAGGTTGGACTTCAGGGATGTGCCAGCTTTCCCAGTGTGTAGCTACTCTTGGGCAATTCCAACAAAGCTAAACATTAAATCAAACTGCCTAGGGGAGAAGATGGGAGGGAAAATGTCCTAACAAGCTGACCTGATAATTTAGTCATCTGTGAAAAAATAAAAAAGACTGTCAAGAACGAACTTTCTTCACTTTAGACACAGTCAGAAATTAAAAGGCAGCTTTTCCTCAAAGGAGAGAGCCCTGGGTGTGATACAGGGCCACCTCCAGCTGCATGGAAAAATGGAGCTCCTTTGCTTCAAACTGTCAAGGAAAAGGCCTGGAGAAAGGGACATGTGTGATGCCTAAAAGGCCAACCTGGAAACAGAGACTAGACAGGGGTAAGGGAATAAAGGTGATATTTATTCAAAAGGCCTTCAGAGGTACACCCTGGGCAGGCCAAAGGCGACACCCAAGATGGACAACAAGTCACGAGTCCTTCACACTGTTATAGGTTTGGTCCATTTGCATATCAGCATAAATTTGCCAATTAAACTTTAGCTAACAATGTAACCGCCCCCCAGCTTGCCCCCCTTCTCAAGATGCTGGGTTACACATTTTAGGCCTAGGACGGTCTGGGTGTCCTTGGAGAGCAAACCCAGAGAGGTTTGTTATGTCTATCTTAGCATGAGAGAGCAGCAGCCAACAGGCTGCAAGACAGTTCAGAGTTACACACTAGGAATACAGGGAATACAGAATTTGAAAAATATAAGAGTTAAAAGCTAAGGCATCATGTGAGGAACCTGCCTTGCACCTAGACAAGCAGAAATATTTCTTTATTTCTTCATGGTAGTTTATTTTTCTCTGATGTTTTAGTCCTACTTGGTGTCTACAGCTCCCTGGCCAAAGGCGTGGGGATGCAAATGGCTGGAATGAGACATGAATATTTTGCTAATACCAGCCCAGCTCTTCAAGTGCCACGTCCATTGCTCACTTCTTCAATCCCATTTACCCCATTTTTGAACGAGAAAAAGCTGTTCAAGGTCTTTATGACCAGCTGCCCTGTACTCCAGTGCTGTGACTGTTCCTCCCAGTTTGGTATCATCTGCAGTTCTTCCTTCAATGGTGATGATGAAGTAGAGCTCAGAGATAATTTTTCAGAGGTTAATAAAGACAGAGAAGGCACTATTCTTTCCATGCAGCTTGCCACCCTGAGTTGGAAAGAGGCCTCTTTTGCAGGTCAGCCTGGAAGTAGCTTGAAACACATATATATATCATGTGTGCTTATGTCCTGCCCTGAGAAACCTCGGCTGCTGTTACTCAGACACAGAGATGCTCAGCCTCCCTCTGAGGGCCTTTATTGACTTGTTAGAGACAGGAAGCAATTTAAAAGCCTTTTCTCATTTACCTATTGACTTTCACATCACTCCTTTAAAGAATTATTGGATCTTGAGATAGTGACTAATGATGTTGTCACTATTCATTAATCCTGAAAAACCTGATGGTCTGCCATCCATGGAGTTTGGCAAAGAAGATGAAAAGACACTGTAGGAAAGAGAAGTGTAATGTCTTTAATGAAATTCCGAGAGGATAGCTACTAAAAGCAATGCATCTTAGGGAGTGATAATAGATTTTGCTTTCTTAAAAGTGATGAGAGGTTCTTGCTCAATGAACAGCAAGGGAAAGAACTGGTATAAAAACGTTCAAGTGACAAATACAAGTTTAAGATCTTGTTCCTGCAATTATTTCTGCAGCAGTCTTGGCCTGGTATTTTAAGTCACTGACTAACTTGGGAAAGTCTAGTGGAAGCCACCAAGGTGGTCAGGGCTGGAGGACTTGTCCTGTAAGCAGAGCTGAAGAGAGGGTAAAGGCTTCCCCAGCCTGGGTAAAGGACAGCTTCAGGAAGGTCTCATAGCAGCCTGGCCCTGCCTAGCTGGAGAGTTGTCAAGCAGCTGAGCTGGGCTCCTCGTGATCATGCATGGTAGGAGAATGAGAGGCAGGCGTCATAAATTGAAAGAATAGATTCCAGCTGGATATAGGAAAAGAAATTTCACTGAGGACAGTCAGGAGACCAGACTGCCTGGAGAGCTTTTTCAGCCTTGGAGAGTTCAAGACCCAACTGGGTAAAGCTCTGAGCAGCCTGGCCTGATCTCACGGATGACTGTGCTTGGAGAAAAAGGTTGGACAGAGGGTACCTGAAGTCTATCCCAAAGCAGCTGATTCTGTGATTTTGCTTCCCTTTTCATAGCAGTTTGCCAGGACTTCTAAAGAATATCTACATTCTAAACACAAATAAGATGATCGTCACTGCTTTAGCTACATCTGTTAACTACATCTACAACAAAACAAGCTAATTTGCCAGTCCATATTCATATATCCAGGTAATAAGAACCTAGAGACCACCATAAAACCACCATGGACAAAAGCAAGTCATGCTGCTTACTGTACAAGACTAAATCCTCTCACAAGCCCATCCTCTAGCAGAAAGAAAGGCTTTTACATTAAGTGGTGCAACACCCTGGAAAATGAGTAATGACTACAGATAATTCCTGCAAATGGAATGAAAATCCCTCACAAGTCTGTCCGATCTCTGCTTCCAAAGCGCTCCCATTCATATTAATCTATTCTGAAGATCACATTACTCCTTCACTGCGAGCGCCTCCACTCACGCAGGCACTCGTCCAGAATTATGCTGAGAACATATTGCAGAAGTGCTGCATTTCAGAGCTAGAAAACATGTGCTAAGCCAGACAGACATTTCCAAGCAGAGAACACATGCATGAAGTTTTTACTGCTCCGTACACGGTGGAAAAATCTATGTTCTTTGCAAGGCTACATCCCCAATCCTTTTGCAACCACATCTACAGGGTGAAAAGCTTCAGGCCATCAGAAAAATTGGTGCTTCCTCTGCCTATAACAAGAGCATACTGCTGTGTGTAAGCAATGCAGGTTGTTAAGAAAAAGAGAATATTTATTTTAGCACAAATATGGTTATGAAAGTTTTTTAAATAACACAGTAATGAGCTTGATCTGGCTATGTATATTACATTTTCATGTTCGTTATGAAAATTAATGTCAGCTTAAATATATGCATACATTTAAAATGTAGAGAACTTTTTGCAAATGAAAAGTATATTGAAAAGAAATTTAAAGATAAAATATTCTGTCATAAATCCACAGAAGAAGTCTTATCTGAATTACTGACTCAAGTCAATGAGGCAAAGAAGAGTAGAAGCCAGTAGAATCTTGACAATAGGAAGTTTGAGCTGGTTTTCCTTCAGAACTGGAAGGTCACCTAGTCAAAATTTATCCTAGTGTGGTGATCTAGTGAATTTTCAAAGGCAGAGTGGCTTGCACAAATAAAGGAATAGCTATCCATCGAGTAATGTATTATTAGGGGCATTCATGCTGGAGAACTTTGTTTTATCAAATTAATTGATACAGATTTCATAAGTGCTCAAAAACCATAAATGTTCTTGGGATCCTCTAGCTGCTGTCTCTCTCGCTCTTCTAGTTTGTGGACAAGGAGAAAAATAATTTTTTTCCTAAAAGCAAAAAGAAATTATTTTATCCTGAGTATTACGTTCAAACTACCAGAGCAAAAACTAAAACCTAAATGGAAAAAGAGCAGCAGAGATTCCATTTTTAGGATGGAATGATCTTTTCATGACTGAACAATTTAATATATATGACTTGCAATTTCTGTGCCTAGCTCTGTCATCTTTTTAAATGCCATTAAACCTCAGTGTCAAAATACCTATTAAGAAGGCGGCTTTTATTGAGGAAAAGATAATAAAAATCAGGTCTATTAATAAGCTGTATGAGAAGCCTCACTCCAGAAATAATGAAGCTCATAAAATTAGTTTTGCCATTTACATTCACATCCTAAATCAACCAAGCATTTCAATACACCCAGATCTGACCAAGACTGATTTACCAGCCATGGAACTCATCACTCAGAACTTAATAAAATTTTGTACACACACAACCTGTGATATTAGGCCATCTATAAACAGAACAACAGAGTTTCAAATGATATTTCTTCTTCCTTGAGAAGCATTGAATGTCTAGAAAACAGGACACTGGATTTCACGTTCCTTTAAGTCTTCAGGAATCCTTAATGAAGCCCACACAGTCCATGTGTACAAAGGACCATTTTCAAATAACGATCGGGGATGGGATTTTGTGCACGGTAGGAATATACAGCAAACAGTAGAGCTGCAGTTACAGGCCATAAATAACCTCATGGATCTATAGTCACTCCAGACCCTGCTCAAAACTGTGACTCCTGGAGTGCTCGAGCTTCCCAGCCCACCTCCTCAATGCCTACAAGCGACATGTGAGCACCTGGACCAACATCATGGCAATATGAAAATGGCATTACCTGTGTCAATGAGCATCCACTCACCGCTCTGGATATTGATTTCTGCTGCCATTTTAGAACATAATTTTATTTCAGTTATTGGATTTTGGAAAGGAATTAAGGAGAAAAGAAGCTGGTGTTTGAAAGAATCATTTGAGATGAAAAACTGGAAGAACAAAAAGCTACTCACAATATTTACATTTATTTGAAAGTAGTTGACTTGGTTACATACAAATACAACAAATATATTCTTAGATTTTTAATGTCTCATGTTCAAAAACTGATATTCATTTGCTATAAAATTACTGACCTCTCTCAAATGAGAGACCATTTTGAATGTAATGAATTCTAAAATTAACAAATTTAGGCAAAATAGAAGCATTCTTGGAATAAAATTTACTACAAGGTAGCTGAAGCAATTGTTCAAACAATAAACTCTCAAATAACCAGTGCAACATTAAAATGGAAGACAACAAAACTGATTCTTTTTGTGCTTCTTCATTCTGCTAAATTCCATGGGACAAATCAGCACTCCATTTTAAACCCACATCTATTGGGAATTAATAAAGTAACATAAGGAGAAGTATTTTCAAAATCTCAGGATAAAATTGCATCTTTGCATGAGTTAGCACAATTCTCTTATATCGTTCTAAATAGTCCATCATTTTTCCACACAAATAATATTTCAGAAATACTATCTGGATGCTGAACTGGCTGAAGCATTAATTTATAAAACTTATTATTTTAGGGTTTTGTGCTGTAATAGATGCCTTTTATTTCCATTCAGATAACTCCACTAGAAACTATTAAAGTATGTTCTTCTGAAATGGATGAAATTGTGAGGACCTCAAGCAACCCACTCAGGCCAGTAGAATATTTGCATTCTCTTCAGCTGCTTTCAGATCCAAACCCAACTCCTAAGCTCCTGAGATCATTCCCATCTCCCCTAGTGACCCATTTTTAATGTGTTTCTCAGTCCCTGAAGACAGTATCAGCCATAGGTCAGGTCCTTTCTCACTCAGGAACTAGTACTACAGGTTACTCCATGCTTGGTAGGTGCATCACCTGTCTCAGCTACACACTTTGTGCCTCAGTTCACTAATTTGCAAAATGAAAAATAGTGGCATCTTTCCTGGAAGTAAACTAAAATGTTTAATGATGCATTTTAAAAGGTTTTAAATTGCAAGTTAAATGAATAGGCAAAATTACAAAAGAGACAATGAAACAAAATCCTCTCAAAATTCTGTTTGCATCATTCAAAGTGCCTATAGGGTTCGGAAAAAAGATTTTCCCAAGCTCTCAGAAAACAGGCAGTAAAGGAGAAAGTAGGAACAAGCTTCTTATGGGGAAGGCTCACCCATTTCTAATGCCAGAAATAAACTAAAATTGAGAGACCACTATGAGAGCTTACCCAGCCTTTGCTCTTTTACAACACTCATGGATCCACCTGTCTTAATTAAACTTATCAGTTCAAAGGTATAACAGTACTCTTTAAACATCTACCTCTCAGTTTACCTTTGAAATTTATTTCCAATTTATATCCCTATATTTAAAAATCAATTCTGATTTCCCCAGTGCTATACAAAAGAAGAGAGCAAATCAACATTTCCAGAGTCAAATGATCCTTTATTGGAGAGCTAACAACCTTTTCCCACCTTCTCTCTCTGAGGTTTCTTTATTACTGCTCTGTTTCAAGAATCCCACCATTTTTCCACATAGTTGTATTTCTAATCTCGCTCTACAAATGGAACCAAACGTTTTTTTCCCACAGAACAGGAGTGAAATGCTTGCAGTAAGATAAGATCATCTTTTCACAAAAAGCTTCCACACAAATATGAACTAGCTGGGGATGATTTATAAACCACTGGGAACACTGTAAAAGATTTATTCTATTTAGACAGCTAGTTTGATTTTTTCTGTATTCAAGTTTAATTCCACCCTTATTAAAATGGCCATTTTTTCTATTCTCTCACTTAATGAACGGAGATAATCTGGAACAAATTTCACATCAGACTGAAGTCTTGAAGTCTGTGCCCAGCCTGCAGCTGCTCAGCTGAGTGCTGGCAGGCTGATTCTCGGTTCTCAGCACATAACATTCCCCAAGCAATCACTGATTTGGGCTGCTGATGGCCAGTGGAGGTTGTTGCCAGGCTACTGCGCTGTGGCCACCATTGTTGGCCACCGTGAACTCACTGTTGGCCCCTGCATGTTGTACACGAGCATGAAAACAAGAACGACTAAGCCAGCCCAGGGTAGATCCCAGAGTCCGACTGTGAAGCACCACCAAACCTGCAGGGGCCTGGCATTATTCCAACCACCAGAGCTATTTAAATACAAACAGGTGACTGCTTTGCTCCTGCCCAATGCTGTGACCCACCAGTGGCCCAGTTGTGCCTGCTGGTAGCTTGGCAGATGTGGCGGATCCGCTCGCTGGCACAGGCGGGCTGTCCGTGTGCGAGCCTCTGGCTGCACACCGAGCAGGTGCGAGAGGTGAAGGGGATGGAAGGACAAGTCATGCTGCCTACAAAAATAACTGCAGTTCAGTACAAATAGTGCAGGCTCAGGGGTGACCTACACATGGCAAAGCAATGATTTTAAGGCAGTGGTAGCAGATTTATGGGCTGTTCTTCACAGATGCCTGCAGGGCACTGTGTCACGGTAGCTCTGGGGCAGTGGAACTGGAAAGAGACCCAGAGAAATGGGTTATTCTACATCATCAGTTTGCAAGGACAGATGCTGTAAAGCAGATATAACTTTAGAGCTCTCTTGTGTTCATTTCCTCCAGATAACAGTGACACATAAAGATAAGGTTTGGTTTCAAGGGAGCTGTGTCTGGCTGGACCTGTACCAGCTGCCTGATGGATTCATTTCTCATAGACTCATTTCCCATTGCTGTTTTACGTGCATACCAGTGGAGTGCTGTGCAGAATCACCAAGAAAGGACACTGAGACTACCAAAACAAGAGTGCAAAAGGTGCAATGAAAGCAGTTCTTTGCCTGTGTTGTCCCCAAACACAAAGCCAGTGCTGGTTAACTGATGTGTGACAAACATGCAAAACACACAAGACCACCTGCAAGACAATTAATTCTGAGCCTTCTTCCTGGAACAGGTATGAATTTCTCACCGTCTATACAGAGCAAGAGTTATTTTACTCCTTGGTTTCACACATCAAGCAAATTTGTGTCAAGGAGATGATGGTAGAAGGAGTAGAAGTTGAAATGGTCACTTATTTCCATGCTCTGGAAATCAGGGCTGGGTGTCTTCAGTGAGGTATGCAGAATGGTGCTCTTTCACAGGGTCAGACTGCAAGACGAAGTTGTCCAGGCTGGTATTTAGCCCACACATCCTCAGGAGTGCGGATTTATACACAGGCTGTCCGATTTTAGCTTTGAGAGCCAGAGGTGATTTGGCTACAGATATATCCTTGGCTGGGAGAGCTGTGGAAGGCAATGGAAACAGGTCAAGTGACAATATATCATGAGAAATTCTGTCTTGGCTTGTCTCCTGTACTTCTCTGTTCAGAATCACAGCATGCTTAACTGGATCTTTCCAGCCCAGAGCAAGAAACCAAATTTATAATGTTCTTAATTGCTTTTTCTTTTCTTCTTCCCCAGCTGGCAGATGGACCTGTACCATATCAGCATTGCTTTGTGTTGTGCTTTCAAGAATGATAATAGAACCAACAAAATTATTTTATTTTCTGCTTTGTGCACACTGCAGAGAAATTTCAGTAAGCAGCACTTGGTCTTTATTTATTTTCATTTTCAGCTCTTGTTGAGATCAAAAATTATTTCTGCTGTATTTTGTTTGCTTTTGTTATATAGTGTTCCAAACATTCTCTTTCAATTCTCACAAAGGATGCTTTTTGGAAACAAGCCAGGTTTGCTGAAGTTTGGTAGGGATGTTCTGAGACAGCAAACAGCAAATCATGCCTCTATAGTCGACAGACACATAGGGATAAAAGAAGATGACTCCTATCACATGCATCAACCAAGAAATCCATCTGGGGTTGGATACAGTGAAGATTTTAATTACAAATGACTGCATTTACAGGTAAGCTAAAGATTCAACTCAAATCAGAGACACGCTCAAACGTAACCTCACATTCAGTAAAACAGTTCACAATAATAACATCCACAGAATCAGCAGAAGTCTTTTCTTCCTTCTTGCTATATTACGGGGTTGCAGAGAAGCATTTCACAGTCTTATTTGTGCCTAACATATGGAATGAACCTGCCATCATTTTTGGGTGTGCAGATATATACATATATATATGTATATATATACATGATTGTATTGTCCCTCTGAAATGGATGTCTGACCAAGAAATATGAGGTACATTCAAATGCAAGTTTAAAAAATTTCACTTAAGAGGTGGTCTAGAGAACCTGCTAAGTATTGAAGGAAAAGAGGGGTGGCATTGATTTCAAGAGGTTTTGGCATGAGTTACTTTGAACTGACTCTACTAGTCCTCCTACACAGAAGTCAGGCTAAATAGTCCCTTCTGGTAAGAAAGTTCATTAGCCTTCAATTATTATTTAATGTTTTATATAAAAATTACAGATTTTTCCCTGAGGTAATTTCAGTATTGCATAGATGTATCCCTCTCAAACTTTATGCTGTAGAAGGAAGAATTCATTTTCTCCTTTGTAACTCTCACAGTCTAAGGCTGCCTGTGGAAAAGCAATGCACAAATGCTTGAAAAGTTTAGCTTCTCCTTGTAGATGAAGACCCAAGAAAACTGCTATTTCCACTAGGATGACTTTGACTGTAGCATTTTCTTTTCTACTGAGCAGTCTGATGAGGAAGCAGCCGCAGCAGACAGCACGGAGCGCTAAGCTGCACCACAGAGAAGGCTGTGAGAGAGCAAGAAATTAGTTCAACTGCTGTTTGTGCCAAATAACATTAATTTAAATATGCTTTTAGTGTAGAGAAAAAAACAGACTGGAACAATTTCAGTCTTTGAGCAATACAACTGATTATGTCAGTACTTATGGATCTGTGATTGAGTCGGCCAGGAGAATGTAGGGCTGTGGTTTTCAGTGCTGTCCCAAGGAAGAGCAGGGTGTTACCTCCTCCCAGGGGGTGAAACAGCAATGAACCATCTGTGGGCACCTCAGTGAATCAGGAAATAAGCCCCATGGGGAGCTTCTGCCTCTCAAAGACAGCTTGAAACCACCAGCTTGTCTCTAGGGCCATCAGCTTTTTACAAGTTCCAGGTTAGTGAATTGTGAATCCAGACTTCTGCTTACTACATCCAGTTAATTATGTAAATGCCAATGCTTTGAGATGGCTCCATTCTCAATCAGGCAAACGTCAAGTGTCTGTATGGGTCAGATGAGCCAGAGTGCAGTTTGAACCACAGGAAATGGAAGATTCAAAGACCAGGTCTGCTATTAAGTAATGCCAGTTCTTTTCACGGGCGAGTGGATTTTGTTTTTCAACAACCACCACCTCCTTGCCCAAAATGTGTATTTCTTTATCTGCGTTTCTCTTATATTATTTGTGGGCATGAATTAATCTCTTTGCAAGTGATTTTTCCCATACTCAAGTAAACACAGACAGAAATTATCCTGTGGAATCACAGAGACCTGTTCTTTCTTCTCTCTTGTGCAGTGTTTGAACCTATTGGTTTAACTTCCATGCAAAGACAGAGAAAACATAGCAAAAAACCCAAACCAAAACAAAACAAAAAAAAACAAACAAAAAAACCTAACAAAACAAAAAAAACCCCAACCAAACAAAAAATATTCTATTCTGGGTTTTTCTTCTAGTGGTTTTTTTCCTGCATACCTTAGTTGGGAACAAGGGTGAGAAGACTAAATGAGAGAATTAAAGAGCAGCTGTAGGGGTTTGCAGTTGCTCAGAGACTGCCACCCTGCAGGCAGGACTAGAAGAGTGTCATGGGTCCTCATACCACTTTCCACAAACTGGCAAGGGCTGCACCCTGTAGCAGCCCTTTTAGTCCCCCTGGTAAACCTGGAGCTCACAAACTTCCTCTCCTTACTCAGTGGTGAGGAGGAACTTAGGCTACTCCGAGCTCACATATTTTCATGCCCTTTTTCAATTCACAGGTCCGGTCCCAAACAGGTAGACAGAAGAAGGCCTTTGCCAGAGCAAGTTTTTTATCAGCAGAAGAATCTGGGAATGGCTCCTTTCACTGCCAAGTTTGGAAGCATCTCAGGGACAGAGCATTTGAAAGCACAGTTAGCAATGGACATTGCAACCCTGTAATAGACCTAGAATTCCTCAGGAATGGGATCAGAGATCAGGGATTTCTACAAAAACAGGAAAACAAAGCAACCTAGTAAACCTTACAAAATTACAGCATTTAACAGTTAAATGCAAATCTGGCAGTTAAAGAAAATATTAAGGAAAGAGATTTTGTGTGTACTGATCCTAGCACTGAAATATGTCTTGCACAGTTGTCTTGGCATCTTGTCTTAGGTTTATCTCAAATCACATTATTCTTGTGCTAATAAAGTTAAATGTTTTCAACTCTACTACAGAACAGTAAACACGGACTTAAATCCACCTGTCTCTGCCAGTTAACTATTTTCCAGAATTATTGCTTAAGTTCTATTGTATTAAATGGGAGGTGAGGTCCATTTGGTAGGATATATAAACAATTCAATACTAAATCTAATGACATCCAAACCTTTTTGCCTGGGCACATACACATGTGGCTATTATCATTATTTTTAAATAATGATAGTTCCTACCATGTTTATCCGTATCAGATCATCCCAGTGATTTATTTTCCAAAATTCCTAAGCAAAGTGCTCAGCCTCCTCTGCAATGCACAGCATTGCCAGTCTCCATGAGGACTGGCAGACACACAGGTATCTCCTGTTGTTTGAGGCATTTGTCTCACACAGCCCTTCACAGGAAGAGAAATCTAAGTTGTTCTGGTTGACTCCTCTGTGAAAGCTCCTCTGCAGCAGAGAAGGTCATATTAAGGGTGAATTTTCTGCTCCTTGTCATCTAAAAATTCATAGTGATACTGAGTATTCATAGTTGCTGGTAGGATGTGCAGAGCACATTGAGTGGTATCCATCTCTTATCGATTCATTCTCAGCTACCCCAAAAATGAGAGACTTGAAGCCAGTCATTAACTAAGACCCTTATTTTAAACATATTTTCAGAAAAGGCAGTTAACAATTCACTTCCAGTGTAATGAGCACTGGATTCATTAAATAAACACTAGGTTACATAAATCCATATTCAAGACTGTCTGCAGCAAACAGAAATCCAAAGCAGCGTTTTGAGCTAAGTCAGGAGAGGCCAGACGAATACTGCATGGGGAGAAGGCAAATACGTACCACAGAAAGAGTGGTGACTCCATACTTGTCCTCACGGTAAAAACATGAGGAAAAAATAAACCCATTGAACTATTAATGGGGATGTCATATTGATGTGGACAGGGTCAGGCAAATGTCATAACATCTTTTGTAAAGCACTCTACATTAACTGACAAACAAGATGCTACATTTCATCAATATATTCAAAGGATTATCACTGAAAAACAAACCTGAAAATGACAAAACCTATTACTAAAAATTACTTGAAGACATTTTCTTCCCTGGCTTCATATTCTGTCTCCTCTCTCCCAGGAGAATTCAAGACTTATAAAATCCTTGGCAAAAGGACGATTTTTTTTTGTTACCATCTCCATTTGGAGGTGATTATATGGGGCAACATAATTAGAGGTTTGGCACACAAACAGTAGTAATATGCTATTGAAAATTTAAACCAGGAGATTTGAGGAGATGGAGTGTTTGCTGAAAATATGCTGTGCTCAATTCAGTCATTGAAAAGATTTCAAAATGGACTCTTTCTCTCTTTCATCTGAAACAGGAGGAAAAAGAAACACCATGATTGTGTGTTCAAAGAGTCCAAAACCAGAAATGCACAATTAAGAAAGGAAAACAAAGAAAGCTTGACTGAATAAATGGCTCATGACCAAGCCTTAAAAATTAGCTTGCCTCACAGAAGGCTATAGCACAAATTAACAAGTAAATTGGAAGCAAATACATTACCCCTTCTAATCTGCTCATCATATTGATATACAATATGCTAAGCAAAACATGTCTGGAGGAGTTGCCTCTCTCAATCCTGCTTTGTTTGTTTTGTTCCACTACTGCTGTTGAACATGAAATGTAATTCTCTGGAGAAAAGACTGAAGGCTCATTCTTTTTACCATGTAAATGCCTTGTGTCACGGGCACAGCCAGGCACAGCTCCTGGGCTCTCCTGAACTGCAATGGTAAATGAGTTTCCAAAGAAACATGCAGAAATGTTCTCCTGTTCCCAAAAATGTGCATTGAGTTTATGATTTCCTAGATATTCATAATCAACACCCAGCAGGGTCTGCAAGTGGGGGGGCAGCTGAGAAACGTGCAGTAAAACTGAGATTCCTCTCCTTCCCTTCAACTATTTCAGAAGTCTTAAATCCAAGAAAGTCAACAAAATATTCCTATTGGATATAATAGGCTATCAACCAGGAAGGAAGGAAGGAAGTTATGAGGATTTTTCTTCTACATATTCTGTAAAGTCTACTTTAAAGTCATCCTAAAGAGAATTAGTCCTTTTCATTTTATTAAAAAAATATATCAAAGCAATAAAGAGTAGTTTGATCCCAGTGTGAGAGAATATTTTACCTCTTATTTTATGTTAAATAATCCCTTTCTGTTAATAACAATCCCATTTTCAAAGTAAGAAAATAGAAATTCTCTGTGTGACCATTCCATATAAAAGCAAAGTTTGTTTTTATTCCTGCAGGAACAATAAATTAGAGCCTTTCATCAGCTACCATTTATCTCCTTTTTTTTATGAGGATGCAAGTAAGTAATTATCAGTGAAGTTCAATGATCAAGGCATTGCATAAATTTGCAGTAGAAACTGATCCTGACTAATTAATCTGACTAAATGTATGGTTTAAAATAATCCTCAGTGCCAGTAGTTTTTCTCAATCACTTGCTTTTATGTTAGAATTTCATCTGTCCTTCACGCTTTTTGTTTGAAATCGCACCCAAGAGCCAGTTTTACCTGGAGATTTCCTGATGTTTTGTAAATACAGCCTTGGGTACAAAGAGATAAAAGTAAATACGCTATTGCTATAGATGAGAGCATCATGAGAGCAGTGAACCAATACCAAAAATCTTTAGGAAATCTGGTGAAGATATTTAAGGAACTAGTTTAGGGGTGCAGTGGATGGAACTGAATCACTTTAGGTCTCTGCCACAGCTGTCAGGGAGTATCCCCAACCTATTCTTAGGGAGCAGGAACAACATTACCAGTGTGGGAAGCAGAGTTATCCCACGTGCCACCCAGAGCCAACAAATGTGTCCATCCAAGCTGTCCCTGCAGCCAAGTAGTTCAGGTGCAGAGACATCCAAGGGACCAGATGTGGTTCAGGACTAGATATCTGGGAAGGAAGAGTTAGCTAAATAGGTTCCAGTACTCTGCAGTCAAAAAAAAAAAAAGTGGACATTCTTAATACTTTTTGTTTTCTTCCTGAATGCTAATAAACTTAATTTGTCCTTGTTATGGATTTGTAACAAATAAATATTTGGTTTTGAAAAAGGAAAATGAAATGAAAGTTTTGTTATAACATACAGTTACTTATTTTAGTATCTTTCTCCTCCTTAAACTTGACTTACATATTCAGGAAAATCTCAGGTTCCTTGCAGCACTGTTTCTCTGTAGATGACAAGTATGGAAAAGAATGCAGTTTAAGGACCCAGTCCTGCAAACTGCAGAGTATGTGTAACTCCTTTGGCTTACATGGGCAATATAAATTCCGGTACAAAATTCACAAGCTAACAAAGCACAGATAGTTCCCACTTGAGCACATTCCAGCATTTCCTCAGGGGAAACTGAGGGATGCACTGGTTGCAAATAGTAATTTCTCAAGTCCAAACCATTTCTCAAAAATTAATAGAGGCTTAAAGAATTTGGAGATATTGTAGAGGAGATTCTGACTATAACAAACCCAGAGCAAGTCTGGGAAACTCCTACTGGATACAGTGGCAGTATCTGAGATGGGTGATTGGTACAGGGTAACAGACTTAAATCCCAAGTCTTAAATCCCTCCTCGTATTCAAGAAATATCTAGATTTTAGAAATGAGAAGTCACAGGCTGTTTGCCATTACTCTTCCTTTAAGGCAATAATGAGGGTGTTTTCATGTAAGAATTTATAAAATTTTTTGCCCTTTAGGTCTCTTCCTGCAGGGGACGATGCAGTAAAGCAAATCCAAAAAGTATTTGCTGGTTAGAAATTATCTTCCTGATGGGGAAATTTTTTTTTTGGTACTTTCAATCATTTTAGTACTTACTAAATCAAAAATGTAATGTTATTTCTAAGCTTAACAAGTTCACTTGTCACACGCAAATGTCTGTGATTGTCAGGACTCGGATGAGAACGGGGCAGTGGCTGACTCTGCAGCATCCTGCAGAGGGATTCTGTACAGAAAATGCACAAAGCATTGCCCAGTGAGACAAAAGAACATCATGCCATCCATGCTGTGCGCTTTCCACCCCTGCTCAGGAGAAACAGCAGATAATCTATCTGGTTTAGTGAAACTTTAGCCCTCTGAAAATCTCTCACTAGGTTAAAAAATTAATTTTTCTACTCTTGAAAACTCCTTCTCAGTCCTGCAGAACATTTATTACAGGACAAGCACAGCATCCAGAACACAACATTAGTAACATACACACAGAATTAATTTGTTTTAATATTTTTCAAATAACTGAAGTCACAAGGTTATTGCCTTTTTCTCTGAGATTTGTACCATTTCCTTGTTACAAAGAGGCTGCTTATAGAAGCAGAAAGTGCAAGGATGGCTATAAATGGCAGGGGAGATAATTCAGAGGAGTTGGGAATCCACAACAGGATTTACACTATCTATAGTTGTTTTTCAGCCTGTTTATACTTTGCAGGTACTGTACATACATTTATATTTCCAAATTTTGTAAGTACAGTTACCAGTGTTTATAAGACTATACTCCTAATTTCTGCCCTTTGGGGACTCTCACAAGAAATGCAACCTTACAGTAACTCTAAAGCAGACTGTGCTTTTCATACCATGACTCATATTTCTAGTGCAGTCTTGCCAATGCAAATCACAGCACAGATTCAGTAGGATAAACTACCCAGACCTGAATGGTGCAGGCCCTAAATGAATATACTGTTTCACCACATCCTGCTTATAAATCCATTGTGCTGTGCATGATAAAGCAGTAGTCAAAAAAAAAAAAAAAAACCTCAGCTGGAGACTTATAGGTAATTTGGGTAAATTTTCCCAGTTGTTTGCTATGCAGAAATGTATTTCCTATATAGGCTGGGTCACAAAGGCACTACTGGCACTTAAAAGATGAGCAGAAGAGGTTGAATCAGTCGACAATTTTTGAAGAACCTCATCTGCTCGTGATTTGCAGTCCCCAGGACATCAGCTTTTCCTCCTGCCAGCTGTCTTCTGTTTAAAGAATAAAAGATAGTTTGGGGTGATATTTATCTGTCACCTTCCAAGAGTTTGGGGGGTTTCCTTCATGCAAGCTTCCATGCAAGGATACCTCAAATTTTGTCTCATGAGTAATAAATACATCACATCCACACCACCAAAGTTCAGGCTCCTAGCTCACAAACAGGATTTAAGCAAACAGAAGGATGAGCTGGAGAGCTCTTGGCCTGAACACAGACACCTTTCCATCTGCAGGCAGCTCTCTGAGGCTGTGACCGCTTCAGTGCCCGAGCTGGAGGGAGCATGGACAGCTCAGTCTGCCACAGAGCTGGCAAAAGTCTGATTTAGGGATCACAACATTTTCTTCCCACGGCATCTGCAGGGAGCCAGGAGCTGAACCCTCAGGGCAAATCCTCCCAATTTCTTACATTCTCTTGAACTTAGATGCCATGGTAGACATAGCACTTAACTTAGGTACTTATAAGGTGCAATGAATATGCCCCTCTACATTCCCCTGCCAGCTCTGACTTCATCTCTCAAGTGGTTACACATCCCAGGCCTCTGCAGAGCCCAGCAGAGGTCCCTGCGCCTGGAGCTCCCCTGCCAAGGAAGTGATGAGGCCCTGAACTGCAGCCTTGTTCTTTGAACAGAGCGTGGGGAACAGAGCTGGCCGTCATCTGTGTTAATGTGAACCAGCAGCAAATTAATTACAAATTAATTACAAATTACAAAATGCAAAGCTGGTAATAAAGAAGACTGCCGTTAGAGCAATTATTGATCTAAATTGTTATGGAGGATTTGGGGAAAGAGTCTGTGAAAAGTAGTAACATCAAAGAGCAAGCATGCTTTGGCTGTTGAGGTGGTTCTTATGCGACTGTGCAGATATCTGTGCAGAGTGGATATTGTAAAAAACCACAGAAAGCCTTGATTGATCAGCCAACCATTAGAGAACAGGGCTTCTGTGGATAATTTATCAAAACAAAGCCATCGTCCTGGCACAAGTTTGCTTTATTAATTTCGTTTGTGCTAGATAAACAAACACAATACAGATATTCCATTATCTTTTGCTCCCTGTACTAGCATTGCAACATTTTCAGTAACAGGATAAACATTTATGAAAGTGGATCTTTTCTTTTCAGCAGCTGCCCTTGTTATAGTCTTGTATCACAATAAATGTGAGATTATTTATCCTTCCATAAAACAAAGATAATCTACCTTACATTACTGCATTGCTGCATGGGTAAGCTGGGGTACACTTGCATCAAGCTTAGCCTCTGGTAACTTTCTCCTGTGCCCATCCCAGCAGCTCACCTCATAATTCTCCATGGAGGTCTTCACTGAATCCAGAGACCTGTGAGGAGAATATGATTTTATCAGAGGCATTGCTGCACTCCTGTCTGTCTCATTACTACCATGCCTAGGTATCCAACAAGAGCTAGTAAAAACCTGCCATTCCTCTGTGAAAACACAGGCAGTTGTATAGCAGATGATTTCCAAACTGCATACTTCAGAAGCTGTCTAAGGAACTTATAGGCCATGTGAAAAGCACCAAAACCTTCCCAGCAAAAAAGCCAGGTCCATGCTATAATTCTTATTAATAACAAGACTCAAGCCTTTCTGAGTCTACCCAGCAACGGGTTTGCACTTCAACAGCATCTTTGTGTATCAAAGACTAACAACTTAACACATGGCATGGAAAATCATCAGCTGATACTTTAATTAATTACCAAATTAAAATCTTTATTTCACATTCACTGGTTCACCTGTGCTGAGTAGGTCTTCAACAAGACTGAGCGACACGTAAGAAAAACCTTTCTCCTGCCTACCTTTGCTGTGTTCAGTAAGATGCCTGGAGAACATGGTCTGTCCTGTCACTGCTCTACTGCTCACCTCTGGCTGAATGTAACACAGAACAGATGACTAGGTTCAAGTAAATCACAGATACGAGGGCAGGTTATCACCTTACACATCTGTAGTCCTTTCTCTGTGTCCAGTGACTGTCATGCCAGGCGTGGTCCTCCCACAAAGCCTCTCAGAAGTCAAGAGCAATTTCTGGTACAGCTGTGTGCTCCTCTCCCTGGGGCAGCTGTTGGTATTTGGGTGTGGGAGATGGCTCCTGGGGTGCCATTCTCCTTCCCCCTGGTGAAAGTTCCTGCATCATGCAGCAGCAGTGGTACAATAACACAAGGAAGGTCTTATGGCGGTGCCCGCTCAAACCTGTGATGGCTTTAGGCAGTTATAGGTGTCAGGTCAAGAGGGGAAGAGGCATCACCTTAATTAACCAGGGTTTTATTACTGACATGCTGAGTATACAGTTTACTGGGTAATCAAAGCTTCTTTGACAATTCTCTGATTGCACTGCAGAAAACTTGACCTCAGTAATCAGTGAGAAAACCAGTGGTGCTTATACAATTTACTATCAGATTTCAGTTCTACTGTGTTACTACCAAAAGGCTAAAAGATTCCATGTTGTCCCTTGCAGCCTATGAAGATGCTAAAACCTGCCTTTGTTTCTCCAGGGAGAAGATGACAGTTGCTGATGCTGTGATCGCTTCATCTATTTTTGCTGATGTACCACTCAGTGCTACAATTTGGTGCTACTAATTGATTCCTCCTACAAGAAAACAGCTGATGAACACCCATTTTAAAAAGTATGCCTAAATAGGGTTGATCTGCCACTCTTTTAAGACTGCAGCTACTTTTGATTACTTAACATAACAATAATCATCTTAGTTACTCAGTTGCTGTAGGTAACGCTGTATAACACTTAGATATTCTCTCACTATTCCTTGCTGTAACCATTAGTATCTGAGGAAAAATCAATTGGACTCTCTTTGTATGCTTCTACTTCTGCTTTTTCATGCAACGATAGAAGACAGGTGATACGAGCTGTGGCTGGAAATGGTTTTATATGATGTCTAGTCCTTTTCTTCATCCTAATTCTGGCTGCTGTGAAGTCAGAAATATAGAATAAATACAGTTGCTCACATATAAGAATTTTCCTGTACAAATTTATCTCACAGTTACAAAAGGATGTTCTTTTCTAAAAACTCAGTTGGACTAATGCTGCAGCAAACTTAAAAAATGAAAGGGTAGTTGCTAGAACTGCAGTTTAACAACAAGGTACATATTGTTATCCCATGCTGTAGGGTAACTGAGGGACTCGCTGCTGTAGAGAGGAGCAAAATCCAAAAAAGTCTTAAGTCATTTGGGAAAGTGCAATGGGAAGCAATGCTTTAAATGAAGAGGAAATAGAAGAAGATTTGGTGTGTGCCTTAGCTGCATTAACAGAAGGATGTGCATGCCCATGGTTAGAGGAGTCCCTTTTCCTGCCAAGTGGTAACTTGTACATAGGAGGGTAATTGTAAGCTGGTAAACTCCACTGCTTTGGGAGAGTGTCAGTGAAAATTCAAGGGGTCGGGTGTCGCACGCGGACATGAAGGAACACACAGAGCCAGTATCAGGCGAAAAGAAAAAATGAGCAGAGCTCCGGCCCCAAAGGCCTGCTTCTTTATTTTATACACTTTTAGAAAACCTCATGGATTGGAGGGTGACATTACCACCCCTTGTTAGCGTAGAAACACATAACCACGGGCAGGTTATATGCCAGGTGCTTTTATTGAGGCGCCGGGGGAGAGGGGTACAGACCCAAATCAATCCCCAGCTTATGGATTTCCGATACTCACATTATATACCCCTCCCATTACATCACGATATGTTAATCAGTTACCCAGGCATGATTCGCAAGATCCCCCCCCAATCATCTATCCATTATTGTTTCCACTCAAGCATGAGCTTCAGCCCCTCTTCCCAGGTGCAGTTTCACGGTTAGCTCATCTATCTTAGTCTTCTACACAAGTTTAAGCTTGCCCCTTACCGTTTGGGCAGGGGCACATTCTGAACAGAATGTGCGCCTTGCCCTCAGGGCCTACTCTAGCTACTACAATAAAAAAACCATTTTAACCCTATGCTATCACCCTCAACCACATAGGTCAAAGGAGAAATCAATCAAAATTCTCCGCCTTAGGAGAAAGAATGAAAACATCTCAGGCCGTTAGCATAACATGGCTTATGTTTACAGAAAGTGCATGAGAATTCTAACTACAGAATTAAAAAACATTGAAGAACTGTGAAAAGCAAGGCAACAGTCAGGAGGTGCAGAAAGATGCTTGTGGAAATGAGGAGAGGGTAAAGAGCTGATATCTTTTTTCTAGCAGAGGATTCAGTGACTGACAGCTCCGCCAAACTGCAGCTCAGTTCTGCATTATCTCTTGCATTTTGCTCCTCCTTCAGCCTCTGCAGTCTTTGGTGGCGTATCTGCCATATATTTTATATTTGCAACTTTCCTGATCTTACATTACAAAGCGACTTTGCCAAGTAAATAAGAGCAAATCCTTATATCAAAGACTAAATTTTTGTGTGTGTGTGTATGTGTGTGTACGCTGGGAGAGATGGGAATAATAAGCTATTTTTCATAGAAGTTGCATATCTCTATATATGTCTCTATAAAGATATGAGGTTAAGTAGACACTGGATAGAATAAGATTAGCTTTCATCTCCTGGCCAAATTTCATCCTAAGTAATTACATTCTTCCTGACTAAATATCTTTATAATTTCAGCTGGGTACAGTCTATTTCCTATTTCAAATTGCTTTGTCGTTCATAATGAGAGCTCCTGTATTTTCTTAGAAATGGGTATGCTCTGCTAAGTGGTGAAGTGATCACTGGCGAGTACACAGTAAAATCAATAAACTGTTCTTAAATTCCTTTTGGGAAGAACCATAAATCTTAGCATTAGTTAAGCAGAGACAAAAAGTTGTTGGAATTTTTGAGAAGATGTTTGGAAGAAAAGAGTTTGGTACTAAGCTAGTGATCTCTGCCTCTTTCACCTTTGGATCGGGGAGTGTTGGGACATTGGTAGGGATGTGACACCATGAATTACAGAGGTATACTTGGATGCTAGGTGTATGAGAGGAAAAGGTTGCCATGAAGTCGCCAAACTTTCAACAGTAGATGGATATATCAGTTAAGCTGCTCAGAAGAAGGGATCTGTGTGGGTGACTCGATAGCTCTTGTGTGCAGACCTGCACACCGACACAGCTGTCAGACGGTGAGGCCAAACTTGGGCAGTTATGGGTAGGAACAGGACGAAAATTCAGGATATGTGAAATTTAACTGATCCAGCTTTATGCTTCACAAACAGTGATGAAAATGGCTGTAGGATCAGATATTTGCATCAACAGCCTGACTTGTGCTCATTATGTGTCTCTTCAGAATAGGTAGCCACTGTACAGCGCAATGCGGCTTGTATAGAGTAGAAAAGCCAAATTTGATTTATGGCATTTTCAAGCACAAAAATCTACAGGAAATCAATGATTACTTCCAGAAATTAGTACCGCTGAGAAGATACAGGGTCATAACAGTATGGATACACCAGTGTGAACTGCCTGGGGTCATTGTCCTGCTTGTTACGTACATCCCTAACCGGAGTCCCAAATGCCTGAGATACATGAATACAAAGAGATGTCACTGTTCAAGGAGAATTAACTTCTTGATAACATCTCCAGTGTTAGGAGCTACTAATTTGTTACACTTTTCTGAGTATTGGCCAACTGTGTGCAATGGGCCAAAGAGCATGAGCATTTCATGTGCAGATAGAAAATTTAGTTTATTATTCATGTGCCTTATTTCTATACCAAACTAAAACTGAAAGCACCAGCACAGCATGGGGTGACTCTTTCTCTGCAGAGCAGGTCTTGAGGTCTGCAGTCTCACTTTATAAATGGGAATGGTGACACACAGACCACACACTCACTGCACTTTCCAGAGCAAACATATCTTGAAAAATAAGTTCAAAATCTAAATTGTCTGAAACAGGCCTAAGAGATCAAGAACTGATTGCCTCAAGCCTGTATTACCTCAATTACCTAAATACATACATCTGTCTTCAAAACTTCATGAGAGTGACTTATTTGCAAGATTTAAGAGGAAATTAAATTCCTCCTATGTTCACCTGGGATTTAGAAGTACAGACCCAATGCTTCAATCTTTATTCTGTGCAACAGTGGAGTTTAGGAATCTATTTTCTATATAAAATGCAATCTGACATGAAAACATCCCTAGACCAATGCTTAGGGCAAAGCTCTGCACAGAGAACTACACATACAAAAATAAATAGAGAAGGATAAGAACTGAGCAAGCACACGTGATACAACCCAACTATTTCCAGGCTCAGGATTAATCACCTCATTCAGCCTCTGATTCCACGCTCTGGAACTGCAGATGATGATGATAAAGTCTCAAGAGGCCCAAAGTCTCTTTGCAGCTGTGCTCTGCCTGTGCTGTGCAATTATAGCAATAATCCTCCTTCACACTTCCAAGGTTCTTGGTAAGCTCCTCGTAGCGTTCAGCAACCAACAGGATTTCTGAGCAGCCAACAAAGCCAGCATGATTCAGCAACCACTTATTTCCAGCTTCTGTTTTTTTTTATAAAGAGCAATACTGTGTATAGTATAGTTTTAAAGTACATCTCTCAATTATAAGTAAAAATTAAATATTTTTGGTTTGCATTATACTGTACTCCTAGTCCAAGCTTCTGCTATTTTCTCCCCTTGGGTTTCTTTTCCTCTTGTTATGCTTATGAATCAAATAAACTGAGAGTGAGTTTTAAAGCTCTGCTTACAAAATTGACCATTTAATGCTAGAGTTCTTGCAGGTCATTTGAAATTATTTGCCACTGAGCCTCTGACTTCTTGTCACCAAGATACACAATATGTTTGTTCTTTTAAAAACATCCCACTTTAAGTAATTGCAGACTAAACTGAGTCTCCATTTATCAGCATGTCCTGGGTAATTACACGATGCTTTAAAAATCTAAGGAAGAAGCATCATCATTCAACAACTATTTGCATTGCACACCAGCTTCTTACACAGTAAATGGCCCTATCCACAGAGCAGAGCACCCACACCGGGTCTTCTCTGGGTAGAGGGACTTAAAGCCTTACTGTGGCTTTTTGTGATTTTTAAATTTCAATAACTCGAAAAAACGTGAAGGTGTTGTTACAGCCTGGGAAAAGAGAGTGGTTCATGCTGTGACACTGAGAGTATTTGGTGCAATGAGTAAGTCACAGCCTGATGGAGATTTGGGGTTTGTGAATTTCTGACACCTGCCAGGAGAGTATGGGAAGATAATGTGTGGGCTCAGTCACTGTGAACCCAAACCATCCCTGGCTCTGTTTCATGTGGTATTAGGAAATGTAGAAACTCTCCCAAAAGGAGAGCCCGGGACTGAAATGCCAGACACACGGTGTGGAGAACAGGGGGATAAGGTCTCGTCGTGAGCTGAGGAGTAATTTGGCAGGGACTATGTGCACAATATTTTTCTTCCCATAGCTGGCAGATCACAAGGCAGAAGAATAATGCCTTGGTGACAAGATGAAGCCCCAGTGACAGAAATGAGTTTGTTTCCCAAGACTTCGGTAGGGTTGGACCAGTTAAAATCAGTGCCATACATCAGCACCTTCAAGAATATTTCATGATAAAATATTTCATGATTTGACCTTCTAGGATGTTCATAATGGACTATGAACTAAATATTTTCTGAATTTAGAAAGTATCATGTGCATATGGAAAAAGGAAGAACTTGCTTGGCTGGGAATGGCCACATAGCTGCCCACAGTCTTCATAAAGGTGATGAAGCAGCAGTTTGTTAATGTCTCCTCACGTAGGTGTGCTCCAGGCAACCAGCTCAGCTGCCAAGCAAGAACATCTCAGTAGAGACAAAAATGCCTCTGTGCCAATTATTATAAATCTCATTCCTTTTTAAGTACATCTGAAGCTGCAAATCACACGCAGACATCAAGTGCCAAGTGAGCTCTGAAGTCAAAATCACAGTGCCAGGAAGTGTCTTTTGTAAAACTGTTCACATCTGCGGCCTCTATGATGCTAAACGCAGAAGGTAAAAAGATTACTTTCCTATAAACTTAAAAGAAAAAGAGAATTTTCTTCTGCCTGTTCCTGCCTGAGGATTGATGTTGCTTGCAGTTGTAATCCCAAGTGAAAGCTGAAGAGCCTGGAAGTTTGAAGGAGACAAAGCCCCATTGTGTGATGCAAATTCAGGTCCCAAGTGTCTGCCAGGGTGCCAAAGTCTGCCCAGTCCAACCACCAGCCATTGCTGCCTCTTGCCCACAGCCTTTGCAAAGAGTGAGGAGGTATCAGGCAGCTTAAAAGGAAGCAGAGCACAGTTGGGGCAGATTGACCATATCACCAATGGCTCTGTCTGACCTGAGCTGGCATTGTAGAATTTGCAAACTGATGCTTCTCAAATGAGTCTGATTTTGAACAATTTTTTCAATAATCCAAGTCCAGGCCATGAATGAAAAATATGCCCCCCCCTCTGCTGAAACAGTCTCTGTTCCTACAACTGAGTTAAAATTTCCTTTCCTGCTACTTGCCTTTATTCATGGCAATAAAGTATTTAACAATATGCCAGGAAGTAGGTTGGCTGCACAACTGAATGATTCCTATCCTTTTTCTCTAGGGAAAACTCCTTTTTGTAAAACCATCAGATGACATCCCAGAGCCATCTGGTGATGTCCAGGTGAGGTCTCAAGGCAAGATCTTCTCCTTTAACTTGGTCTGAAGGTCTTATGGAAAGCCAGAAAAATTCACAGCATGGTGGGTTTTAAAGATTAGTGAAAAATTATTTAGTCACTAGAATACTTATATTCAGCAAGTTGTTAACAACCAATCAATCCTGGAAAAAATAATTCAAGGAGAAAGAATAGAATAAATGAATTGTTGATGGTTGCCTCCAATGTTTGTGGAATCTCTGCAGCTGTTATTAGGTCAGTGACACGTTTAATAGAAGTGCATTTCTATAAAAGTGCTCTTAACAGCGTTGTTAATGGAGTGTTTGCATGCCTTAGTACTGGTGCCTGGTCAGGGTAAGCTGTGAGCTGACTGGGGAATTGGTCCTTACCTCAGCTGAGACCAAGTGTTGAAACTGCAGCACTGGAGCATGGATGGCCTGGGAGCGCCTGGGCACACACAGATTTACTGCACACAGGCACGAGTGGTTAGAGGAGCGTTTAGAAAGGGTGGTGTTGCTTCCCTCCGGGATGACAGGATGTGTAAGGTGGAGTTCCCTCTGGCAGCCTCCATGCCAAATCCATCTGTGCTGCATTCCAGTGACTTCCCTTGGACCTGGGGCATGGGAGAGTACTTCCAGTCCTTTTGTCTGCGTTTACTACACTCCTGTTCTCAATTACGCCATAACAATTGCTGGTCATTTTAATAGTGTTATGACTTCAAATCAGTTCTGTTTCATTTCACCTTTTCAGTCACTGGGGTGAGTAGTTAGGTATTCCTGACTGAATTGCTCCTTCATGAAAATGTCACCGCTCTATAGTTACAGTAATTACAATGCAGAAGGAGGCATTGGAAGTTTCTCTGAGACAAAAACAATTTTTGTAATAGCGTGTATAGGAGGAAAACATCATCTTGTTTGTTTTATAGAGCAGTAACCAGGAAAATCCATTGGTTTTGTAAATAGGAAATTTAACAGCGCAGCAAATCAAGTGGCATATAAAAATCTATCAATAGAATAACTTTAAAAAAGGATGAAGTAAACAATAAGATAATATTCCTTGAATACAGGGAGAACTCATTGAGAACAACCCTGCAGAGAAGGACCGAGGGGCCTGGTGGGTGAGAGGCTGGACATGACCCAGCCATGTGCCCTTGCAGCTCAGAAAGCCAAACATGCCCTGGGGTGCACCCAAAGCAGCGAGGGCAGCAGGGGAGGGAGGGGATTCTGCCCCTCTGCTCTGCCCTGGTGAGAGCTCACCTGCAGTGCTGCATCAGCTCTGGGGTCCCAGCACAGCAAGGACATGGATGTGTTGGAGGGAGTCCAGAGGAGGCCACAAAGATGCTCAGAGGGATGGAGCGCCTGTCCTGTGGGGAAAGGCTGAGAGAACTGGGTTTGTTCAGCCTGGAAAAGACTGGGGAGACCTAACTGTGGCCTTCCAGTACCTGAAAGAGGCTTAAAAGAAAGATGGGGTCAAACTTTTTAGCAGAGTCTGTTGCAATAGGATAAGGTGTAATGGTTTTAAACTAAAAGAGAGCAGATTTAGACTAGATGCAAGAAGAATTTTTTTACAATAATTATGGTAGAACACTGGCACAAGTTACTTAGAGAAACAGTGGATGCTGCATCCATAGAACAATTCAAGACCAAGTTAGACCAGGCTCTGAGCCACCAGATCTAGTTGAAAATGTCCCTGCTCAGTGCAGGGGAGTTGGACTAGGTGACCTTTAAATGTCCCTTCCAACTCAAACCATTATAAGATTCTATGATTGTACCTCTCAGGCTGTCTCAGGTGCAAGGCTTAGTCTGTGTTCAGTTGACTCCAGCTGCATCTAATTATACTATTGACTAATTAAATGCCACCTAATGGTTACTAAAATGTCTTATTAACATTAAGGGTCCAGAAACAAAAAGGTAAGTTAAAGACTGATACTGAAAAACAATTACTCTAGGTTTGCCAAAGGATTGCAGAGCTGATCTGGACCCAGGGCTCCCTCCTGCAAGCATGCTGTTTCTGTGTCAGAGTGAACACAATCTGTGTATTAGCTGTGTAGGAAGAGTCATTAGTACAAAAGCAACACTGTAAAGGTGATAACAGCAACACCAGTTTTTAATTCTTTGTGAGGGTGGGTGTATGTCATCTGAATGGGGCTAAAATAATCTTGCCGTTGAACAGGACTTGGTAACGAGTTCTGAAATTGGGACAGCCAATTTGTGTTCATCAGCTTGGTCTTTCTCTCTCTCTCTCTCTTTTTTTTTTATTGTAATGGAATATGACTGGCAAATAAGTGAAATTAAATGGTTGTTTTAAATCTAATTTAGTCAGAAAAGCTAGCCCTTTTAAAAGTTACTAGAAACCAGTGAAACTAAAGAAGACTGTCATGCTTGAATTTAGGATGTGAATTTTAACAGTTGCAGCTTGATTCTTCCACAGTGATATGTGAAAGACAATGGCCTTATTCTGATTTCTGCTCCCATTTTCTGCAGTCACTTGGCTGGCTTTAAGTTATTTATAACTTTTAAAAAGCTGTTTAAAATGTAGTTAATAGCTGGACTAAAGTAGTTTCATTATTGTTAAACTGTTTTTAAGAAATGACATGTGATTATTTTTTGACAGAAGCTCAGCACTTAACGAACCTTTAAAGCTAATTATTGCTTCATATGTTCTTCCATGGGGAAAATCTTTTCTTAATAAAAGAAAAGGAATAGAATTTGGGTGTTTAAGTGCATACAAGGAAGCAAGGTGCATGGTAATTGATTTTAACAAAAGTGGAAGATGTCCTCTAACTTCCTGACTGCCTTCAAAATCAAAATTAGGAACACTGTACCTCCTTCACCTGTTTTACCTTGTGAGACCTCAAGTTATTTGCAGGAGTGGGCACAGTATCACAACCTGCAGTTTCACGCTCCAGTAAAGGAGCTCTTCTGGAGTGATTAGTATAAAAACTGCTGCTAGGCCAGGCTCAAAGGGCACAGGGACAGGACCTGGATCCTCACAGTTCCCAAAACCCGCCTAAATAGAAGAGTCCCATCAATATATATATGGAGTCTTTTTTATTTATTTAGACATTTTGTACAAGAACTTGGGATAGTTATTTTCCCATTCCCTTCCCCTCCCTTTCCTTTCCTTCTCTTCCCTTTCCATTTCCCCTTCCCTTCCTCTCCCACTTCCTGATTCATCCTCTAAACATCTTCACCTTAAATCTTGCTCAGGTCTTTAAAACTCGCTTAATTGTCTAAGAGCTGGAGCATGGGACAGAAATACTTCAGCTTCACTTTAAAGAATTGCAAAAAGAGAAAGTCTTATGCATTTTTGTCTTCCAGGACCTGAAGTGAGTCTACAAGGAAGCTGTAGAGGGACTTTTTACAAGGGTATGTAGCAATAGAACAAGGGGTAGTGGCTTCAAACTGAGAGTAGGTTTAGATTAGATATTAGGAAGAAATTCTGTACTGTGAGGGTGGTGAGGCACTGGAACAGGCTGCCCAGAGAAGCTGTGGATGCCTCATCCCTGAAATGTTCAAGGCCAGGTTGGATGGGGCTCTGAGCAACCTGGTCTAGTGGAAGGTGTGGCTGCCTGTGGCAGGCAGGTTGGAACTGGATGATTTCAAGATCCATTCCAACTCAAACCATTCTATGATTCTATGATTTCAGGGCAAAACAAGGACAAACCAGATGCCTGAGCTGCTGCTGGGCGCTGCTGGGCACCACTCTTGCAGACTGGACTGTCTCCCTGGCATGGCACCTCCTCTGTCCCCAGGGGTTGCCTGCACTTACACTTCAGTACCCTGCTCCCTCAGTTTCTTGGCTGGAAAATAAAGATAGTAGCACTTTTCTAACTCCCTCAAGGGGGGGTGCAAAGATAAATGAAGGGATGGAAAAGGCTCTGAATGCTTCGTCATCTCACATGAGCTCTAAATATGAGTAACGCTGTCATCGCCTGTTCAGCGTGCGCCCAGCAGCTCGCACTGTTAGCAGTCCTGAATGGAGGAGAGCAGCACAGGAGGAGCTGCCTCCAGCAGTGGGGATTGCAGACCAACACACCTGTTTTAATAATCTACGCCATTTCATAAACGTATCGTCTGTCGATTACCTGTTTTTAGAGGATGAAGTTATGCTTTTCATGTTTGTTTCATCTGAAGAAATGTCCCTTACTCAATTCAGAGTTGGTTGTTCTACTAATCTTTCCATTTGCACAGAAAATGTTATTGTTTTGATTGTTCACCAGAGTGGAAAAAAAGAGAAAGCTATGCAGCCTGCACCAAACATCTCATATAAAGAAATATCTATGAAGGTACAAGATTTTTTTTGTGACTTCTACATTTAATTTCTTATGTGATTTTATTATATTAACATACATTCTGTTTTGATAAATAAAAAAACAATGTTAGAAAGTAATTTTCTCTTTTAATGAGACTAATAAATTTATTTTCATGTCTGTGAGGATTTCAATTAATAAAATTATTCTCACCAAGGGCTCAATAAAATCTTTAAAATATATGTGAACTTCAATTTTGTCTTGGAATACATTTACAGAATATAATTGCTCTTAATGTACCATGAAGAGGAGCTGTACTTTTTAATATATAGTTTCTAATGAGAAGGCATAGAAGGATAGCTATTCTTCTACCTCTGACTTTAAAGAACTTCTCTGGTTGTCATCAAGATTGTTGAAACATGTCCGTTCAATGTTCTTCACTCTTTTACAAATGGGGTATTAGGAAACGGTTGAAAATTGCCAAAGGAAGCAAGAAGGAAGCTGATGATTTGGGGTACTTAATACAACAATTAGTAATAAATTTTCTAGGGACTTACTAATAAACTTTTACTTTTTATCTATACACACTAATGTTTTATTTTTGCATTGTATTTGGTCAATCCCTTATATCCCTCTATCTCAATTCCAAAATTAATGTATCACACGAAAACATCCACGCAATACTGATGTATGCTTTTCATTTTTCCCACTGAAATAATTCCCAGTTCTTCCTCCCGATGTCACTGGGGAACTCAGTTTCTGACAAAACATGCCATGAACTTCAGAGTGGAATCTTTAAAACACCTCATCTAAAACTGCTGCTCCCTCTAAAACACACAGAAACTTACTGGCTTTCAAAGGCCATGAGTCTGTGAGCCCTGGTTTCCAGAGGCAATGAATAGGATCTAATCCTGGTACCTAGCACAAAAAAGGGATCAGGGCTGACCAGCAGAGCTACCGGGTCACAGGCTCGGCCATAAAGTTTGAATCCCAGCATGGTATTCAGCAGTGTAGGGTTACAGTTTGGCTTGGCTCACTGTATGGACAGGAGTCACTTAGGAACTTGAAATCCAGCTCCAAAATATATTCATCTTAAGTCCTTATCTAAATGGGAGCACTGACAAGTAGAACAGGTTACACGCTTCAGCACTGGGTTTGCAAATGCATGGCAGGAGTGGTTTTACCGTGGGACACGCGCCACGTCCAAAGGAGACAGAGGATTCACATTTCCAATGTCACTTGCTCACAAAAAACAAACAAAAAACCTCAACAACAACGACAACAACATTCCCCCTTTCTATACTGTCATGACATAAAATGAAAATTTTGATCTAAATTGAAGCATCTGTGGATTCAAGACAGCAATATGTATGAATAGCCATGGATTATTCCTCATATGAATAGCTTCTGAATCACCACTGACAAAGGTAGTGTACAAAACTGGCATTTGAAGTCTGTAGTTTTAATTCTATTCATGGATTGTGGTCCCAATTCTCCTCTATGGCAAGGTAATTCAGACAATTTGTAAATAAAAGTAATTAAGTAGGTGTAAATAGCACCATGGAGCATTTAAGTGTGCTCTTTTCCACCGAGAACAGCATAGTTAAATGAAGTTGTTAATTTAGTCATTTGTAGGAATCAAGCATTACAGTTACATGCTAACACATTAATTAAACAGTCAAGATTCTGTCATCAAGATTTGATTCGCAATATTTCACTTGAGAACAATCAAGATTCATCCACAGATACACAGGCATATTAAAATGGAATATTGAAACAATTATGTAAAACCCAGTCTAGATGAAAGATATTCACTTGCCAGCTCTGTTTTATTTGGATAGGCAAAAGGAGTCATTCTTCTAACATATTTTCTAACATTTATTTAGCCAAGCCACTTGGTCACAGCCAAAATGCTCCATCAACATATGGTGTAGGATGTTTAAAACAGCATTTGTGGGTGATACCTTCACACATTTGATGTGTTAGATTCAATAAGGAAACTTAAATTAGATACACAGATTGTACTCCTGATTCGGAGAGAGCTGTAGGATTCGGGAAGGCCGTGGGCAGCCCAGGTGCAGACACAGGTCAGCACTTGTTCTCACAGCCACAGTGCCACGCACAGCGCCAGTCTCACAGGATGTGATGTGCTCTTAGTTTTGATGGAAAGCCCTGCTCCAGCTGGAAGCACAATGGCCAGGCTCTGGTGCCCCAGAGCAGAGGGTTTACCCTGCTTCGCATCCACCCAGCGAGGTGGTAGAACCAAAATCAGCTGGTTGATATCTCCTCCCAACTTCAGAGCAGAAGAGACACGATGCTGGGTGTCACTGGGTCTCTTTGCTAGGCAGCCATGGGAAAAGTCTGGCTGGGGACCATGCACTTTATGTGCTTAAAGGAGGTGTTTTGTTTGGGTTTCTGTTTGCTTGTTTGTTTTGAAATAGTGTCTTGGGATCTAATCAGGCTTAGGACTTGGAGTTGGACTGCTTTTCTGAGCTCTGGCACCCAAATTGTGTCTATGATGGAGTGGGGGTCCGTGTATATCCTATAAGATATATCTTACTCCTAGTGTCAGCTTTTTCTCTTCAGTATTTTTGTTCAATGAGTTGACTTCCTGATCCTGTGGCTATTGGACTTCTGAGGTTAATTCTTTTGCTGCAGGGTGAAGGAATTTTTTATAAGGAATAAGCGTCTTATAGGAGCCCTCAGGGAACATTATCACACTCACAATGAGAGACAGTTAACATTTTTCCAACATACTCTTCATCTGCAAGTATAACTGAACCAAAAACCTGTTTTAAAGGAAAAGCAGGCAGAGGCATAGCTTACAAAAATGGAAAGAAAAAAAAAATTTAAAGTGTCAGGAAGATTTTTGCCAGTTTTCTGTTGCAGAATTGAGAATTATGTGCACATGGGTTTCACTCATAGCCTCACCAGCTGTGAAACAGTAGGAAAGGATTAGAAGTGCTACATTTTAAGAGAAAGTGTTGTGTTCAGAAATCATTGTCAAATATGTAAAAAGGAAGGTGTTATTTTTAAAAAGGAAATATATTTTTCTCCTCTTCATATTCTCTTTTTCTTAGCTCTACAAAAGCTGGAAGACAGTGAAAGTTTGTGAGTGGGGCAAAAGAAAAAGCCCTTTTTCATGTTTTCATCCTTTTCTCACAGAAAATATTATAATTTCACATGGAAAGTACTCCTGAGAAAAGCTCTACTTTTCCAGTTCTACCTATGCATGAAGCAGAAAAGAGAGATTAAAGGAACTGTCAAAAGTTTCAATGTTAACAGCAGAGTGAAAAATAGAAACTAATTTTATCTGACTTTTCCTTTCCCTAGTATTCTTCCTGCTGTCACTCTCTAAAATGTCCCCTGATGTTAAGTAAGAGCAGGACCTGGCAAAGGTGGAAAAAGATCCTTCAGACTCCAAGACAAACATAGTAATTCCTCTTTTTGAATCATCTTGAGATGATTCAATTGAAGATTTCACCAAAATAATTTTCTAAACAGTCATTGACACTTTGCAGTCGCTAAATTGCCACAACAAACCCATGTTAACTTTTGCCCATGACAAATGAAACTTTTTTGCTTTCTTTCTCCAGCCAAACTCTTCAGTCATATTTCCGTAACTTCTTATTACAGACCATAAAATTTTTTGCATGTCTGCTCTCACACAGGAACCAAGTTCCCTTGTATGTGTACATCTTCTACATTGCTATACCTCTAGCCTGCCTTATCAGATCAGGAAGCCATACAACTAGGTTTGTTTCCATGTCTCTTTCTACTTACCTTGCAATAATTTTCACACCCTGTAACAGTAAATCAGCTCCAGCAATCCCCAACTCCTGCGTTTGTAACAGGGGCTCATGGTGAAAAACACCTTTGTGCTGCAATTTCAAATGCAGAAGTCTCAGTGGAGAATCTCATGAAAGAAAGAAGAAATCCCACAAACACTAGGACAAAATGACACAAGCCTTTCAAACGTCTGCCATTATTAAAGTACAACACAAAGCGGTGTCCTTTGTCCTTCCACTGGACCATGGCCTTGCTGCTGCTTTGCTTCCCCTGTGTCTCAGCCCTGGTGTTTGACAGCATTGGCCATGGGCAGCAGCAGCGTGCCTCACTGAGTGCTGGGTCTGGCAGACCTGTGGTGCCGTGCTTGCTCTCTCAGAAATGCTTTCAGGTTAAAGAGTAAGTTACAGTCAGAAGGCTGACGTGAGAAAATGTTACCCACAAGACGAGGTTAATGACAGGTCCCACGAGCTGCTCCTCTGAGGCTCATTGTCTTTGCACTGCTTCATTAATGAAATGGGTCCCCAGCAGAGGGCAAATACACTGAAAGTTACTGTAAGAAATGAAAATGGGGAGATGGGGGGAAAAATATATTCACTGTCATTATTGTGTTCCATATATCACGATATCTTCCGCATATATGGGCTGGATGTGGGACCTGCTCCACACAGAAGAGGGCAAACCAGGTTTTCTCTGCTAGCACAGTAAAAAAATAATTTTAAAAAAATTTAACCTTTTCGAAACATCGGGCTGTGGCTCTGTATATACTTTCATGATGGATTACACATTTTAACTGCACTGCCCAAGGAGTTTTATTGCTGACTCACAGTTTTCACAGCATCTTCCTTCCTTGCAGGTAGAACAAGACCTGATTTACTGCCATCGAGTTCTCCTAAGTTTAGCAAGATTAATGGGGTTTCCACAACTTTAATAGTCTCATTATCTTATGGTTTTAATATGTTGTGTGAAATTATTTCAATCTTTGTGACAAATGCAATATTATATAATCTTTTAATTACAATTGTTCCCAATATATTAAGTCTAGAAGCAATACCACTGTGCCTTCAGGTGACTGAAAAAAGAACAAGCTGCCCAAATTCAGAAATGTTAATCATCATGTAGGACAGAAATATTAACCAAGAGACCTATAGAAAGGAGGGGAGAAATTCAACCACATGATAGATTCATGCACAAACACAAAAATGAAACCTGCCCTAAGAGTAAAGGGAAGTTGTCTTATTCCATTACGGGCTGGAAACAGGACAGGTTGTTCCAGGAATGTTCACCAAAGAAACAGATATCACATATCTCAAAAAGCTCTCCAGTGTGAAGTAACTCACATGGAAAAGCCAATTATCCTTAACCACAAACTGGCTTTGAGCAGTAGGTTTGGCTTTCACCAAAGGAAGAGCTATTGCATCATCTCAGCTCAAGGTATTTTAGAAAGTTTCATATTTACAGTCAACAAGTCAAAAGCAATTAAAAAGAAGTGAGTACGACTGCTGGAAAGCATCGCTATAGCCATGGTCCAAAATCCTGTCTTCAGTTGGCTTTCACTTTTACTTGACAAGATTTTGACAATTTGTCTTTTTTTTCTCTAGGGTATTTTTCCTGTGTAAATGCAAAACACAGAAAGATGCTCAGTTCTTTTAAACCCTTTTGCTAAGTGAAACTCAAAAGGCTAAGTGGGTAAGAAAACAAATAATGCAAATCACTTGTTCAAGGAACAGCCCCTTTCTACTGTCACTCATATGTTTCTACAGAAGGATGATGATTTTTTTTTTCCATATTGCATATGAGTAAACTCATATGAGTTTAAGAGCATAGGAAACCAAGAAGTTAAATTATATACCTTGGTAAATTTTATCTTGTAAATTCATCTCACATAGTCTGTTTCCTTTGTCCAGTGTTTCCATAACCCTATTTCAAATTAATGAGGGATAATTACAGTAAAGACTAAAAAGCCCATCTTTTCAGAGCTTTTGAATGTAATGTTTATCTCTGTACTCTTTCCAGAGCGCCATATAAATGGAACAGAGTACCAGAGACTTCCCTCGTCCCTTGGAAGGGAACAGGGCTGAATTTTAATATGACAGTCTTTAGGAATACACATTTACTGGTTCTATGTGTTTGTCATGGAAAATAAAATAAGAGCTCCTAATATCCACCAGACATGTTAACATGCTGATGTTAATGTTTTTCCAGCATAATTAAGAAAGACCTTTTTGGGAGATCTCATCACGCTCTAACTGTCTCAGAAATTTGTCTTGCAGCCTGCAATATCCGTTTTTAATTTCAGGAGTGATTAGATATCTCCTGGGACTTGCCCTGAATGTATTTTCTTGTTCATCCTGTATACTTCTTCAGATAAACTGATTTTGCACCTCTCTTGTCAGAGAAAGCACAGTAGAATAACTATTAGTTTTTGCCATTTATAATTCTACAGTAATATGATGGCTAAGACATAAATTGGCTTCTGTACTCACCTGTTCCCATTTCTATCTTATCTTAGATAAGTATCACTTGTGCTACTACTAGTTAATAATGAAGCTGAAATAAATTTAAGGTGCCCTCTTTTAGCAGGAATATAATATTTGCTTCCCTGAGGCAAGTAACAAGCATTGTGTAAACCAGGCTGGCCATGCTAGGAAATGGTCCAAACTCTCTATCCAGGCCTGGAACCAGCCCAAACCTCAACATTTCAAATATTTCCTTCTTCCCTGTGCAACTGCTTTTCTCTCTCCAAAGAAGGGAAGTTTCTCTATCAGGTTATGGTGTGTGGGCTCACCCGTGGAGGGTCACTTAGTACTTCTGACAGAGGTGGCTGTGTGCTCTAGACTGTCTCAACACTTTGGGGATCACTCAAAGGAGAGTGTCCAAGCAAGGAGGTCATTTCCACGGTGACAGGCACAGGAGAAGCAGCACAGTGGGCAGTTCATGTAAATGTGTAAGACTGAATGCTTTTGTCTTTTGCAAAGGGATAGAGAATTGTGGAAAAAATGGGCTGGTTATGGTTCAAGACACCTAAAGGAAGGTGTCAGTGTGTAGGCGTCTGAGTGTGCTTATTTCCATTACAGACAGCACAGATCCAGGCTGTGATTCAGGTCCTTAAACATAAGTGTTGAGCCATCTGAGACACGCTAGGGCACCCCACAGGCCCCCCACATCTTCTGGGTCACACCCATGAAATTCACATGTGTGTTAGAGTGTCTCAAAAGGCTCCAGGCACCTCCTCTGGTCACTGAAGCGGAGATGCAAGTGCCTGCAGGTACTCACACAGGACATTGAAATGAGGACTCAGTCTGGAACTGAGCCTGGCTGGGATGTGTTGTACTGCTCAGGGTACAGATGGAAACCACGATAGTGAGCTGTTAAGTAACCCTCTTAATTCAAAGAAATGATTGACACAAACCCATAGGCAGACCCTGGAACTGATGCAAAGCTTTCCAAATCCCACCTACTGTCGTATCCAGTACATGGACAAGGATAGCTACAAAAAGGGGAAAATTAGAAAGGCAGGACTTCCCAATCCTGCAAGTTGCCCTGATCTTGCACCCATAAAAAAGTTGTAGATGCAACCTTTTCTAGGCACCTCATCGTCTTTCATGGATCTTTGTAGTTAACAATTTTTTAACATGTAGCATATTGCTGCAAATACTAATTTTCTACTGTTTTCTCTAATTTTAAATTAATTCAGACCAGAGATGTCTGTGCAATTGGAATGACACACCTCTGTAGAGCTCAATAAATTCCCCCATGTGTATTACCCAAGCAATGTCTTCCACTTCATTTGAAGTTTTCTTTCTATTTCAGTTATAATCAATTGCTTTAGCAGTCTGAAAAAAATACAGGCCACTGCTCCTAATCACACTTATATTTAAGTTTGCAATAAATCATCACATGTGGATTGAAAAGCGTTTTTTTACCTATTGCGTGATTACAGGTTCCTTTCTAATCAGTCTTCACAGGGTTTTGTGTATCAGCTATTTAATCAAGCCATAAACATATCCTTGTCAAAGGTATCCTTGATATCCTTTCATTACAACCTACGTCACTTTATTCCAAAAGACAGGAATCTGACATGCCACACATTTCTCTGCAGCTGTGAAGGTTATAGTTATCATATCTAGAAATGGAAGAAATATGTCATGTCTCCAGGTACACCTTTCCATATGGACAGAATTTTCCCCTCAGAAATATATTTAAACACCTTGTTCTCTCTAGCTTTTCCAACTCATCATGGGAGTCTCACTAACTCTTCTGGGGAACGTTCCCCAAAACTTTCCCTATCCTAATGTCATCCTAATGTCATCCTACACAAACAAGGACTTTTCACTGCTGACATTTCCCAAATGTTTGCCATCATGTTGTCTCCACTGTCCCATAAATCTGATTAATCTTCTCCACACTAAATAACCAGGGCTCAGTTTTCAGTCGTAGTAATTTTGTTTCCTTTCTGTTAGTCTTCTGTGATTTAAATTAATTTTAATTACCACCCACATCCTATCACCACACAGACAAAGGTACTCTTGGCTGGAGCTTCTGGGGACTAGAACTGTAACAGGTCATCACACTAGTGGAAAACAGGGCCACAACATTTGCTCTGGGTGCACTTCTTGGAGCAGATATACCAGCTAAGCTCCTGAAAGTGTACAACCCTGTGGATTATAGCTGATTTCAGCCACATCAGTGCCCTGTCCTGGGCCTGGATCCAGAACGCAGTGAGAATTGGGTCTCTCATGCTCCTTTACACAGCACGGGACACAGCAGGTGCACCCCAGCCTCTGGTCTCTGTGGCATTTTTGCTCCTGACCTGCCAGGGCAATGCATCCTGAGGGCGCTTTCCATTTGCAGCAATGCCACATTGCAAATTCAAGACTGATTTTGTCGTAGATACTATCAGCACATTCCTGGCTTTCGCTTGAACACTTATGTATAAATATTTACAGTTTCGAGGTTTTGTTCTCGTATCTAACAGATATTTGCTCTACATGTTTACTTGCAATTTCCAAGTGCAACATTGCTAAGTAATTTTCTAACTGTAGCACTGCCCTCCATCCTCTTGCCTTATTGGTCTGTTCTCAGGAGGATTGCAGTGATTCCTTATGTAGTATGTGTTACAAACTGGTCCCTTTGCTCCAGGACACCAAAATGTAAAATGAGACCAATATAAGCACCAGTACAAAGACCAATATTTGCACAGGGGCAAGGCCTAACCCACAACGTATGCACATAGTGCAGAGGAGTTTTCTGGTGGCCATGGCATCATCAGCAATGGGCTGGTGCTGAGCTTTCTTCAAGGCCCAGGGTGGCACAGATTTTTCTTTTCAACCTGACCCCTTATGGTGGCAACATTTTCAGTAGGACTGGCACGAAGCCATTACCTTCGTGTTCTTCCGGGCCACAAAAAGACTTCAAAACATATCTTAAGGCCCATCCTAGCTGGATGTAAACCAGCAATCCACTGCAAGAACCTCCATAGTTTGCTGTTAATTCTACTAGTCTGCAAATGCCCTTTTCTCTATTTCCTGTACCCAGTGCATGGTAGAGTTCTTTCCATTTCCCATGAAGACATTGTCTAGTTCTCATTATTTCCCAGCTGATTCATTAGCTATTTGAGAATTCAATTAGTTGAAGTTATTTTTATATTTATGCTGTAATTTTGCAATTAATATTGCACGTAAACTATATGTTCACCAAACTAATGAAAATGTCATTGATATCCAGTAAACTGCTGTGACAACTCCCCAGGGAGCCTGCTGCAGTGTCCAGCTACGCTCAAGTGAATAACTTTTTCCTAATATCCAACCTAAATCCCCTCTGACACAACTTCAGGCCATTCCCTCAGGTCCTGTCCCTGGTCACCAGAGAGAAGAGATCAGTGCCTGCCCCTCCTCTTCCCCTCATGAGGAAGTTGTAACTGCAGTGAGGCCTCCCCTCAGTCTCCTCCAGGCTGAACAGACCAAGTGACCTCAGCCACTCCTCACACGGCTTCCCCTCAAGGCCCTTCACCATCCTTGTTGCTTTCCTTTGGATGCTCTCTAACAGCTTAATGTTACATTCTTTCTTACATTGTGGTGCCCAAAACTGCACACAGGACTCAAGATGAAGTCACCTCACTGCAGATTAGAGCAGGACAAACCCTCCCTTGCCTTGACAGCTGGCAATGCTGTCCCTGATGCCCCCAGGACAGGGATGTCCCTCCTGGCTGCCAGGGCACTGCTGGTTCATGTTCAGCTTGCCAGTGACCAGCACCCCCAGGTCTCTTTCCATGGCCTTGCTTTCCAGCATCTCATTCCCCAGTCTGCCCATACATCCTGGGTTGGCCCGTTCCAGGTGCAGAATCTGGCTCTTGTTTCTGTTGAACTTTATATGGTTGGTGATTGCTCAGTCTTCTAATTTGTCAGGTCAGCTTTTGAGGGAGTCAACAGCTCCTCCCAGGAGTGTCTGGACACCTGACCACTAGAAAACGACCTGGAGGTGCTGTTTGACAGCTGGTTGAATATGAGCCAGTGTGTGCCAGATGGCCAAGAAGACCAATGGTATCCTGGCCTGTATCACCAATAGTGTGGCCAGCAGGATCAGGGCAGTGATTGTACCCCTGTATTCAGCACTGGTGAGGACGCACCTAGAGTGCTGTGTCCAGTTCTGTGCCCCTCAAAGACATTTGAGGGGTTGGAGCGAGTCCAGAGAAGAGCAACAGAGCTGGTGAAGAATGTGGGGCACAAGTCTGATGAGGAGCAGCTGAGGGACCTAGGGTTGTTTAGCCTGGGGAAAAGGATGCTCAGGGAGACTTTATCACTCTCTACAACTGCCTGAAAGGAGGTTGTAACTGGGTGGGAGCTGGTCTCTTCTCCCAAGTAACAAGTGATAGAACAAGAGGAAATGGCCTCAAGTTGAACTGGGCAAGATTTAAATTGGATATTAGGAAAAATTTTGTCACAGAAAGGGGTGCCAGGCACTGGAACAGGCTGCCGAGGGAAATGGTAGAGTCACAATCTCTGGAGGTATTTAAAAGATGTGTAGATGTGGCACTTGGGAACAGGGTTTAGTGCTAAACTTGGCAGTGCTGGGTTAATGGTTGGACTCAATGATGTTAGAGGTCTTTTCCAACCAAAATGATTCTATGATTCTATTAAAAACATTTCAAAATATGTTATTTGTGATCTCCTTTTAAACTCTCCCCTAGTATTTCTCAATGAATCAACCGCATGAACATGTACAGTAATTTTGGAAGCAAGTAATAGTAAGTCCCGACTTTCGGCTTAGACAAACAGTTCTATATTATTCAATTTGTTTGGTTGGATCTCTTTTAGCTTACCAGCTCAGTTCCCAAACGGTTTTTGCGCAACTCAGTTTCATAGCCTCAGTAATGTCTTTCATAGGCAAGCTGCTGAACTAATAAAAATTTCACAAATTAATAATACATTCCTTTATTTCAATATGTCAACAATATGGAGTAGAAGTAGCATCAAGTAAGTCTTTCCCAAACCCAAGTTAAAAAAAAAAATCATAACAGCAGCCCAACTTTTTACTGCAAATATATTAATGTTAGACATAGCCAGAAACCTGCACAGGATAAAAACAAGGTTCAGTGAGTTCCATGGCTCTTTGCTTTGCTGACATTTAATGTCCTGTTTGAGCTTCTCTGTGTGAAATGATTTCTATATTTGCAGAAAAAGTTCTCATTTACTTCCTGGCAACATTCAGAAAACCCATAGTATTTGCAAATATATAGTGCAGAGGGTTTTTCCGATGGCCATGGCATGACACTTTAGAGAGAAATTGGGTGCCCTTTTCAGTGTAATCTGGAAAACAAAGTGGCCACCTAGCCTAGGCATTGATATGTGCATCCCACAGTGTACAAGTTCAGGAGTCAAAAGCCAGCTCCTGACAGAAGTGGTGTGATCTGGGAATAATGTAAGAGTTGCTCTAACTTTGCTTAGCCCCAGACACTGCATGGTGACAGCCTAAGCTCCAGCCCAAAGAGACTGCAGTCATGGGAGTTCTCATTCCTGTAAGTTGGGCCTGGGGAGCAGATTCCTGCTCTCCCTGCCCTCCACACCATCACCCTAGTGCTCTGAAGCTCTGTGGTGCGGTGTCACCTCCCTCTCCTTAGGCTCCCCTCCTGTGATCTGTACACATCTAGGCACTTTGCTTCAGAAGCAAGGAAGGTGGCTGCTGACACAACTGCCTGGTCATCAGGGTGCTCAGCTGGAAGAGGGGAAGGGGATGGGGATTTCCTTCAAGTTCGGAAGAAGTAGAAACTGAACCCAGGTCTTTGACTTCCTGATGCAAGTATGGAAAAGAAGATGTTATTACTGGACAGACTTTAAAATTAATAAGTACTGCTCAGCTGCAGTCCTCACCTCTAAGAGGGTCCCACACTGTGGACTAACATTATGCAAATTTTCTGATGTACAAATAAAATATTTAAAAAACCGAAAACACCCGTTTGAGTAGGTACAGAAGCCTGGTTTCACTAGCTCTGCAGAACAAAAAAGGACTGGGGGATGGGAGCTGGCAGGATGTTATCTTTAATAAGCAATATGTCACTTGTCATCATTGAGACCAAAGTTGCACTGCTTGGGAGTGCTCGTAAGATATAGCTTTTCTGTGTGGTTTGGCAGCTTCGTGATACTGACACCAACTCACCAATGAATGCTGGCACAGAGTACTTGAGAAAGGAAAAACTTTTACCCCCTGAAATTTGATTAGTCAGAATGAAATGAGACTAAAGAAGGTGAAAGTAGGGGCTTAAGATCAACTTTTAGCAGTAAATCAAGAAAAGTCAAGAAAAATTTTGTCCCTAATGCAGTCTAGGGAAAATTTTAAATTAATACCTAACACTGAAAAAAATTATTATCCCTTTAGGTGAGCTCCTGTATTGCTGCGGAACTTCATCTTCCAACCACCCAGTAAGAATGAACATTACTATTTCCTGGAGAAAGAGAACATGCCAGAGTAATGATGGATACAAAGTGGGGAACTCAGAGTTTCTGCCTGAGAGTCCTTTTGGCAATAGGCTCACATATTAAGAAGTTGCATAGTTAAACTTGAACAGATCATTAATTTGATAATGAAAAAGAGCCAAGTCCATATGAAGTGCCCCAACTTCCATCATTTAGCAACAAATCAAAGGGAAACTTTGAGGACAGATGGTAAAATTACTGATAACACAACTGACACAATGAAGAATGTTTAACAATACCTAATAAAGCTTCAAACAGGATGGGCTGTACTATACCAACACACTGAATTTCTGGTCTTTAGGAGCCACTGCTTGCCAAGGGCACCCAAGGGCAAGCACTTCTAGTCCACAGCACACAAACTCTTAAGGGTCTAGAGACTCCTTCTAACAGACAGGGTCCTAAGGTCCTAACAGAGGGGTTGTCAGTGCCAGGGAAGAGGGAATTCGGATTAAATTATTTTTACCAAGCCCTGTCCTGTTTGTCCTGAAGTCATCAGGAGATATTTACAAAAAAGCACAAGGAAAACAGGATTGATGCTGTGGAAGCATCACCTGGACAGTGTCTCCGAAGAATTGATGCTTTGGGGAGAGGGGAAGTCATCCTTATTCCAAATTGTGGATGACAGTTTTGAGACAGCTGTAGTCCAGCTATCAAAAAAAATTTAAAAAAGCTTACCAAACAGGAGATACAATCTGGTGGGTTTCAATTAGTCTGTTGTGCCCTGTCACTTGTATGCATGCACCACAGTATAAGAAATAAATAGGAGGTTTTGAGCTGCTTGTCCCACTTCTGCTCACAGTGAAAGAGAAGAACTAGACCTAGTAGTCAATTCTTGCTTTCCTGTGCAGGTCAACATGCTTTATCTTCATGCCATAAACAAAAAGCATGAATCAAACTTGTCACTTAAACACTCGTGTTTCTGTGGCTTCAAGTCACATGTTTTGTAAATGTAAAAAAATACAAAATGGAAGTAATGAGTTTTACATCTCAATACATTTTCTGTAACTCTAATTAAAAATCAGCATTATTGACCCAATAGTTAATGAAGCAAATATATTTCATGCTTCCTTTCTTCAAAAATAGTTTTTCAGTTGAAATGCTCAATATAAAGACTGTGTATTTCAATTGCTGAACAGCAACATTTCTTCCCATTGGTACCACTCATTCCTTCAGAAAAGGCAGCTCTAGAACAGCACAGGAGCAGTAAGGACTACATCCTTCCCAGGCTGGTGCAAAGGCAGGCAGAGTCAGGCCCCCTCCCTTTAGTCTTCCCAAGATTAGCAAGAGATCTAACTTAATGGTTAATATTACCCTGCAGTGAGAATCGCTGCTGGGTACAGAAGGATTCTTCTGTCAGCAGTTCCCACAGGCAAGAGTTTCAACTCTCTTTTGAAATACAGAAATCAAATTTTAGTTTCAGGAGAAAATAAGAAATTGAAAACCTATCAGTTAATTAATGTTGCATAACTGGTCAGATGCTAAGAAAGGTGAAAGCCAATCTTCGCACCTGGGGTGAATAAAAGAGGAACTTCTCCCACTTCTTGTTTGCAATCTCCAGGGCGCAGTGTACCAGGAGCACCAGAATAATGGCAAACAGGGGACAGCAGATGAGAAAGCTGTCATGTTAGAGGAGAGCGATCACTTAATTTTCACAGTTCTCCTTTGCTTTTAAACTTTTGAAAGAAAATGCTACAGATCAATAGGTTTCCTCATTAGCCAACTTTAGCACCTGGCTGTGAATAGCAGGAACAGCCTTGACTTACATACAGATGAGCTGTGCAGAAGACAGCTGACAACACTTGCATTGTAGAATTTTTGGACTGAAAGTTTATATGTCAGGAAATAAAGGCTGAACATACAACTGGCTCTTTCAAATTCACCTCTTAAGGACTGTAAATTTCCTTTCTCTCCTGCCCAAAGATTTGCAAATTTATCCTGCTAATCTTCGCTTTTCGGCCTTGATTTTTGGGGGAATATTTCCTATTCTGTTCAGGTTTTCTGGTGAGAGAAGAGCAAATGACCAGCTCTCTCTGAAGCAGAGCCACTTGTTCCAGTTTCTTCTTTTTAGATTTGAAAAAGCTCTATACCATGCTTAAGAATAAACATCTTGTAAATTATTTTCTGAAATGCAAATAAATTGTTTCAAGTAAGCATACTTTTTTCCCCCATTTTTCTGCATTTCACAGGATAAAAGCAGTTTTACTTCATGGCACTATGATGATAGAGCTCACAACTCCAAATTTCCAAATAATAGTTGTTTCCAACCCCAAGCACTTTAGCAGATGAGAAAATTTTATAACTACTGAAATTCTGAAAGCAGATACATTTTTCTTACACCTGCAAAACATCTCCACATTTAATACCTCTGCAAGAAAATGCTCAGTTCTCTTTCCTCTAGGCTCCTCAAATCTGCCTTCTGCACCCAGGAACTGAACCCATGGCAGTGAACACAGCTTTTTGATACCAGGTTTCAGGTAAGTAAAAAGTTGCAGATCTTTACAAGGGAATCCCTCTGTTCCTTCGTTTCTAATTATTTTCTGTTCTGTCAATTTAAATTGGAAGCTTCTTGCTGCAAGAACTATCTCTGATTTATCATATCAATAAAGTTGTATAACCAGTCACATATCTTAGAAGGGTGAAACCAAACCTTTGCCCAGGGCATGGACAAAAATGTATTTTCTAACATTTTGCATTCTGTTTCCTGACAATTTTACCATGTCAATTTAAAACTGTAATTATTTGAGTCAAGACGGCTCTCCAGCTGCAGTTTACACGGAAAGGCAAGATCCAGACCCTCTGGCTCTGCATCAGGGTGGCTGGGAGCTACTGCCTCTCCTCCCACCTCCACATGGGAGGCAGCACAAATCCCAGAGCTGATCACTTACTTATGTTCTGCGTCCAGGGGTTGTGAAAGGCATCAGCTCTGTCTCTCAAAGGAATGGGAGACACGTGCAAACAGCCTCCAGTTCAAATGGAGAGCTCTGTGCCAGCACACCACTCTTCCAGAAGGTGTCACAAGTACCTGTGTCAGCTCTCCATGCCCTGGAGACCCACCTATCATCTCTGCAAGTCTCTGCAGCTGCCACCACAGCTGATGCAGTTAAGAAAATGTTCAAAGCCACGTGTATCCTGCCTATGCAAGTACTTTCAGCAAAATAGCAGCAGAAACTTAGCTCGACTTCTAGATGATTGATTCTTTCTTTCAAGAATATAATTTTGAGTGTATTTGATTATGAAAATCAAATAATGAAGAAAAATGCTTTTTTTCTGTCACAAGCCAGCTTTGAAAAGTGATGATTCTTCATTTCCTAATTTGATTTATTCAGCTAATCTACTTGACCTTATGCAGACCTTCTGTTTTCATGTCTGATTGGTAGGGAGGAGGGGTTCTCAGTGCATGTGAGAAATCCAGAGGGGCTATGAAGAAAACTGAAGCCCAAAACATACTGTTTTCATGAGAAAAAAGTAAAAAGTATAGTTATTACAATAATTGTTACAAAGGTCTTCTCTCTTCTTTGCATTTGTTTTGTGGGAAGCCAAAAATGAAATTGTCAGCCTAAGATACAAAAGTAAACTATTTGAAATTGTTTTTCTGGATTATATGAATTTGTTGTGTGAATAAGGCTTTGTGTCTCCCCTGTGCTCAACAGGCAGAAACACATCACATACAGCTTACAGGCTCAGAGAAAGATGATCATTAAATTCCATTCACTTCCGACAGCCTGAGTGGCCATCACTTCTTGCTCATTTCAGGTCTGATCCTGCAGTCTGACCTACACTTGAGCAATGACATCTTCCCACATATAGGGGACCAGCACGGATGTCAGGAGCAAGCTGGGTCTCTACCCCTCTCTCATGCCTGCAAAGAGCAACAGGAAGGGCACTGCTCTTGCAATATTTGGTTCAACACCCGGTGGTCCTTCCTCTCCTAGCAGCTTTTGTGTTCTTTCTTTATTCTCCCTTTCTGTGCCCAGTTTTGTGGCAATATTTTTTTGCCTTGCAGAGGTGAGGGAAAACTGCAGCTCTGGAGGCGATGTGGGTGCCCAGCAGTGGGTATCCTGGAGACCAAACAGCAGATTCAGTTGGGGCTTAAAGAGATCCCAGTTTGGACTCAGCTCTCACTGACTGAAATGGCAGGTACATTTTGTCCTCTGCTATTGGCACAGCATACTCAGCTGTCCCTCTGGATTACTTTTTGTCCTGACCAGGAGGAAAGTGATTTTTGTCATGACCAGGAGGAAAGTGTTTGTGGTGCAGAGAAGAGCTGTCCTTCCTGCTCTTCTAACAAAACCACCAGGATTATTACTTAGCCCAAGAGAAGTTTTTTTTCTGAGGGACATATAATCCTGAATGAGCACTGGTGGCATGACCTGCTTGAGGAAGGGTGTCTATCTGTCTTGTTGATTTTCAACTGAGCAGTTGGGAAAAGGGAATATTAACACTCAGATGGAGGACTAGGCAAGTAGACAATTTTTGGGATTTATACAAGATAAAATATACAGCTCAGTGTGACATGGACAGCTTCATCTTTTAGTGCTCTGCTTTATATATTCTCTTCTAGCTAGAAGTATCATCTGTTGGGTTGATTAGTTTAGATTTCTGCTCCAAAATAGTTGGTACTGAAGGTAGCTGCAATTTTCTACTACCTATAAAATGTGACTTGAAGAGACACAAAAGAACAAGCATCATCTTTATGGGTAAGGTAGTATTTGCACATTTACAGAACATAGCATTTTAATGGGCATCTGGAAAGGAGCTGGTTAGTAAGCACAGGGTTGGACTTATCCTTGTATTTGGGATTTAGATATATTGTAAGAGGCAGCTTTATTCTACTGAAAACCCACATAGCTGTGGTCTTTGTTAGCTGAGAGGTACGTACAAGCAATAACTCACACACCTGAGAGTCACAACTGCTTTGATTAATTTGTGACCTACTTGAAAAACCTTTAAATTAAAGTTATTTTTCAGCACACTGGTCATTATTTTGTTAGCAGACATGTATAGATAGCATAACAGACATTTTTCAGAGTGCCAATAAGCCCTAAGTCTGAGATTTTGACTTCAGAAGGAGAGGCTGTAAACTGATGAGAGAAACACAGGAAAAATTGGCCAGAAATACCTTTATGTGCTTTGGCCAGATAAGAAATATTTGAATATTCACCTTTAGATACCCTATATTAAATAAGTACTTGCTGCTGCTTCTGAGTGATTTGTGACAGCACATGCCTTCTACTGTGAAATAAAACTCCTGACAGAAATAAAGGATAATAGCTTTTAAAACAGAATGGATATTTGGAGTCTTTCCATTGCCTTTAATGGGCTTTGGATTAATTCCAAACAGGCTGCAGCAATGTGTTGCTCATTATAATTCACTGGCTCTTGCCCTTGCCTTGTGGCAAGAGAACATCACCCAGCAGAGCGTGTGCTGCCTGCCGCAGCTCCACACAGCCTCACCCTGGGGGCCGAGGCAACACCAGCAGCACCAGCCAGGGGCAGTGCCATGATTGTGGCTCAGGATGGTCTCAGAGGGGTGGAAAAAAACCCATCAAAGGCAAAGGCCAGCTCCAGCAGTTGTCATGGATACAACATTTCTTCACGGTGCTCTGCCAGGGGGTCCCAAAGTCCCAGCCAAGAAGCTGTTCCATGCTTTGGGTGCACAGCTTTCCTGCAGGGAATCACAGAATCACATGGAATCAGACTGGCTGGAAGAGACCACAGTGACCACACAGGTCATCTGGTCAAACCTCCCTGCTCAGCAGGGTCATCCTAGAGCACATGGCACAGGCTAGACTGGATAGACAGAATAGACAGGAATACTGCAGAAATCCAGGGCTCACAAGAAAGATGCTGCTCCTTGGGCAGGGTTCACCAATGTGCTGCCTCCCTGAAGCTATCATCCCTCCAGAGGGGTGTCAAACCACGACACCATGGAAGGGGAGTTGCCAACAGTCATCTCTTCTTGCTCACAGGAATTTCGCGCTCAGCTGGAAACACAGCCCATGGGAATGCATTTCCACAACTTCAGGTTTATCTCCACATTTCACTCTTTCCTGCAGCAGCACCGGTGCATGGGGCTCTTGTCCCATCTGTTCCTATTCCCAGGTGATGCACCAGATGTGCTGCAGGAACCGCCCTCATGCCTAAAGCACCTGGCGACCTAAAGTAGCCCAGCCCCCGGTGCCCAGCTCTGCTCAGTGCCCGGAGCTGGCAGAGGTTTGCCTGGCTGGGTAACAAACCAAAGCAAGGTGATGAAGAGTGATATGGGGACAGGGCCACCTCCCGCCCCAGTTCAATGCACAGCCACACGGATCTTTAGAGGTGGCAGATGGGAAGAGCTGCCCCACCCCTTCCTGGGTCCCCGGGTGATAACCTGGAAAGAGCTGCAGCCTGGTGAGGTTACATGAAGCTGGTTGGATTTAGGTTTCTGTTCTCCCTAAGATCAGCATGCTGGTGTTTTTGAGTTCAGTTTCATTATTGGTGTGAATACGAGTTGCAGGTTGTTTTCTCCAGACTGGATTTTTCCAAGTTATACACATGCATTACTGGCTTGAGCTTAGGCTTCAATGCACAAACACTTGTGTGCACAGAGTAACACACCTCAGATATGAAAAGAGTGAATAATTACTGAATAATTACTAGATATAGAGCTCCTTACAGAAAGAAAAAGGTCATTCTGCACAAGAAGTGTCCCTTTAAGTCCAAAATTAAGCTGCTGAAATAATGCTCATAACAAGGTTTAACTGCAGAGCTCTCAGCAGTTTTATTAATAAGAATTATTTCCAGCCACTCTGTATGTGAAGCACTGTGACTCCAGGCAGACTCACATCTCCTGTCAGGTATAAAGAAACACAACCATCAGGCCTCCTGCTTTGTGTGTGACTGTTAAGATGAGGTATGAAGGAGACCATGCATCACATCCCATTCTGAAGCAGCTGGCCTTTTTTGAGAGGCTAATTTTATTCATGAGCAAAAGTGATTTGCTAAATACAGCCTATAAAACTAGAATTAAAGGTAGATGTAAGATTATAATCAGAGAAATAAAATATTAGCCTTTCCACATAATATAAAATCCATGCATTCTTTTTATAAGCGGATTTCTTTAATCAGTGCTTGTTCACTGACTGTAAGTTAACATCTAAAATCTTGGCACTGATCTTTGGCACGTTTGCTGAGACAAAATATCATTATTAACAATTAGAGCAGAGTTATTCTAAAATATTTTGCTGCACTTGAGCAATTATCTGGGTAATCACTGGCAGGAGCGTACAGGCAATGATGCCAAAGCACAGGGCTGAATTCTTTATTGTTTTCCAGTCTTAGCGTCAAATTAAAAATCACAATGAGCCAGTGGAATTAATGTACGCAGAGTGCAGTGTTATCTCACCTAAGCTATGCAAAGACTGGCTATTTTCACGTTCACCAAATCTGTGTTCAACCAAATTCCTGCGCACACACATGCACGTGCTCACAGAGCTCCCCATACTCTGCCAACCCCATATTGTGTGAGCCTTGTCTTAGTGGAATTCTCCACTTCTGAAAGGAGATTCAGCCACAGCACAGCTCAGTGCTGGTGACGCTGCCCACCTGAGGAGCACAACCACTGAGAACGTCTCCATCTGATAACACAGACTGCTCACTGCAAACCCAGGTCTATAAAAAGATCCTGCTATCACAGCCCTCCTAAAGCAGATTTTGGAATCCAAGAAGTCCTACATAATTGAAGAGTTATGAAGTAATTGTAGACAAATAAGTGGTACTGCAAAGTCCTGGTGAGTCATCCAAATTACAAGCAGAAGTGAAGAGTGGTGGCTCACCAGTTTAGCCAGGAGGAGAGGATTTTGTTTTATTTTGCAGGCCTGTAGTTTACAACCCTTTTACACCCACTTACTGAGTGGTTTGCCTGCTGTTCTAAGGAAACTATTTGTTCTGCTGGAAGTCTCATTTTCTCTTTCAGGCTTTTCTTTAAATTGTCATTGCTAAATAAATAGAATCTTAGCTAAAAAGAAACATTTAAAAATGTTTACCAGGAACTTGCTTTCATACCAGTATGGATTTGTGTGTGTGTGTGTGTGTGTGTGTGCATGCATCACATACAAATGTACAAGTCAGTTTAAACTGAATTAATATAGAAAAAAAAACAAACAAAAAACCAAGCACCAAAGTGCACTTTCTTGCCAACGCTTTCCTTTTATTTGGAGAAAAAACAGGAACAGTGGAATTGTTGAAGAATTTCTCTAAGAACAAAGTCAGCCATTCTTGACATAAAGCCAAAAGGATAATTTTTAAGAGGTCCTAAAAGATGGAATAGTCAGGTGTGAGATAACATATAATTTTAAATGTCAAATTTTATATTCAGGAGGGTGTTATAGAACATGAAGATTAAGACAGAGCAAGTGATACCACTGCAGCTCTTGGTGAGTGCCTGACATTCAAGATTTAGGTGTCCACATTTTATCACCAGTCACAAGGTGACCAGAGACGTGATCTAGGGAAGACCATAATGTAAAACACAATGTTTTTGGAAGGTAACCAATACTTGTTTTCCTTCTTGAACAGAGCTTGGTTCTTTCCTTAGGCAGTTTTCAGTAGAGATTAGACAGCAGCTGATCAGTTCTGCAGCTGATCAGTTTTGGGAACTCTGCCAGGAGAGAGAAATTTCTGTAAATAAATAATGGAGCATCTCTAGCTCAGTTATGTACTTCACCCAGTTCACACAGACTTTTGCACTCTCAGTGAGAAACAGCTACCAGTGGATCCTCCTTCTGCTCCATTAAATCTAAGCTCCTGTAAAGCTCATTAGTTTCCAGCACTGATTGATTCTTTCTGATGTGCACTCCAGAATAAACTATTAAGCTATAAGGCCTAGCAGTAAAATTAATCATGCATCTACTGGACAGTAAAGAGGAATTAATGTCAGGTGAATGTCAATAATTAGAGCATAAAAGGATCTTTATCATCATTTCAGTAGTGACTGAAGTCCTGTGAGTGAACACCAGAGACAGAGTGTGAAGAGTTTTTATTTCTCTAGGTTACTTTATTGCCATTGCATCATTTGATATAGACAGATGTTTTACCTTAAATGAAAAACACTTTTGACTATATTGACTGCCTTACAAAAGTCCTACTGATCACACACCTTTTGCTCAATCACTCATGATTTCAAAGTAATGAAGATTATTTTTAGAGTTACAGAAGGGGCTAATATCCTGGCATTTTACAGTATCTCGAAGACTACTCATATCAAAAGGAATAATTAACGTATGTTAAATTAATGTGTGTGAAAAACAGAGAAGTCAGAATGTTCCACACCCATACATTAAATAAGGGATTTCTCAACCCACATGAAGTGCCTTTTTGGGCCAGAGCCACAGAACCTGTTAGTCCTTCATCCTCTAACAACACCCAGAGTACTATGCTGGCCTCACTTCTTTAATTTGTGTGGTGACTTGCCTTCCTGCTAGGAACTGGAGATTACTACAACTAAACATGGCGTTTCTGATTAATAATACACAAGTGAGACATATATTTTTAGCTCTATATGTACAGGACACACGGAAACCCAGCCATTTGTGTTCTGCTAAACTTTTAGCTTGGACAACATCTTACAGGAATGAGCACAGCACTGATTATGTATTTTATGAAAAACACAATAATTTTAAATGTGGATATAGGAGAAAACCAGAAACCTTTTCTGCCCTTGACGGAGCCTGAAGTTATACATACATATGGTGCTTTTTCTCCAGGTCTTTTTTGAAGTAGTAGATAACATATATTCAAACTGTTATCTTGGTTTAGGTTCTGGTCATAACTATACGGAGATTGAATCAACTGGAATAATTTAGGATTGCTTAACTTCATAGTTATCTTAAAGCTATAGACTTAATTTCCTGTTAGATAAATGGAAATTAATGCATCCCCTAAGTCATTCAATTCTAAAATGGGTCAAACAAAATGCTATTTAAATTTGTCTGATGCTCTTGGCTGACTAGGGAACACCAAGTACAAGAATCAGTGTGAAAAAATGACTTAAATGTAGGTACTTTTGGGTTACTTGACTCCTATACTCCCATTACAGTCACTGGAGCCTGAAGAGCAGTTCAGCTCATCATAAAGTAGGTACTTAGTGGCTGGTCAGCTGAATCATTCATTGATTGCTTTTACTAGATCTTCATTAATGGCAGTGGGAGCTTAGACATTTTATCACAGAATCACAGGATGGGCTGAGTTGGAAGGGACCCATAAGAACCATTGAGTCCAGCTCCCTGCCCTGCACAGCACCATTTCCGAGAGGTCACACCATGTGCCTAAGAGCATTGTCCAGAAGTTTCTTGAACTCTGTAGTGCTGGTGCTGTGACCACTTCCCTGGGGAGCCTGTTCCAGTGCCCATCCACCCTCTGGGGGAAGAAACTTTTTCTAATATCCAACCTCAACCTGCCCTGACACAACTTCAGGCCATTCCCACGTGAGGCTGCCCCAGTGCAGAGCAGAGCAGGACAATCCCTCCCTTGCCCGGCTGGCGATGCTGTGCCTGATGCCCTCAGGACAGGGTTG